>BLBF01000036.1:15926965-15954183 GCA_015471245.1 Laticauda colubrina | reverse complement strand
CATCATCATCATCATCATCATCATCATCATCATCATCATCATCATCACAGTTGTGCTTCATTGCATCATCCCAGATGATATTCCAGTGCAAACAAAAGCAAAACTGACCAAACTCTGCACAAAAAAATTATGACACCCGCAAGGTGGGTTTGAGTTATGGTTACTTTAAAGAGCCACAGGGACTAAAGAGGGAAACTGAATCTCTATTCCCTTGATGAGTAGGACAAAGTTCAACTTCTGTATCATTTCTATTACCCTGTCAGGTTTTAGTCCTCTTACCCAGTGACTAGGACTAGGCTGGGAGATAATGGATGACTTCAACAACAACAACAACAACAACAACAACAAAAGAGACGAGGAGGGGAGAATCAGCAGTATTGAAGTATATAACCAGATTGACTGTTCTTAATCTGTGTGTTATACTGGTAAACATATGAAAAATTCCAGTTTCGTGCTGTCTCTTTGACCCTACATACTACAGCATCTTCTATTTCCATCTGCCTTTCCTTACAACAAAAACAATTAAAATTGTTTCTTACTCCTTATGTTAAAGTTTGTTTTGAAATTTTGTTCAAATAAATTCAATCTTTTAATTTTTAAAAAATTAACCATTACTTATTCATTTAATTTCAATAAGATATCCTATGATGAGGTATCTAAGCTGCAATCCCCATAGTGCAGGCAGCAGTCCTTGACTTATGACCACAACCGAGCCCAAAATTTCTGTTGCTAAGCAAGATAGTTAAGTGAGTTTTGCCCCATTTTACGACCTTTCTTGCCATGGTTGTCAAGTTAATCACTGCAGGTGTTCAGTTAATAACATGGTTGTAAAGTGAATCGGGCGATCCCATTGACTTTGCTTCTCAGAAGGTCGCCAAAGGGGATCACATGATCCCGGGACACTGCAACCGTTATGAATATGAACCAGTTGCCATCATCATGTGACCATGGGGTTGCTGCAATGGTCATGTGAAAAATGGGTCATTAAGCCACTTTTTGCAGTGCCATTGTAACTTTGAATGATCCCTAAATGAAAGATTGTATGTCGAGGACTATCTGTACTTATGTAGAAGGAAATGTAGCTTTGCCTTTAAGCAACTGCTCACTGGAGGATATTTGAACACTTCCTTTTGTGTAGGGTCACGCATTCTCCAATTACGCTTTCTTTTTTAGCTGAGGTATCACACTATGTTATTAGAAACCACAACTCTATTAATGGATAACATTTTGGAAACAGTGTTTATAACCTTCCATAGTACTCACTTCCAATGCAAGTAGCATTCCATGGACTTATAAGAGTGTGAATATTATTATACTGCTCTTCCATTATACAGGATTTTATTATGTCACTAATTAAAATGACCTTTCTGTTCTTTATACATAATCTATATATAAGGCTTCTTTTTTGGAACTGTGTGCCTGTCTGGGGATTTCTCGGCCATGAAGACTGCAAAATATAGGAGCTGAAGTTGAGTGAATCCAAATGCTCCACTCTGGACAGAATTTAACTATAGTTTAACAAGCAACGGCAACTTTGCAAAGAGAAAAAAAATGCAGACAATTCTAACAAAAGATGAAAAGATGTTTAGTAACTCTGGCATTACAGCAATGGTAGTTTTTCAGAGCCAGCAACCCTGAACTTTATCAACAAAGCTGGAGGATAGCAAATGTTCACAAATGAATTAACTTTGAAGGCATCAAATGGCATCATCTGCAGACTTAGCAATCACAAATGAAGGCTGAGGTGCATAAAACAGAAATGAAGAAAATTTAAAGTGATGCTGTTTCAGCTACTACTCAAACAGCAAGGAAAAGTTAAACTAGATCAGTCTGGCAATGTATTAAAAGTATTTGACAACAACACTAACCATCTTGGCAGCTAGGTTCCTGTTTAATCTTCCAGAACATGAAGAATAATTTATCTGAACACATTTTGAAATCTTTCAAAAAAAACAGGGTGGTGTCCATTTCAAAAGCAGATTAAGAAATCTTAAAGATCTGTGGGGATACTGGGATCCCCAAGCAAATCTTTAAAGTCCCATTATGAACAATCACAAATTCAAAATAAGTAAAATTAATGCTGATAATGCTCAAGTTTCTCTTAAAGCTGACCACATATATAAAAAAACAGTTTTCAAATAACTTTTGCATTGAACAATAATCAGTGACAGTCCTTGTGTTTCTCTAAAATTTGGTTTGGATATACACAAGAACCAGACGGATGATGCCAATGCTTTTTATGAGCTTCTAGCTATATATAAAAATCTGGATTTTTATATAATCTCCTCACTACTTATAATGGAACCATTTTAAAAATGTGTAAAGTTGTGGGGGGAGGGGGAGAGAGGCTAAAATGACTGTTATCTTGCATGCAGGGAATCTGAGAGGATAATGTCAGGGAAATTACCATAAAGTCCAGCTTGCTTCATTCTTGGCATCTTCCAAATGTATGCTTTTCAATTTCCAGAATATCCAGCGATGACCGAGCTGGCTGAGGAATTTGGAGATATGAAGTGGTTACCTCTGAAAGACCCCAAAGGTGACGAAGGCTGACAATATTTCCAATTATGATCCAGTTCATTCAGGCACTCATTAAATAACCTTCCTCCAGATGATTGAATTACAAATGACTATACTAGCTGGGGACTGTAATTTCAATAAACTGGAAGGTAAAGTGCTGATGTAGATAGACTCTCTTAGCTAAGACAGTATCTATTCTCGCATGCAAAAGTTAAGCTGTCAATAGTAGTCTGCTATTATTGCCATTTTAAGGATAATAATATATCCTTAAAATGGCAATAGTAGAATGTAACAGAATATTCAGATACAATTGTTTCAACTGTAAGGTTTCAATGTGAAGGAATCAACAACCATTTTAGAGGCTGGCTCATTTTCATATTTTTTTTTTTAAATCTTCCCAAAGTATACTGTCATCCATGCCTGTTTGTCACAGATACATAAATATATATTTTAGCTCCAGAGCCTGCAAATAAGGGGTGGTGAATATAAAGAATGAAAGCCTGAAAGCCATGCATCTTGATGCATATTTTACTGAAGCCAGTATAGGGGGAGGGGAAAGTTTCATGATATGATATTTATGAAAGAAAGGGATAGTACAGTTTCTATCATTCACTTGAAGCAAATGAAATCTCCACCAATAAATCTAGATTGTTGCAAGAGGACAATCAAGTCCTTCGTAGGAGCAGCACAAAATCTCATATGTAATTTCTAGAATATAGTTGCTTTTCATACATGCAAAACACAGTTAATATATTTTGTTTACTTATTGCAGTGTTCTTGTTTTTGTTAGCAATCTATGAGTCATTTTCGGGAAGTAAGGATATTTGCCTTTACATTTGTTTAAAATAACCTAGCATCCATCCCATATTCCTACTGCCTCCCTACCCCAGGGCAAAATGGAGGTATCCTTTATACCTGAATCTAAAACATCATGGCCAAAAAGTACCTGCTTCTCATTTGCCAGTGTACATGACAATTCTCTGTAAAACGCCGCCGGTATCCTTTCAATGTTAAGATTCTTGCCTTTACCAAGGCTATCCATAGCTTTGCCATACCACCTTCTCCTATTTCTCACAATGTTCTGGCCTGTGGCTCTAGCATTCATTCTTCAAACACTGGCAACCTCAGACATACTGTGTCAAACTCTCTTTGCATCTTTAAATTCTGCCAACCAGGTTTCTTGTTCCTCCCACTTAAATCTGGAGCTTTCTTAAATAAATAAACCTGATGGGCAGTTGCAATCCAGTGCTTTGTTTGGAAGCATGCCAGCTGTCCTGAAAAAAAGGACAGAAAGTAAGCAGGAGTATCATACTGAGGAAGAGAGTTTCGAAAATGTGCAGGGGGCATTCTAGCAAATTGGTGTCATGGTCAGATCCCCAACAGCAATCACTTTATGAATGAGCAAGCTCCCCACCAGAACTCACTATGGGAGAACAGAACACCCACAGTATAAAAAGCTCTCAACATTCCTAATATGCTCACTTGGGTCCTTTTTCTGTTTCTTCTTTTGATATCCCCCCCCCCCTTTTTCAATGGTAATTCCACCCCTGTCGATACGGAGACTTTAAACTCCTTGGGGCAGACAGTGACCTGTGTTTTCCTCCTCAGATTACTCTGTGAAGGGTCACGGATAGTGTCGATTCTATATGAATATAATAATGCCACTGACCTAAGTCTAAATAGCCTTTCAGTTACTGTGGCACAGCACAAGCAGTAATAAGGGAGAACAGCATGTGTGTCAATCTCAAAATTAGAGATGAAAAAGAACAGCATAACCTTGAGGTCTCTAGTGCTTCTCTCTGAATCACTACAATTACCAACCATTTTCAGAAAATTCTCATCAACCAATTTCATGTAGCCAAAATAATGGGAGCAAATATCACAAACAGAATAGGGCACAAATGGTAATTTTACTTACGGGATGTTGGGGCTTGCCATTTCCAATTAGCAGGAACTGTGAAGTGGGCATTACTGGCAATGTGAATACAGTAATTGGGGTTGATTTCATGGCGCCTGGCCAAATCTGGCTGACTAGCGCCTTGGCGAGTTAATTATAGCTCTCATCACAGAGCGGGGATACTTTGCTGTGAAGCTGAGACATAATTGAACAGCAAGACTGTAACAAAACAACCTTGATGTGTCATGGTGGCAAGTAGGGTGTGTGTGTGTGTGTGTGTGTGTGTGTGTGTGTGTGTGTGTGTGTGAACATTTTGTTCAGAAGTTGCAAAAGGAAGAGCACTCTTGACAAAATCTGCCAGTTTCCATTGCTACATAGATTAGCAAGTACCTCCTCCCCAAAAGACATTTGAGATCATCAAGAAGCTATTAAACTCAGAATCTAATACTTATAACCAAGATTATTGGATAAAAATTATCATTTATGATGAATAAAATTCAATGTGAAGTCCATTGACCTTAAGTCTCTGGATTTATTGTTCCAGTTCACTACATGGTACCAATTCGACTCTTCCTTTTACTCAGTGGAAGATTTACTTGAAAGTAAGATTCATTAGGATGCATAATCAATTACTTGATTACAACTTTCTGTTTATGTTTTTCTTCCAAAAGGCTCACAAATGTGGTCATATATATAATTTTGCAAGTATTTAAATACCATGAGGACAGAATAAAAGTATTACACAATATCTGACATACTATAATGTATAAATTACACAGATTGCCTAAAATATTTATAACCATTGTTTTTGGTGTAAACTCTCAATACCTCATCGCACTGTAACAGCTATATTTATTAAGCATATAAATGTTTCCATAGGCACAATATATGTATACTTACATTTATGAAAGTTTCCAAAAAATTACATGAAATTAAAACTATAGAAATAAACTAGAACTAGCCTCTTAAATTTTTGTAAAAAGAAAGCTTGTTTGGAATATTTTTACTGTTTTTAAATTGTCTTGATATCCCCCTTTTTAATGAAAAAAGATCAAAACTAATTATTATTCTGATGCAGAATTATACTTTTTAAAGTTAGGAGTTAAAAGCTGGGGATTTTGCCAGGGTGGGAAAATATGAACCCTTCCTTTCTAACATAGAATTTTATTCCACTGGTGTTGGTTCTCTCACACACATTCCACAAATGGTACGGGATAATTATCTAAAAGTCATGCACTTTTCTTATTGCTCACTCTCCTTGCCTCCTAGCTAGAGGCTATCAGAAACTCTGGGTAAGGACCATGAGCACCAGAGAGTTAAGCCCAAATTGTACTGAGGAATGACCCCCCCCCCTTTAAAAAAAAATCATTTAGCTTGCCCGGGGAACATTTTTACTCCAAAACCCATTCTTCGTAGCATCGGATGATTGTCACACTTACAAAGATTACATACACACACACACACAAGTGGGGAAAGGAGGGAGGGAGAGAAAGAGAGAATAATTATACATGAAAGGCAAGGATATTCAGATGAAAGAGGCAGTTTTTAGTTTTGGGTATGTGATGGTGTTAGTCTAGATACACCAAACTTTTTTAAAAAATTGTCTTTATCATAACACAGATTTTTAGAATCAAATATGCTGCGGATTAGAATTTGGTAAAGAAGCCACAAGGCCCTGGTAATACATATTTAAATGCTCTGATGTATCTATGCCTACAAGATCAGAACTGTTCAGGGGAAAGGTTTTCCTGTGATATTCTGTGAAAGTGGACTTTGAAGTGGTAGAACGGGAAGGAGGGAGATGCTTTTGAAATTTATTGTTGGAGTACACTCTTGGGAATCCCATGGATAGACAAGTAAACAAAGAATGGATCATAGAATCAATCAACCCACAGTTCTCATTAAAGACACAAAGAAGCTGGTTGAAATTATCATATTTTTGACAATTATGCGAAGACCCAGTTCCCTTTAGAAGTCCATAAATGCTGAGAGAGGTGGAAGGAAAGGAAAGAAGATGTCAACCAGCAGCAATGTGGATAGACTCAATTGCAGTGGGGATGGATACTACAGCACTGGAAAAGCTGGGGATAGATCATGCTGGAGAAGGCTTATTTATATGGTCACTAGGAGTTAATGTTGACTTGATGGCACATAATAAAAAATAAAATACACAAGATAGAGGTAGATACACTCATTCATATTCTCTTCCCCCCCACACACACACACAGAGGGAGGGAGGGAGGGATACTGAACAACTGTTACTGTTTACAGTAACTCTAAAAGTTACTCTAAAAATCAACTCTAAAAGTTTGTCTTCCAAACTGTAGGATTTGCATTCATTGTATCCCAAAACTTAATGTGAATGATTTTCAAAAGAGTATTTCAAAACCATGAACTCATTGATTGGTTAAGATAACAAAGTCTCAGTGTTATCACTTCATAATGAATGAATGGATTTAGCATTTAGTGTCTTTGAGGTTTTTAATGCACAAAATTGTTAAACTATTTTCCCTGGAATAAAAGCAAAATGACTAATTCAGAGATATTGAGGGCAGCCATCTATTTCCTCTGAATTAATTCTATTAAGTAAATTCTACCCCAAATACTGGATTACCAAAAATTATAGTTTGAAAAATTGCATCTGTAACAATCTTAAGAAGAAATCTGTGTATGCTGATGCTAACAGCCTTGCTACCACATTCTGTGCCAAGTCCAGCGTTTCAATTGCCAAGAGAAAAAAATTAAATGGAAGGCTAGAACTGAGAGGACACACCATCCCTTTCCAGGAACAGTCACAACTGCCAGACCAAGCAAAGCTGGAGAATGCATTCTGCATCGCTCAGGCTCAGAACAGAAATTAATCCCAGATTTCATGAAGCCTGTTCCCTTGTTCCTTCAGGGGAAAGGCAACTCCATCCAGAATCAAAAACCTAATTTTGAATTTTTATGCTGTCCGTTTACAGTGCCTCCAATCTACTTGCCCCTCTTCAAGTCCATTAAAGCCCTGGTCCAAAATCCTCCCCCTAACTCTGATGAGAGAGAAAAATAAAGCTCTTTATCATCAGCATACAATCAACTTTAAACTTTCTAAGGATGTCTCATAGCAGCTTTACAGAGATATTTAAAAAAAAACCAAGGGTGGCAGAATGGATCCCTGCAGCTACAGAAACGAACAGAAATCCCCAAAGCTCAAGATTGCAGTTGACCATGGAAATACAGTAGAATTGTAACCACTGAAGAACAATGTCTTCCATACAGCCCTAGGTAACATGACATTGTGGTCAATGCTATCAAAAGCCACCAAGAGATCGAGGAGGACCAGCAGAGTTGTAGTCTCCCAGTCATTCCCTTAGAGAAGATAATCTGTCAGAATGACTAAGAAAGTTTCAAAGACTAACTAACTCTGAAATCTGACTGGAATATATCCAGACAATCCATCCCCTCAAAGAATAATACATAAAGCTGATCAGCCATCATCCTCTCCAGTACAAGAAAGAGATGCTTACTATTCAGCAATAATTTTCAAGTATCTCCAGGTCCAGGCCCAGCAGGTCACCTTTAGGAGAAGGATCACATACTTTATATCAGACAAGGATCCTCCTGCCCTGAATGAGATCTTGTCCATCCCTGAAAAATCCCATTAGTGCCCTTCTGCTAGGTCATAGTGGCCTAAGCAGACAGGCAACAATCAAAATACATGCCACAGGCATTTATCAAATAATGCACAACTCATTCTAGCAGTGTTGACACCCAGGAAACAGGTTGATATAAGCTTTCTTCACAGCACTTTTTGTTTACGGCAGAATTCAAGATCAAATATCCAACCCCAAAATACACACTCATTCTAAAACTACCAGCTTAGAATAGAGTTGTTTAACATTGTTACTTAAGAGGTGATCTTTCAAGCATGTGTCCTTATATTTGCAGCACTCTGTACTTTCTTTTAATAGCAGTGATAAATTCAGAGTGCTCTAGGCACCTCTAGCCTATTTACAGTAGGGTGGGAAATTTTAGATGTTTATTATATTCAAAAAGGGATTTGCTTGAGGACTGCAATGTTCTAGTCTAATGTGTACTTCAGACTGTAAAATAGGTCAAATTTTCACATACCTGATATAGTTACTAATTCATCATAATATTTTAGCCTTCCCTTGATGACTTCCCCTTACACCCTGCTCTCAACAACTGTGTAGGAAGTTTTTTTTGTTTGTTCAATATTGCAGACAAAAAGTTCCAGGACTTTCAAAACTAGCTTACTGAGTCAAAATACTATTTAATCATATAAGGAAACTGTCCATTTACACTCTATATTCATGGAATGTAGACTCTCTTTAAAAGCTGTTCAATTTTTTCCCCCATGATCTAATCTTAAAAGATAAAAATGCTGTCAATAGTTGGATTTTCTAAATTGGAAACACTGGTTGTTTGATATATTAATGTATTAGTTTATATCAATCATCTTCTGCATTCAAGTTAAGTTACCAGAACTAACAGATTAGTAAGAAACAGAACTATAAAAGAAATAGAAAGTAAAATGAAAAGATCAAACAAGTAATTCAACCATACAATAAAACAAAAGCATCTGAAGCATTAACATTAGCAGTAATTAAAAACCTGGGAAAACAAAAATGTTTTTGCATGCTGTCTAAATAAAAAACTAATTGAGAGTGACAATCTGGGAAAGAGCCATCCCTGAAAAGCTTTTTATCTACCACATTTAAGTAGAATTAAAGATGCATGTAAGATCAATTAATATGTCTACATTAAATCCAATAATTTTATTATAGCCATAAGAGCAGACAAGAGGGACATAAAACATACAAAAATGTCAATTCACATCTGAGGAACATTGGTCTTACCTGAATGTTCTTTCTCTTTTTGTGGTGAGAGAGTCCAGTGACTGAGAGTCCAGTGACTCCTGTCTTCGTTGACTGGGACTGAGTCTGTCAAAGCTGTCTCAGCTCCGCCTCTGTTGCTGGCTCCTCCCCAGCTTTCGGCGAAGAAACATGACAGACCGGACATGTCCCTACATATATAACAAGAAAAACACACATTATCGCTCCCCCCATTCCACGCCCCCAACCAGACGTACTTAGGGCGAGCCTGGACTCTCTCACCACAAAAAGAGAAAAAACATTCAGGTAAGACCAATGTTCCTTCTCCTTTCTGTGGTTACAAGGGTCAAGTGACATACCAAAGCTGGATTGTCCATGGGAGGGCTCAAGTCCAGTCCTGCTCATTCCTTTGCCCATGAACACTCTGAAGAACCCTTCTGCCAAATGCAACATCTGCCAATGCAAATACGTCCAACCGATAATGTCAGATGTATGGAGAGAGCGAAGACCACGTAGCAGCCCTGCAGATTTCTTCAATAGGTGCCTGTGTAGCCCAAGCCACCATCGTAACCATGCTTCTTGTAGAATGGGCAGTCACACCCCAAGGCACTGGAAGAGACCTATTTTCATAGGCTCTGGAGATGCAGGAACGAATCCATCTGCCCACTGTGGATGGTGTGACTTTACCACCCAAGGTGGCCGGTTGAAATGATACAAAGAGTACCTTTGTTCTCCGAAAAACCGCCATTCGTCAAATATAAATCTTCAATGCTCAGTGAACGTGCCACTCCTGTTCCAAGGCGTGAATAGTGTTAGGACAGAAATTAGGCAGGGTAAGCTCCTGAGGTCTATGAAACCATGAATTGATCTTAGGAACAATGGTTCTAATCTGAGAACTATCCTATCTGGGTGGAAGATACAGAAGTCTTCCCTAACCGACAGAGCTGCGACCTCTGAAATCCTCCTAGTCAATGTAATTGCCATAAAGATGCCACCTTAATGGTCAACATATGTAGGCTAATAGAACTAAGAGGCACAAAGGGAGCCCGACTCAGAGACTGTAGCACATTGGGCAGATCCCATGTCAGGAATCTGTGTACCACTGGAGGTCTAATATTAGATGTTGCCTTAAGAAACCTACAAATAGTGGGATTGAGAGATAGGGACCCCAACCTCCCAAAGGGAAGACAAGGCCACTAATTGCCGATGAAGAGTATTGGCTGAAGGTCCCTATCCAGACTATCCTGAAGGAAATTTAATATATTGGCTATGGAAACTGCCATGGGATGAAGACCAGCCTTAAAGCACCACTGGCTAAAAGCGTTCCAGGTAGCATCGTACATGCGATTTCTGGAAGGCTGAGCCAGTCCGCTTGCACATTGTCTTTCCCTGAAATGTGCTCTGCCCAAATGGACAAGAAATTTCTCTCCGCCCAGCGGCCCAGACTTTCTACTTCCATCATCAGAGACCTGGACCTTGTGCCTCCTTACTGCTTATGTGGGCCTTGGTGGCCACATTGTCCATCATAATCAGGACATGAGTCCCTTGTACTGAAACTTTGAAGCTTTTGAAGGCCAATCGGACCGCTCTCAACTCTAACCAGTTGATATTCGTTCCCTGTTCTGGCCCTGGCCACTGGCCTTGTGCCATGTGGGATTGAAGATGCGCTCCCCATCTGAAGAGGCTGGCATCAGTTGTAATGACGAGCTGTAAAGACTCCTTGAAGAGGTTCCCTTTGCAAATCGCTTGGGATTGCCACAACCAGAATGAATTTATCACCGATCTGGGAATTCTGACCTTAAACAAGGAGTGATTCCTATCCGCCTCTGGATAAGGCAAGAGGAATCACCGGAGAGTCCTCAAATGCAGAAGTGCCCAAGGCACAATGGAAATGCATGACACCATCATCCCCAGAAGCTGTGAGAGGGTGGCCAGAGAAATGGTCCCTTCTCTCTGAATCCTGCCTGCCAGGACCTGTAGACTCTCCTGCCGATCCTGGGAAAGAAAAACTCTGCAAAAGATACTATCAATATTAGCCCCCAAATGCAACAAACATGTAGTGGGGGAGAAATGATTTTTCTTAGAATTGATGGAGAAGCCATGGGCCTGTAACAACGAGACTGTAGTCTGTATGTCTCTCAGGGCCATGCGTTCCGAGGATGACTGGATTAAAATATCATCCAGGTAACACTGCACATGTACTGGGATAAGACATAAATGTATTGCTAGGGCTGCCAACACCTTCATAAAAACTCTAGGTGCAGAGGATAGCCCAAATGGCGTGGCCCTGTATTAGTAATGTCTCCCAAAAACAGCAGAAACGCAGGAAACATCTATGTAATTGACATATCCAGATATGAAAACAAGCTTCAGTCAGATCAATTGATGTGAGTAAGTCACCCTCCCAAATGCTCTCTAAAATTGTCTGAAGTGATCTCTGATCCTCTTCTGCTGCCATGGAGGACTGACTGTGCACTGATGGAGCAGGTGAACCCAGGTCCTGTAAGATTGACCTGATCCTATGTTGAATAGTTGGATCAGGCCCTGAGATAATAGATTTTTCAGATGCCACTGATCCTGGGCCCTAAGTAATTGGAGACTCTCAACTATCCCCTTCTGGACAGCCTTGGATATGATGGCCTCCATATGAGCAGGCACTTCCAGTTCAGGTGACTCTGAAAGACGAAGGCCTGCAGTTGTAGGCATAAATGTGGCCTCTATACCAGGCCTGGGCCTGTTTGGGGGTTGCTCTCATGGTTCTTCCTGAAATGCCACTTGTATGAGCTCTTTCATAACCTCTGCCTACTGAAGTTAACTGTAGGTCTGTAGGCTCCAAGGTCTAATCTGGGGACCAGGCCTGAACCTGATGCCTACATCCAGGAGTAAGCCCAGGCTCTACTTGCAGGTCACTGGCCTGATCAGCTTGGTCTGAAGCTGAGTCAGCCTGGGGAGGAGACCTATGACTCCGCCTACCCGCAGCTCATTGGGTTTTTTTGAGCTGCTTCTCTAGACCTTTCTGATGCCTCATGGCATCCTTGTCCTCTGTCTTTGAGGCATTTTTTGAAACTGGGGCTTTTTTTGAATCTCTGCTCCTGGATGTTCCTCTAGAACTTGAGGGGCTGTGACCACCTTCCTTTTGAGGCTTGCCTGGAGCCCGTGCATCCGCCATCTTGACCTGAAGGATAAGGATATATGTGCCACTGGAGAGAGAGAAAGAGAAGGAAATGGTTGCTAATAATGCCCCCCCCCCCCCCCACTCAGCAGGTTCCCCTGTAGGAAGTTCTCTCTTACTATTCTTCCGGCTTGAAGCAGGCCTGGCTAGGCCTAACGCTGGGCTGCAACCATGCCCTACCAGCTCCCTTCCTTCAGGCTTTTGGGTGGGCTTTTGTTACCACTTCACGTCCTAAGAAGCCTCATGAGGTCCAATTGGATGGCCTGGATCCAGGAGGTCTCTACAGACGTGCCATGCCATTTCCAGCCTCAGCGCTGAGTCATTGTCCCAGCACTGGCACTTGTGGCTAATTTTAGCGTTGATCAGCTGTTTTGCGGTCTGATCCTGCCTGCCAATCATGAGAACCGCTACCACGCGGCCATGATCTCTACATTTGGGGCAGAAGCCCCAGAGCTCTGCTGAGCTTGGCTAGGGTGTTAAAAACCCATACGCACTTTTCTCATTACGTAGGGTGTTAAAAACCCTTTTTTGTTAAGTTGTCTGGGCCGTTCCCTCAGGGAAACTAAGGCCTGTGGCACTGACCTTCTTCTGCTGTTGAAAAGAAGCAAACACAATAGAAAAAAACCGAAAGTGGAGCTGCTGAAAAACATGTCCATCCTGGCTGAGAGACTGAGTTGAAAGCTGGGGAGGAACCAACAACAGAGGCGGAGCTTAGACAGCTTTGACAGACTCAGTCCAATCAGCAAGGACAGGAGTCACCCAAATCACTGGACTCTTGTAACCACAGAAAGGAGAATAAGTATAACTAAGAGATATTACATAAAAAACAGTAAGGATGGAAAGTAAAATATAAAAATATAAAAATTAAAATATTTTTGTGACAGGATAAAATAGGATAAAATGAAACTAAGTAGACAAAAATCTAAATCTTTAAGGACAAGTAATGTGAATAGCACATACTGAGGCACAGAACTGAGGAACCTGGGAAAATATTCTTGGGTTCTTATCAGATAAGAGGAGCAAAAAATAGAAGTTGAGTTCTCTGCCCAGAAAGATCTTGAGAATGGGATAGATATGACTCATCCTGGAATCCCTATAAAAGGAACAAAGGATCAAATGGCTCAAAATACTCTATTGAACTATACCCACATGTGCACAGGCACTTAGAATCTAAAGAGGACTGCTGAAGACAATGCATTATGCATTTACATTAATTAATATAAAGGTTCTACAGAATTTCAATATTGATGATAAATTATAGGTTTGGGTGAGATTAAATTGAAAGCCCACATCCCCATATTCTTGTTTCGAGTGTATTTATAATGCAGAAGCTTCCCAGTGAAAAATCCAGGAACTGGACTTTGTCGATAGCTTTCTTAAGCCACCTTTATTTAAAGCACTGCCTAAAGGCCAAACCTCAAAAGAAGAAAATTAATTTTAATCTCAGAGACATAAACTGCCACCAGCTCCTTCAAGCAGGAGCCATGAGTTTAAAAGGATTCCCAAATTGTAGACTGGGTCTGTTTGGGGCAGGAAAACCCCATCCAGCATCAAAGATGTCATAATCCTAGAATTAGCAGACCCCACAATTCAAAGCCACTCAATATTGCCAGGGTTCAGCAGAAGCCTGTTGTATCCTATCCAGATCCTCCGTGCCTCCAGACAGCAGGATAAGATATTTTTGGCAACACTTAGTTTGCCTTGAGTTGAGATGTATAACTGGATATCATCACACAAGATGTCAGGTCTTATTCAGCCCATCTACATCAACCCAGCAAAAAAGATGTGCACTTTAAAGATAGACAGGTGTGGAACAGCAGTCCAAGATTTATAAGTACCACCTATAATATATCTAAACCGAACCTGGGTATACTTTAATCCACTCCAAGAATCACTCTGCATACTATAACAAGACAATGTCTCCACTTTGCACTTGACTGCATTTATCCTCTATTTAAAATATTAATAAATCTATTTTGAAGAAAGCTTTGCCATCATGTTGGTAATAATGAAATATCTGCAGAAGTTAATAAACAAAGTGTTGTCAAGCTTGTTAAATTTAAGATGTGTATGGATTTCAACTCCCAGAATTCCCCAGCCAGCAATGCCAAGTTTAAAAACACTAACATGATAATTACCCTAGTTTCCTATAAACCTAGAGGTCAATGGAATAGTGTGGCTTCAGTGTGTAGAAAGTTGTATGTGTCTTATTCATGATCATTCTTTTCCTTCACAGGCACCATTAAACTAGTATAAAATATGTATCTGGGGAGATTAACTGATTTAGAAGAAGAGTTTATTATGCAAATAAACTTTGTTTGTAGTTAACAATGTCTTTGCCTAGATGTCTACACCCTCATCCCGAGTAAGAATGATTTTGCTACTGACAATATTCAGGCTTTTTCTTTTCCCTAGGCCAAACAGAAGGTTCTTGGAGTGTTGTAAAACTACCTCAGCATATTCACAGGAAGCGAAAGCATCCTTCCACTCAGTTAAGTATATACTATCTATTTTAAGCAGTCTAAATGGGTGTTTACAACAGGAAGCACATCCAATCTTATAATTGGTTTCAGAATCAACTAAATAAAGCTTTACTTTCTTTCCCCTTTTATTTTTAAAAGCATGATTATTTCTTCACAGGAATACTAAATATTCCAGGGGTGAGGTGGGGGACCGAGACCACACACACACCAGATATCTCCTTCTGCACTGACAAACCTCTGTGTGTGTGAGAGAGAGAGAGGGGGAGGGGAGGAAACATATGCATATTTTTCCCTCTGCAATATATGTAAGACAAGGATTGTTGTAAGTTTCAAACTCTTCAAATCATATACCAAATGTTCTCCATGGGCCAGCTTAGCCAAAACACAGCTTCTTCTTTGTAATACTCAAAAAGAGATATGTTTCAGCCACACTCTGCACCAGTTGGAGCTTCCGAATGCTCTACAAGGGTAGCCCCATGTGGAGCACAATATAGAATTGTTATCTCTGGTGATGTTACTCCAAAGCTTCAGGGAAATGTTGTGAGGGTACTCTTCCCTGATATGGAGGCTACATAATTCTGTATAGAGCTATATAACAACAGCTCTGTTCCATATTGCCCTCCATCTGGTAAACTTGCAAGATTTGTTTCTCTCGCCATATACAAGTATACATCCAAACTAAACTGTTTTTTTCTCCATGTCATATAAAATATGTGGACATGTGCATAACTTTGTATTTATTTATTTTGTCATGTTTATGTAGTGTATATTAGAAGTGGAGACCCTTTGAGAGCTGTATGTAACAAAATTTCATTTTAACGTATGCCAAGTAGTGTACATTCAAAGTTAGTCTAAGTCTAATAGTACATGCAATTAAGGTAATATGCAATGTACAGATGACATTGCTCTTAGCAAATGGTTAAATTTATAACAGTAGAGTTTGTTCCCGTCTACTCAATAAAATAAGTGGAAATGCACAATTCTTCTGGACTAAAGACTGCATTTGCAGGACAAGGCAAGGGGGCAGCCTACTTGCTTTGAGAGAAAATCTTAAGAAGCAGATCTGTTCTACATTTAATCTCAACAATATTAAAGTGAACTAAAAATACAAACCCTAAATCATCAGAAATAAATCAAACAACGTACAGGTAATCCTTGACTTACAACCATTCATTTAGTGACTGAAGTTACAACAGCACTGAAAAATGCAACTTAAGACCAATTCACACTTATGCAGAATACCTGTGATGATCACGTGATCAAAATTCAGATGCTTGGCAACTGATTCATATGTATGATGATTGCAGTGTCCCGGGGGTCATGTGATCAACTTTTGCAACCTTCTCGCAAGCAAAGTCAATGGGAAAGCCAGATTCACTTATTACTAACCATATTACTAGCTTAACAACTATAGTGGTTCCTTGAACAACTATGGCAAGAAAGGTCATATAATGGTGCAAAACTCACTTAACAACTGTTTTGGTTAGCAACAGAAATTTTGGGCTTAATTCTGGTCATAAGCCAAGGACTATCTGTAGTTTTTGCTTTTTAAACAAAAAGGCCTTTCTTAAGTCTTGTGATTATTCCTCTCCACAGTCCATATTTCAATATGCTAAAGATTTCCCAAAAACAGAAAAAATAAATTACAGAACTAGCCTCCTTGCTTGGCCTCTATTATAAAATGCACATTTATACTCTTCCAGCCAAAGTCTGTTCCTGTGAAGAATCAGCAAGCTAAACAGTGTTAGCCATGATATTAACTCATTTTCTAAAAAGTAAAGAATCTACCTACCCAATATCTATTTCAGCTCATATGGTTAAATTGGAGATGTCTTTCTTTTTTCTTTTTTCAAAATCATTCAGTATATCTGAGGATACTAGTTTGGCATCTGCTAAGCTCATGCAAACTATTTTAAATTTATACAATTGCTTCTGACAAAGACACAAATTTGCTCCAGGCCCTGACTAGAAAATTGGATGATTTCTTCTCATCACTGAGGCTATATACCCTATGGAAGAAGTACACAGAAAAATCAGCTGCATGTTTTGGGTTCGGGAAACCAGATGTTCAGGCCCAGCCATAAATTCAGTTTTAACCATAGCTGCATAAATTCTTTGCTGCCACAAAATACAGATCTTGTTTTAAACGTCTTCAGGTTTAACAAAACACCGGTCATACTTCTACTCAATTTAAGTTATTTATTGTTTAAAATAATCTGTGCACAAGCATTTCTGCAAAATGATTTTTTTGTGATAAAAATACAAATACATTTTTCCACACCTAATTATGGTCAAGAACAAAAAGCACAGTATTTTTTAAAAGTCCTTAATCCCTGGAATGATGCTTGCCAACTAAAACACCTATTATGAATTTATTAAAGGCCTATGCAAACATAAATTATGGAGCCAGACATTTTAAAAGGGGAAAAGTGATTTATTGTCACTCTGGAGACATAGATGGATAGCAGTGCAGTTTTATTTTTCCATATATTCAACACTAAAATGTGTTAGTTCAAAAAGAATTCCACATTAAAAAAATTGTTTCCCTACTTCTCCCATACATTTTAATTTGATTGTAAATCGTTCTCAAGGGGCAGGTGTCATATAATACAGAAATGGGATAATTTGGGGTGTAGTCTTTGAGTATAGTTTCTGGTGTAGATGGTGGTTTTCTGCTTGCTTTAAACATTTTACTTTTTAATGTCCCACTAAATTCTCTTTCATTTTTCCAGCAGTGTGATTGTTCTTCTGGATACTACTAACAACTCATTATTATATGCCCTCTTAGTCAAATTGCTGTCTTAGGATACAGTAAAATTTCTGAGAGTTCCACACTCAGATTTTATGTTTCTGCCATGCAAATGAATTCATCAAATCCTTTTCATCTGCAAATATATACATTAATTCATTGTTCCCTATAACATCAGGCATGGAGAATCTCCAACCCATGAAAAATTCAAAGCCTTGCTTCTTCTATCGAGCCCAGCAACAAGAGAGACAAGAATGGCTTACTTTTCAGTTATACAGGTAGTCCTCAACTTACAACCACAATTAAGACCAGAACTTCCACCACTAAGTGAAAGGGGAATTAAGAGAATTGTATGAGATTTTTCAACCTTTTTTTGCCATGATCATTAAGCAAATCACATGATTGTTTTGTAAACATGGCTTCCCCCATTAACTCTCTTGTCAGAAGCCTCCAGGGAAGGCCACCAATGGTGATCGCATGAGCTCAGGATTTATGCACATGCCAGTTGGCAAGCATCCAAATTCTGATCCACGTGAGTGTGAATATGCCACAACAGTTGTAAGTGCAAAGACCATCGTAAATCACTTTTTTCAGCACCATAACTCTGAATGATTGTTAAACCAATAGTCTTAAGTTGAGGGCCACATGTATACCTATAATGTAATCCTTTTCTCTTGGAACGCCAAGCAAGAAAATTAACTCCCCCCCCCCCCGGCTAATCTGCATGGGTCAAAATTGATGTGAATGGGAAATATGTATCAAAAAATGGGGATCTGTATAAAAATGGGTGGCGGTGCATACATTGCCTTGTGTGGAGTCCTGGAGGAAATGTCTTCTTCTGGAGATGGAGATGATTAGAAGTTACATATCATGTGCTGTACTTAGAGGCTGTTCATCTCCTTCAAGTGTGAAATGGTCACTGACCCAAAGATTAGATATAGACGACAGTCACTTTACCTTGATGTTCATTTCTCTCCCCCTCCCCCAATCTCTTCGCAGCAAGAGTGCAAAATAATGTTTCTGCATTCCAACAGTCTTAGGGTATCATGAAATTAAATGTGTGAGTATGGGCTCTTGTACTAATTTCTGTAATGAAAAATTGAAATATGAATAAAATCTGATATGCATAAACACTTTCTGACAAAAGTTAATTGAATAATGGCAAGAACTAGAAGGCAGTCCTAAGAGAGATGAAACATATTTATACTGTGTTTTTGTTAAAAATTATGTAATTGTAGTCTAATAAACCTGGATAGTACCAAGTCAGGGATAGATAAATTCATATATAAATTATAATAAATATTTATTTTTTTTATTTTCACTTTGTGAGCCACCCATCTCTCTCAAAGACGGTCTCTGGTGTACAATAAATGTCAGAATATAAAAATAATGTCATTCTTTTCTCTCTTAAAAAGTGTGATAAGAATTCTAATTCCAAAGTCTTTTCCAACTATATCACACTGAGCAAAAACAAATCTGGGTCACTCAACAGGACCAGAGGTTTTGTCTTCCAAGCTCTAAAGAGGAAACTTTGGTCCCTGTGACTGACCAAGATTAGATCTTGCAACATTATCCTGGGACACATATATTTGCCTTCCTACTGCATTCAGTCAATATTTCAGCTGAAAATTTTAAATACATTTTTCAAGTCAATGTTATAGTTTGGGGGTAAAAGAACTATATAAAACAAGCCTACATAGTAAAAAAACATGCTTTAAATAAATTATTGCTATGGCACACACAAAAAAAAGAATTTACACACAAAACTACATTTAAGCCATTATATAAATTTACTAGAAGCATCTTAGGTAATTCTAAGCTTATGAGAATGAGATCATGAGCTTACTGGGGAAGGAGAAAAAAGCCATGAAGAATTTCTTCATGGTTCAAAATTTCCAATTCCTTAAAAGATAATTGGGTGTCAGCAGTGGGCCATCAGAATTCTATAAATATGAAAAAGTTAGTCTGTTCAAGAGCTCATTTTTTTTGTCTTTCATCAACTCACAGGTTTTTCTTTTTCCAGATTATTTAGAAGCTGTTTGTGCTCAAAATGTACTTACCATTTGATTATGCTCCATGCTTTATCTTAGATTACAGCTGGATTTGACACTCAACATTAAGGAAAAACATGATCCACAGATTATTAAAAGACTGTCCTGTATTTTATCCAGGAAACATATTCCAAGGTCAGAAAGAAGAGTAACAATGAAACCAATGAAACTTTCAAGGCTACCGATAGAACTACTTGGTAGTATTGCCAGAGAAGGAACCAAATTTATATCAGCTGGCCATCCTCACCCCAGTTTAGCGAAGGGAAAAAGTCATGATATGTCACATGACGATGTGATGCCACAAGTTTGACACCCCTGTTATAGATGATATTAACCACTATAAAGGTAAAGGTAAATGTTCCCCTCGCACATACATGTTAGTCGTTTCCGTCTCTAGGGAGCAGTGCTCATCTTTGTTACAAAGCCGAAGAACCAGCGCTGTCTGAAGACGTCTCTGTGGTCATGTGGCTGGCACGACTAAACGCTGAAGGCGCATGGAACATTGTTACCTTCCCACCAAAGGGGTCCTATTTTTCTACTTACATTTTTACATGCTTTCGAACTGCTAGATTGGCAGAAGCTGGGACAAGTAACAGGAGCTCACTCCATTACGCAGTGCTAGGGGATTTGAACCACCAAACTGCCGACCTTTCTGATTGACACCTTTCTGATTTCTGACTTTTCTGATCACCACTATGTCCCTATTAACCACTATACAAAGAATAATTTATTTGGGCTTCTGAAGTATTTTTAGAGCAAACAATATGGCAGACAATCCCAGCCCCAATTATGCAATGTTCTACACTTCCATGTTTTGGTCAAAATATGTATGCAGTGGCAATTACAGCCTCTCTCTAGTCTGTAACTGCAGACCAATTGCTTAGTGAAAACTCAATAAACAGGCCTCCTTTATATTATCAACCATTCTGGGACATTTCAGCTAAGATAAGGAAGTGTGGGGGAAAGATAGTCAAACTACCCATCCCTAGAAGAGGCAGATTAAGAGACATAATAAGAACAGCCACTCACACATATCATAGTGACAGATTTCCCTGGAAGTAGGTCCTTGAACTCTCAGGGGAACTGTTTATTATTTAAAATTTCTCAGAAACCCAAGTCTAAAAATTGCCATGCAGAAGGGTTTTCAGACCTGAATTCTGCATCCAGATAAAACCTTAAACAGCTATTGTTGTAAGTGTTCTATTTAACTGGTTAACATTTTCATTACTTATTTGTAACTATAATGCAAATCTGCTTTGGACATAAAGAATTGTATTTTGAGAAAAATTCAATTCAGTTTCCACCTCTGGTACTGTGTACTCCAAAGAAATAAGAAGACAGGAAAAAAATTGGCTTCTTGGTTTTTATTAAGCCTCCAAATTATCATTTCTGATATTTTTAATAGCAGACGGAACAAAGCACCTTATTGTTATTTACAAATGCATGTCTCCTAATCACACCTCTATGGCCAATTTCAGCTCTTCAGAATGCCTACCTGACTCTAAATCATCAGGATCAACTATGTTTTCAAAATTAATAAAGAATGCTTAGATGCAGATCTACAGGAACTGCACAGCTGGGAAAGCAAAATGCCTTATTTTAATTAAAGCTACACACACAAACACTTTTTTAGATTTCTGGCAGCTTAATCCTGTAAAGGCCAGAACATTCAGTAATTAACTGTTACTAACTGCAGACAACTCAAATGCAGGCTATCATCATTATGTAACAGGACCTACTGTACAGTCTTAGAAAGACCTTGTTTAGAAACACCACAGTTTGTCAATTATACTGAAAAAATAACAGCAAGGCAACTCATAACATTTCCCTTAAAAGTTGGCAATTTATTTACAACGGGACAAAGATTTGCCAAAGAATCTATTAAAAGCAAGGCTGTTTTTTGAACTTCTAAAGAATGGTGGCATTTCCTTAACAAAGACGTAAATGAGAACCTGGAGAAAGGTAATCTAAATTTTATGTCAGGTTTCGTGAAAAACAAAGGTGAACAAGTATTTTGCCAGTGCCAAAGCCATTAGTTGGCTTTTGACTTGAGTCAGAGGTAGACACAGAGAATTGAACATTTCCTGCCTATCCAGACTTCCCTTTTCCTTAAACATGTGACTCATCATGCTAATATAGCAGAAAGTTTTAGAATTCATGTTTGTGTCAATTGGGGTTTGTCAAATTGTATTAAAGGGGGATAAAACACTTGGGTCTTTAAATAATGTGATGTACTTGCTTTCTTAATGAGGAATCCAAAGGAAAGTGGATTTGAATAGCAATGTCCTGATTTGGAGAATAAATCTGGCATTCCATAGTTGCTGATTGTTATTTTTAAGAGGGATTAGTTAGTTAAGGAAATACTGGGGACATGCTATTATAGTTTGCTCATACCCAGGGACATATATACTCAAGTTATTCATATCACAAAACTCAAAGTGAGTTTTGCCTACTGTACATCAACTAAAAACATATTTAACAAATCTAGGATGCCAATTTCGGAACTGCTCTTGACAAAGTCTATTAAAACAACCAGAGGATACTTATGGTAGCAATCATTAACTCAACCTCAGGGTTAAATTATTGAGGGAGGTGGCCTTTGGCTTCTGCAACTGACATTACAGCGAGATTAGTCCTTGAACAGAAAAGGGTACCAGATGTTTTCCAAAATAAGTGGGGGGGATGGGGACCTGGAGGGCAAGGATAAGCAGAAGAAAATTTAAGGCACAGAAACCATCCTCAATGGTAGCAATCAATGCCTGTATATCATACATCTAACGCTTATGTAGTCAAAGTATCTGAGTAAATCACCATTGTAGAACTGTGCCATATTTCTCTAGCAAGAATTTAGCTTCAAGAAATGTTGGTTCTCTTGCAGGAGCGGTTGTCCCAATTACAAACCCAGAGGTGGCTAGTATTGCTGCTCCTCTTCCCAAAGGCAAACTTCTTATACAACTGGTAGGATTACAAGCCAGAAGATATGACAGGAATTTACTAGGAGTACCAACTAGAGATTCTGCCTAATTGACTCCTCTATTTTGCTCATCTCTTAAGCAGTTTAACACCCCAGTCTACAAACACATTTCAGGGCTGTAACTGCTACTGACACTTGAGTAAGGTAGAGGCTCTGCTCTAGGGTTCTTCTAAATACCAATTTACTCACAACAGATTTTAAGATGGTTCTTTGGCATCTTGGTCAGCAACAGGCAGAAAGCTGAGAGCCAAGAGACACTTAATTTCTAACCTATGGGCAAAATCCATCCCCCCCCCCCCCAAAAAAAAATCCTCAAATGCTAGATGTCTGCTACAAAGAGAATCTCAAGGAAGCTAAAGACACACATTTTCACTGCTACCCATAGAAAAACAGAAAAACACCCTAACGGGTGTGCTAGGCTAACCTGATGATTAAAGAAAATTAACATTTAATTATAGCATTGTACATTTTATAAAATACTATTAAGAATTTTGTTTGGTGGCATCTACAAAAGTAGAATCTTCAAAATGATCTCTTTTACTTCCCATGAGCATTTAAAGTAACTTTTCTATTTAGAATTTCAGAGAGACTTGCTATCTTTTAAAATAGCAATGACTACAATATTCTTTAAAAAAACAACTTTAATCTATTTGCTCTAAAGCTGGAGATATTGCCAAAGTACAACTAATTTTATTAAACATTTGGCATATTTGCAGACATCGAAAAACAAAAATATGTCATGAATGGCCATGTTCACTAGGATCACCCATATGTAATTCACTTTCTAACAGAACCGGGATAAATAAAAACCACTTCTCTTTTTTTCTTTTCCACTTATCTGGTGATAAGTTTCTTCTTGGGGAGGAGGGGGAATAATCATATTTTTGTATTATTCCATTGAAAAGGTGTTATTATTATACATTGACTGTGCCAGGACAGAAGTAAAAAAATGAAAAGCTGCTCCCTAAAATCTCTGCCTGTCAGTCTGAACAGGCAATATCATTCCTACTTTAGTACAATTTATTCAATGTGCTCCAGCCACCTTCACCATTATACTATTGTGTAATATAAATAATTAAAACAATTAAACACTCATCAATACTTTGGTACTACTTCTATTTTTATAGAACTTTCCATCTTTTACTTTATTTTACTTTATTTTCTTTTTGCACTTTTTTTGGAATGTTAAAGATTGGTTATGTTTTTAATATGGTTTCCCTAAAGGAGGAGGATACAAAGCTGTTAAATATTGGTTAGTCCTCCCCAAATACAGTTTATTCGATATATGGATTAAACATTAATAGAAATTATTAAAAGTTCTTTGTAAAAGTTATTGTGACAAACACTTTGCAAATATTTCAGGTGAACTAATCTTTTCTTTGGTAATGTCAATAAATTTTTTTACTGATGCCTGTAATCACCTGAGAGAGCACAAGATGGCCCTGTCGGTTCTTGCTCCTGGAGTGATGGACTTAATCTTTGCAAAGCATGCAGCAACTACATTTTCAAGCAAACTGTAGTTGTTTTAAACCATTCCCATTTATTAAATTTTTTAGTTCCTAAATTAATCTAACACATCAAAAAATTTTCATTGGTATACGCGTTTGTGTGTGTATAGACACACTCACACTCACATACACACACAGAGAGGGAGAGAGAGAGAAAGAAAATTTGAATTTATATGTATATATTTATATAAATTCAAATTATATAGTGTAATCTTTCCTAGCTGCCCAAGGACACATTAGTCATGTGGATAGTCAGATGGCTAGCCATATCAATCAATTTAAATAAACAAATAAATAAATGATAAAACTCATGAAGTCAAAAACATGATTTCCAGAAGTTGACAAGGGTGGGTGGTGATCAAATGAAAAGCACAAGATTTACAATGAGCTGGATTCTAGATAACCTTAAAAGGGTGGCAAGGGTGGGAAGTAGATTTTTTGATTTTATTTTAGGCCGTCTGAATCATAACAACATAGCCCATCCCAAGAACGATAAATGGTTGTGAAGCCATGACAAATTAAGCATAAAAAACTCAACTGAAACTCTCCAAAAAGGAGCTTGCGTGGATGTGCTGTATTTGTGTGGGAGTGTTACTGAAAAAGAGATCTAAATAGCTTTATCATTTCTACAGACTTATGTCAAAAGTTAGCTCCCACAACAGGCAAATCAAAGAATGATATACTGGAATTTATAAAAGATCCCACCTTCAAATGGCAAGAAAGGAATTTGAATGCCAGTATAATGTTATTTTTCTTTCATTCTTACCAATGCCAGATTCCTAATATAATGGCTCCATAATTTTCCTGCAAAACTTCCCCTAGCTCTTGCCAGCCTCCATGTCCCAGCTGATCTTTTCAAAATGACATGGCAAACATTAAAACTCAAAGCAAAGTTTTATGTTTTATATTATTTTTGTTGTTTTTAACTCTGGTTGTTTTACTGTTTTTTATTCTTTTTTACTTGTGAGATGGTCAAAAACAAGTATATGAGATGGTTAGCCTACATACACATAAGTATTTGCATACTAAATAAATAAGTAAAATGCCAGCAACAATCTGTCCATCAACAGAAGGCCAGCGTTAACAATCACTTTCATTCTCAAAAATGCTTCTCATCCACAAAAAATAAAAATGTTAGTTTGTTACTGTCCAGTGTCCTAGAACAACGGTTGTCAACCGGTGGGCTGCAGCCCACTTGTGGGCCGCAAGAAAATTTTGGTGGACCACAGAGAAATCTGACCCCCAGAGCACCCCCCAAAGTAATTAATCCAGGCTGCACAGAAACACAAGGCTGTGCCACTCACATGGCCTGCGGGAATCCTCCCTGCCCACTCACTCCTTACACAGCAAACTTGCCTGCTAAATTGCTATTTTTCCTTTTTTTTTTTTTGACCATCAGCTGTTCTGCTCTGCTGGGAGATTTAGATTAGCCAGGAAGCAGGAAATGGATGGATTTCTTGCTTCCTGGCTAGTCTTTAGATCTTTGGCTCTACTTTTAAGCAGAGCCAAAACTCCTTTCAGATTGAAGGTTCTATTATTCAGTGCAGACTCACGGCAACAAATTTTATGTGACAGACTGAGCTAGTTGATGGCAGATAGATAGATCACTGAATGATTCTGTGAACAACTCAAACAGCCTGCCTGCTTTGCCTGATTTTGGGTAAAAGTTGCTCTTTTTTATAAAAAATCCAATATTTACATACATGGTGTATTGTGAGTTAATTTTGTGAGTTTGCTTGCAAGCAAATTTTATGTAACAGACTGAGCTAGCTGATGGCAGATAGATAGATCACTGAATGATTCTGTGAGCAATTCAATCTGCCTGCCTGCTTTGCCTGATTTTGGGTAATAGTTGCTTGCTCTTTTTTAAATAAAAAATTCAATATTTATATAAATATTTATAATATTTACATATAAGCCATGCCCAGCCAGTCACATGACCACCAAGCCACACCCACAAATTAGGCCATGCCCACAGAACCGATTAGTGGTGCCTGGGATTTAAAATTATGAGTTTGGTGGTCCCTGAGGTCCAAAAGGTTGGCGACTCCTGTCCTAGAAGCATGTCAAATGAACATCTGTGTCATATAACCAAGAATTAAAGGGGGGGGAACCCTTACTGATTGAAGCCATGCACTTAAGCGAAGACCATCATTTTGAAGCATTCAAAATTCCAGAATCTATATCAAACCCCAGAATAGCCATAGCACTTAGACTTATGTACCACTTTATAGTGCTTTACAGCCCTCTCTAAGTGGTTTTACAGAGTTAGCATATTGCCCCCAACAATCTGGGTCCTCATTTTACCTATCTTGGAAGGATGGAAGGCTGAGTCAACCTTGAGCCTGGTGGGATGCACATCTGCATTCAAACATTTTGCCAGATAAACAGAACTTTTAGAATGTGAAGATGCCTTATATCAAATCAAAACATCTAGTCTAGATAGAGCAAGTGAATCCAAAGAACAGTAACTCTCCAAAGAATCACGGTAGTCACTGAAAAAAGTGACTCTTGAACAGTCTTTGCACCTACAAATATCACAGCATTTCCAGAGTCTAGTGTTCCAAAATCGGGCACTCGGCATGTATTTAAGATGGCTGCAGTGTTATGTGATTGCCATTTGTGACCTTCTCGGCTGTCTTCTGATCAAAATCAACAGAGAAAACCAGATTTGGTTAACAACTCTGGGATTCAGTTAAGAACTGCAGTGATTCACTTAAGGACTGCAGTGATTCACTTAACAACAACAGCAAAAAAAGATTGTAAAATCGTTTATAACTCATTTAACAATTGCCTTGCTTAGCAACAGAAATTCTGGTTCCAATTGTAGTTGTAAATTGAGAACTACCTATAAAGTATTTCTAGTCCTCACTGCATTATACTCCCTAAAGTGAAAAGAGAGGGAAAGAAGCGAGAATCTTATACTACCAAATTATACTATTGATCTCACACATTAACGGTACTTGGAAGGGAGGAGAGAGGGAGAGAGGGAGGGAGGGAGGGAGGGAGGGAGGGGGAGGGAGGGAGGG
>BLBF01000036.1:15915412-15926955 GCA_015471245.1 Laticauda colubrina | reverse complement strand
ATGTCATATGGTGCTTTTCCTGGTACAGTTCTTACAGGCCACAGCTCTTTATCAAAATTCACTCATTGATATCATGTTTTGGGCACAAGATCTGAGAAAAGCTAATTATTCTAGACATTGACTGCATTAAATGCTCTCTTTTTAATAGCAGCAAATGAGAAGAACTTGATGTCAAATGGATATAAATACTCTAAATATGGAGAAATTATTCAGAGAAACAGAAATAAGGTTTGAGATTTCCAGAATTGGAATTATTTTTCTGACTTCATAAACTGAAACTAGATAGGATATCTAGTTATCTATGATAAGTGGAATGGATGGAAACCAACGTACGAGGAAGCAGAGTGGGAAGCTCAATGAATCTATATTTAAACAAGGAAAACTAAAAAGTATGCCTACTTAGCTTTATATAATGTATTAAAAAAAGATCCTGACAGCTTTCCAATAGCCAAAACCACTTAAATTAACATTTAAGAAAAAATAATTATACAGCACATTTAAATATGGTATAAATGCTTCTTTCAAAATAAAATGTTTCTGGGATTCTTCCATAAAATATTGAGATATTTCCATGCAGCATAATCTCTTTTACATTTTAAAAGTCTTAATTGAAAAATTATGACATTGAAAATTGACATATTCATTTCAGCATGCCCAGAGTTTTCTTACATATACAAATATTTAATAGTTATGGTAATCTGAAGTAATTTGTTAACATTATGAAACTGCCATATTTTAGGGGCATTCTATTTTATTGTGCTCCTAATTAATTTGATGAAATGATAGTTCTTTTTAAGAATTCTGCATAATAAGTAATGCTAGGTAATCTTTTTGGTAAATCCTAACATATCCAGGGTATAAAGCCAGACACTTAAAGATTCTTATATAGAGAGAGAAAAAGAGAGATTCCATTTGCCAGAAGTCCAAGAAATAACCTGGAAGAACAAGCTATTACAGCTAATTTCAACAGATGGGAAAAAATCAATTTGATGCCACGGAAAACAGCTCAAAATCTGTATTATATATTGCAACTTACTTCTGGAGTGTTTTTCTTAAACTCACGGCTTTGTTCAATAAGTTTCTTTCTTGATTGTTCACTTTCATCTTGTCGGTTAGCCAACACTGTTGCCGTTGCATCAAGTTCTCGCTATCATGAAAAAGAAAGACAAAATAATCATTTAAACTGTAAAGCAAAAAATCAATTAATGAAAGCATTTTATATCCCCCATTAAAGTCATTACTTCTTTTAAATGTCTGATTACCAATCCCTCCCCAAAAGTTATGTGGCCTCTGTAAAGTTCCTCTTTTGTTGTTTTGAAGAAAAGAAATTTAGATACTGAAAATAAATTACATCTGCTGCAAGCATTTCCCTGAAGAGTACTGAAACGACTTTATTTAGTTCATCTTTTAACTATCATGAATGTTGTTAAACACAAAGGCGTCATGTTCCTTGATTTTTCAGGGTTTTCAAGAATTTGAAATAAGACTCAATCAGTGTTTCCTTCTCAATTCACTCTTACCGAAAAGCCTTTTTTCCTGATCTGCACAATCTGTACTTAGAACTTGTAACATCTCTCTGACTATATTAATTTCATTTTTTACTAAATGAATGATAAGATCTATTGGTATTGTCTGGCATCATCACTAGGAAAAAACATGAGATCAGAAAGGAAGTTACAGAGGTCCATCTGCATGACAATCAGTCTATCAGAGTGGAATTGGGGTGGCGGGGGAGAGATGCAAGCAGCATCAAAAGGAAGCCATGGGCTATGCAACAGTGGTGGGTTTCCAAAAAAATTCCTACTGGTTCGGTGTGTGAGCACGCATGCACCAAATATGTGAATTGCACGCACACAGCGTTTGCAACTCACTTTCTGCTGCAAGCCCTGTGTGTAAAACAGCAGAGTGAAGCCGCTGAGGTTGAAAAGCAGGAAATAAAGGTCAGTATAGAGCTGGGGCGGAGGGCCCAGCAACTGATTGTCGGAGTGAACCAGTTCACTCACAGATGATCCTCAGAACTACTGGTTCAGCTGAACTGGGCTGAATCGGTAGAATATCACCAATGGCACATTCCATTTCACATCTCATCTACATTTTCCTGACTATTGCACTTTAGGCTGTGGGGTAAGCAAATTAAAGCGGAGTGCCTACAATAGCCATCATGCTTTCACTACATTTGGCTGATTTTATTTTGCTCCTGACATAGCCAACTCTAACTTCCATAAAACAAAGTAAAAAGCATGTTCTGAGATAGCTTTTTCCATTGTTCAAGGAAGTTCATTCCTCATCACAGACTACATTGTACCCCATATATTTCTACTGTTTCCCCAACAATATGACCTACCCCCAAAAGTAAGTCCTAGCTTGATTCTTATACATGAACCCAATATAAGCCCTATCCCCAAAATAAGCCTTAATTAAGATCCCGCCCACTCCAGAGTAGATGGGTAAAAATTAAGCTGGGGTGGGGATGGGGATGGTGGAGCTGCCCTTCTATTTATCTTTGGACAGTTGTAACCAGGCCTCACACACCCCGACACCCGCAAGGCTGGCCAGGCTTTCCTGAAGGCCTCTGTAGCTGATAACAAAGCTCTAGATCGATCCAGAGCTCTGTTATCGGCTCCAGAGGACTTCAGCTGCAGAAGAAGTTCCTGAAGGCCTCTGACAGCGAAAAGTAGGCCAGGGGTGACACACGCAAGTGAGGTTAGTCAGTGGATGACATCCCCCCAAAATAAGACCTGGCGCCTTTTTTGGTGACAAAAAATATAAGACAGGGTCTTATTTTCGGGAAAACACAGTATTAGCAGTTATATTTCTTTAAACTTGCCATTGTTTTGCTACACAGGTAGTCCTTGACTTACAACTTTTTGTGTAAGTTTTGTGACCATTCAAAGTCACAACAGCATAGAAAAAAGTGACTTATGACCATTTATAAGACCATTTATAACATTGCAGCATCCCCATGGTCACATGATCAAAATTTGGATGCTTGGCAACTCATATTTATGATGATTGAAGTGTCCCAGGGTCATGTCATCCCCTTTTGTCACTTTTTGACAAGCAAAGTCAATGGGAAAGTCAGATTCAATTAACAATCATGTTACCAACTTAACAACTGCAGAGATTCACTTAACAACTGTGGCAAAAAGGTTGGAAAATGGGGCAAAATTCAGTTAACAAATATCTTGCTTTGCTTCAATTGTGGTCATAAGTCAAGGATTACCTGTATTTTCCCTAGAGCACAGGATATAACTATACCAAACGTAAGTTCCTACTTTCATACACACCCACAATTACCTTGATGACACCATACCATTCCTCAATATTTAGCCCTTTCATTCACAATTATGTCTATATTTTAATTTTCTGCATACATCAACAACTCCATTCCATTCAGATGAGGTCATCTTCATTCAGATCTAACACATATTTTCTCTTCATCCAGTTTTATATGTTAAATTTCAGAGACACACATCTATTTTTCTTTCATTTCATCCACTAACTTTCATCCACAATAGTTACATCTCTTTTCCATATGTCATTGTTATCTCCAGATGGAGATAAGAACATTTTTTATTGCCCACAGCTACTGACCTCCATTGCCAACTATGATTTTGGTCAAGTGAAGTTTTCACATAATGCTTTTTAAGGAGACATGAAAGATCTGCACTGGCTTAACTACTTTAGTCATGCCCATGCCACATCCAGCATCCCTGCTAATTGTAATGAGAGCCAATTGTGGCACGCCTCTAACTGCCATAACCAAAAATCACCAATTTTCCCACATGCATGATGCTGTCACTTTTCCTTTGCATATTCCCACCAAGCACTCTTTGCACTTCCCAAAAAATATGTTCTTTGGCCACCAAAAGACTGCCATTGTCTTTGGCTTTAAAACGTTCGAAGGCTTTGTAAGTAAAGATGTGTTCTTATAACGACATAACAATATCTTCCCAATACTAAACATTCTAATATGCAACATCTCTCCTGACCAGGCATTATTTGATCTTCCATATATGCTGTATGTCAACATCCATTTATGCCAAACCAGAAATTAAACATTATGATTTTTCAATTTCATAGTGCTGAACAAATTCATAAAACCATCCCTAGTTAATGAAATAACTTTTAATCATTATCATAATTAAATGTTATGATCTGAGCACAAATCATATTTTACATCTGAATTATGGGTTCTCACACACCAATCTAGAATTTAAAAAATGCAAGAACAAAACTTCTCAAGAGACATCCATGTATCCTTCAGTGGTTATGTTAATGAATCTGCCATCTTGTTCCCGATATGCTTGGTTTATGCACCAAAAAAGCAGACGTGAAAACATATTTGAGAGAATGTCATCTACATGTCTTCCACGTGTACCCAGTGAATGATGCTACCTTTTATATAGAACAAGTATTGGCATTCCAGTTCTGCTTCTATTTCTGCATCGCTATACAATGCTTTTCTCATGTCGCTGTTCGCTCTATTTAAGTACTAAATTGAAGTATGTGCACTGCATCTCCATGAAGTCAATAGAAGTTGTGTTATGTACCTTGGGGGAGGATTTGCCTGTAGATTTTTCTTTACCTGTGATCGATTTCCTTTCAATGTGAATAAATCTGATGTTCATGAGAAGTGAGAAAAACAGCTCACTAGTGAGAGAGAATGCAAGCAAGCTGCTAGGGCTATTTGCTCCAAAAAGTCACTTCTGGTTTTTCCATTACAAAAAGAAATTAACAAAATTAAAAGCTTTCGAATGAACCAAACTAAAGAGGCAGAGATTTCAGATAAAATTAGACAATTGTTAAGATTCCAAACCAGGCAGAATTTCCTTTGCTCCAGGATTTCATATATGAATCACACATCATACAATATTTATAAGGATACAAAAAAAATAGAGCAAATACAAAAGAGACTAATTTCATCATTCATGCATGCTCTTCCCACAACATTCCTCCTTCCCACTACTTCACTATTTGCAACATTAATTACAATAAAAGCTGAAAAGGGTCCTTGCCTACCCAAGTTCCTTAACCAAATTCTTACTACAAATCCATAATAAACAAAGAATCAAGTACATTTTAACAATGGTTAATAGAAGTGAAAAGGCACATGATAGGAATTTATTTTGTAGAGAGAACACCAACAATGGATTTCTTGATTAAAATTGAGATCAATTCTTCCTGGTTTGGTTGTGTGCATTCCTAACACTTGTAGAACACCAACATTACATTTTCGCAATGGTCAGTAAGTAAATCCATTTAACTATTCAGAAATAGTTAAAGAAGAAATAGTTGAATGGCATTTGTAGGTTTTGAAGAGTTGTATGAAATAGGGCAGTAAAATAAGTAGCCTTGCAGAAAATTAACTGAAACAAGTAGATCCTTGGAGACTTTTTGGGTTCACACAGAGCTGTAGATTGCTTTGAAACAAGTACATTAATGTAACATTTCTGTTCTTCTGCAGCTTCTCAGAGATCCAGGGGAGAAGTAAGTGGACAGAGGCTATGTCTTCTGGTTCAATTAAAGATGGATGTTACAACTGATTGGGCACCGGGTGGATCTGAAGTCATCCAAACCCAAGAAGATACTCATAGGATATAGAAAAATATGCTATTTTATAGCTGCATGCAATTAATTTGATCTGTAATTTGATGGACTTTAGGTAAAATCCAATAGATGTATAACATACATTTGCAATCTTATCCCTGATTACCCTAAGTTGATTCAAAACCTCCCTGCTACTACAGTGAAAATTTTAGTACATTTAGCCTAGTTCCCACATGTAACTTTTTATCATTTAACCTTTTGTTAACTAGCACAAAGACGAGTGGGGGAAGGAAGATCGAACAAAACCCTGCAGGTTGTATAAAATAAACTTTTCTGCTTCAAGATGATAGGAACAGAAATCTTAAACATTTTTTTCTGAAATATTTCATTTAAATTCATTCTACATTAAATTCATCTACATACAGTACTTCATGAATAAGCCCAATTAATGGAAAGAGTAGAAAGAGGCAATCCAATAGCCTCTTGACATCCCAGAGTACCATAAAATACTCTGAAAATTTTACTCTTCTGCTGAATATTAAAAAAAGGTTAGTTCATTCTAATATAGTTAATACAGTTGAAATAGAAAATTAAAAGAAAAAGAACAAAATGCTTAACAGTTGGGAAAACAAATCTTGAAATTCATCCCAGAGTTAAGCAGCCAAAAAGAAAATGTGCATGTGTGTCTGTGTCTGTGTCTGTGTCTGTACATACTTATCAGAAACCAATATGGTTAATACCTAGGCATAAGGCCTTCAACAACACATTATCAAGCAATCTGTCAGAAAGCACAAGACCAAAATATATAGCTCCCACCAATCACACTGTAAAATATGGATTTTTCACGAAGAAAAAGAGCGCTGGTACTTACCTGATACGCCTGTTCTCTGTGAGCTATGAAGAGCATCCAGAAGTGGGACGTGCTTCAGTCTCTTCTGGAAAGGCTGGGCTTAAAACTCTGGGATGCTCCTCCTCCTCCACGGGACACCTCCTCAGCGTCCCCCAGTTTTGTGAAGACTGAGTGCCAAAGTCCAGAACTCATCACCTAATCTGGATCCCTGACTGGATTGGAACCCCCCCAGACGGAAAGAAATGGGTGGGGCTGGATGCTCTTCACAGGTCACAGAGAACGGGCATATCAGGTAAATACCAACGCCCCTTCTCCCATGAGCTGTTCAAAGCATCCTGAAGTGGGACATATCAAAGCTTGGCCTGTCCTTAGGGAGGGACTCTGTCTGGATTGAAATCCACTCCTAAACTCTGTGGACCCTCTGCAGGACTCTTCTGCCAAATGAAGGCATATGACATATGAGGCATAGACATCAATTTTGTAATTTCTGACAAAGGGAGATGATGAAGCCCAAGTTGCCGCTCTGCAAATTTCGTCTATTGAAGCCCATGTGGCCCATGCTGCTGATGTTGTCGCACTCCTTGTTGAATGGGCTGTAATGCCCTTGGAAACTGAGATGGACTGGTATTCGTAATTTTCAATTATGGTGGCTCTCAACCATCTACCGATGGTCGTTGACGACACCTTTTGTCCTAAAGTGGATGGGTTGAAGTATAGGAATAGAGCCTCAGATTCCAAAATGCCACCATGTGGTCTAGATAGATGCTTAAGGCCCTTCGAACATCATTCAAATGCTCTTCGAATGCCACTGATAGTCCAGTCTATGAGATGGTTTGGATAAAAATTTGGAAGCACCAACTCCTGCACTCTGTGGAAGGCTGAATTTACTTTAGGAGTGAATGATGGATCCAATCAGAGAACCACTCTGTCCGCATGAAACACGCACAGGTCCTTTCTCATTCACAATGCTGCCAATTCAGAAATCCTCCTTGTTGATGTGATTGCAATTAGGAAGGCCACCTTATATGTCAGGAATTTGAGACTAGCAGTTCTTAACGGCTTGAATGGACCAGTTGTAAGTGCGGTTAACACAGGTGGAATAGCAGTGAATTACAAGAGGTCCTAAGTTTCCAGCACCCTTAAAAAAGCTGCAGACATGTGGATGGTGCGCTATGGAATGGAGGTCACCCCAGGATATCACCGAGGCTAAAGCCGTCACCTGTCTGCGTAAAGTATTTGGAGATAGGCTCTTGGTCAAACCCTCTTGTAAAAAGTCCAATAATTGTCCTATTGATGGTGCAGTTGGATTGTTTTAGACCCCGGCACCAGCAACAGAAAGTGGACCACGTGGCCTCATATATGCGATTTGTTGAGGACCGTCTGGATGCTTGAATGGTGGCAATAGCATTCTCTGAAATCTGTTAGGCCCTTAAACGGCTCTGCTCAACCTCCATATGGCTAGACTGAGCCATTGTGGGTTCGGGTGAAGTATCGGCCCTTGGGAGAGGGAAATCTTCGACGGTGAAATTTTCCAAGGTTGTTCCCTCGACAGGTCCTGTAAGTCTGTGAACCACGTTCGCCTGAGCCAGTAAGGTGCGACCAATATCAATTCCGCTCGTTCCTCCAATAACTTTTGGATCAACCTGGGTATTTCCGCGAGGTGGAGGAAACGCATATAGAAGTCCAGGAGGCCACTGACATCGCAGAGCGCTGACAGCCTCTGCCCCCTGAGTCGGATACCTTGAAATATACCGGGGCAATTGGGCGTTGAGAGGAGAGGCAAATAGATTGATCACCGGTTGCCCAAACCTCTGCATGCTTCCTGGAAGACAGACGGGTGTAGGAGCCACTCTGCCTGATCTATCATGGCCCTGCTGAGCCAGTCCGTTTGTAGCCCTGCTATGTGTTTTGCCTTAAGTGAAAACAGATTGGTACCCCCCTGTCTGTTTACATGGGCCTTGGTTGTGATATTGTCTGTCAAGACCAGAACGTGGCGTGATTGGAAAAGGGGTAGAAAACTGTGTAAGGCCAGGTGAACTGCTCGCAGCTCCAACAGGTTGATGCTTTGTGCTTGTTCAGAAATAGTCCAAATTCCCTGTGCAGTGTGGGCTCTCCATCCTACTAAGCTGGCATCGGTTGTGATCGTTGCCCTGTAAGGTTCCTTGAAAGGACACCCCTTGTTTATTGTTTTTTTCCGACCGCCAGTGGAGCGATCGGAGAACATTGTGAATACCTTTATCCAGACATTGGAAGTGGCTCTTCCAGATTGCTGGAAAGGTAGCAGGAACCATTGCAGCTCTCTAGAATGGAATCGAGCCCAAGGCACAATGGAAATACAAGAAATTAGTTTCCCTAACAGTTTAGACAGCACTGCCAGGGAAACCCTCGTTAAAGCTCTGATCTCTCTGGCCAAGGACTTGGCACTGTTTAACCTGTCCTGAGAGAGAAAGACCTTGCCCTCCACGGTATCTATCACTGCACCTAAATGAACTAACCTAGTTGAGGAGATCAAATGGCTTTTATCCCAATTTCTAGAAAAGCCGTGACCTTGAAGGGTCTCCAGAGTAATCTTGGTATTTAATTTTGCTTGATGTCTGGAAGATGACAAAATTAAAATATCATCCAGATAACATTGTAAGCGAATAGATTTGATCCTGAGTGAGGCAGCCAAAGCTGCTAGGATCTTGGTAAAAGTCTTAGGGGTCGAAGCCAGACCGAATGGTAGGGTGATATATTCGTAGTGCCGATCACAATAGCAAAATCTAACATATTTGTAGTGAGCAGGTCTAAATGGTAAATGTAGATAAGTCTCTATGAGATCTATAGAGGCCAGGACATTGTTCTATCTGATGCTGAGCAGAATGGACTGGAGAGTAGTCAACTTGAATTTTCGATAAACCAATGATCTGTTCAGATGTTTGAGGTCCAGAATTGCCCTCCAGCCCCCCAAACTCTTTGAGACCACAAACAATAGAGAGTAACAGCCTTGACCCCACTGTTCAGTTGAGACCTCTCTAATGGCCCGAATATGTAGAAGATGATTGATAGCCTCCTGCATCAATGCCCTCTTAATGGGGTCCATGGACCTAGGGCTCCTAATGAAAAAGTTCAGGGGGGAGGATTGAAATTCTAGTGCCAAACCAAGCCTAAGAGTGTCCCTGACCCACGCATCAGAGGTGGAACTGTCCCATTGATCAGCAAACAATTTCAGCCGCCCTCCAATGGGAACTGCTGTCAAAGACTCACTTGGGGGGACAAAAAAATTGGCCTCCGGTGCCTCTGGGGTTTCTCCTGTTTTGGCTTGCCTGCTGACCTCTATCGGAAGATTCCGACCTATCCTGTCTAAAACTGGGCCTGTAGCCTGATGTTCTCTGAGATCTGGCAATGTATAGGCCTTGATAGTAGGACCGAAAGGAACCCCTTCGAAACGACTGGGGCGTTCTGTTTTCAGACCTCCGAAAAAGAGGGGGAAGCACTTTTTTCTTGTTTCTATTCTCTATAAGGAGGGGCTCCAAGACACTGCCAAATAATTTATCCCCCAATGTTGGGGCTGATGCCAGCTTGCATTTATGCTTGGTATCCGCCTGCCAATGTCTGAGACATAGTAGTCTCTGTACTGATACGTGAGATGCTATGGCTCTAGACGAGAATTTGACTGCATTAAATGTGGTGTCGGCAAAAAATTCTGCTGCTGCAATAACTTTAGCTATGTCCTGGTGGACATTTGACGCTGGCAATATATCCCTCAAGTGGAAGAGCCATCGTAGGGAGGACCGTGTAAAAAAGGATGCTGCTGTAGCTGCCCTAATGGCCCAAGCATCAGAAACATGCACCCTACGGAGTGCCAACTCTGCTCTCTTTTCTTCCGGTCTCAGGGCTTCCTCGGCCTCATTGGGAAAGATTGAAGAAGAGGCCAGTGCCACAATGGGTTCATCCACCTCCGGTGTTTTAAGAAAATTTGAAAACTCTGGTGCCAAATTATATCATTTATCATACCCTGTTGGGGCTGGGGAGGATGCTGCTGATGCCCATTGATTTTGTACTAATTCAGCAAACATCCAAGGGACAGGAATAATTTCCGCCTCATTAGACGGTTGTGAGAATATTAGATCCTCGGATTCATCCTGAGACCCTGTTGACAATGGATGAGGGCTTGATGTACCTAGTTTAGCGGTGTTCTTTGCCTTGAACAGTAAGGATTTAAAGAGGTGCGGGTGAAAAAGGTCAGAAAAGGTAAGTTGATCCGGAATGAGCCCTTCATCTTCCGACATTCCTCGTTCTAGTGGGTCAGCCACTGACAACCCTAAGTCCATCTGATGGCTCAACCCCATGGGAACATCCTGATCCTCAAATTCCACCTCCTCCCAAAGACCCTGGGCTGGTATGTTAGGAATATTGGGGAATACCTGAGTTTGATGTCCCATATGCGCAAAGGATCGAGCAGACAGGGATCCCGCATCCGAAGTGGCCGAGATTGTTCTGATTGGCTGGGGGTGTGTTCTGTTCAGGTGGGGGCTTGGTTGTGCTCAGGTTAGTCTTAGTTGCTGGGGGATTTGAGCTGGTGAGCTGTGATTCTGTTGTTTGGTTTCGCATTCGTGGTCGTGCCACATCTTCATGGTGGGTGCCAGTTTGTTTCATGTATGGGTCAGAGGGTTTTGAAGCGGGTAGTGATGCAGCTGTGGTATGGTTTCTGGTCCGTGGTCATGTCTCATCTTCTGTGTGGGTGTGAGTCTTTTTTCTACATGTATGGTGTAGAAAAGTGGTGGTAGCATCTTGTGTGGCCCTCGTGGGTGTGGGTCTGGTGTCATTCTTCATGTTAGGTACTCGTTTATTAATGAGGGCAGATTTCCAAATGGCTGGTAGGTGGGAGGTATCATCTCGTTTATTCATGCTGTGTGGGCATTTTTCTATCTCTATGGCTTCTCTGATTATTCTGCTGTTGAAGTGTTCGGTTTTGGCGATAGTTCTGGTATATTTAAAGTCAATCTCATGTCCTGTGGCTTTGAGGTATTGGACCAGGGAAGAGGTCGATTCTTCTTTTTCAATTGAGTTCTTGTGTTCTTCAATGCGTTATTCTTCTGTTAGTTTGTCCGATGTATGTGGTGATACCAGCCTACCAGCCAGCCATTTGGAAACCTGCCCT
>BLBF01000036.1:15880657-15915012 GCA_015471245.1 Laticauda colubrina | reverse complement strand
ATACATACATACATACATACATACATACATACATATATATATATGCACACCCATATACATTTACATATGCCTATATCTATATGTAAAACTGTGTATATGGTAAACAGTATGTAAGGGTCCCCAACAAGGGAACCCCCCAAGTGCTCCAAGCAAGAAATATTTTGGATCCCTGGTCCCCAACAAGGGAAACCAGCTATACAGGACCTAGGTGGATCAAAAAAATGTCCCGCTGTTTGAAATGGCTCTTGCGGCTTCACTCCAATGAAATGATCCAAGGGCATTTGCAAAGAAATTCATGTTTAAAGAATAGCCTGCTTATCCAACGTTAGCAAGACAAAGGAGAACTAATCCCAGGGAAAACGGAATAGGAAGGTGCTTGCCCTGGTCCCCAAAAAGGGAAACCAGCAGGGAATGGCGCCAGTGATATTTAGGCATGAACTTGAAGCCAGCCGTTGAAAAAGGCGGGAAGCCAGAAACTCCACTGTTAATGCCTGAGCAGTCTAACAAGCCGCTGCTGCTGACATTCTAACTTGCGAGATAAATGCTCCTGTCAGACAAAACGGCAAGAAGTGAGCCGCGGCTGTGAGTGCTCCGCCACTATCGCATAGAAAACGATCGGGGGATTAGATAAGGTAATTGCCTGAGGCGGCCGTCTCAGGCTCCCTGCGGAGTGGCAGGCTCCGTCAGTCACAAGGAAACTGTTTTCAAACTGATCGAGATAACCTAATAGAGGCACAAGCCTTGAAAAAGCCAAATTAATTGGGGGAGATTTTTACAAGTCAAAATAACCCAAGAGCAAACCTGAATTTGAATAGCTGAATCAGAAAAACCGTTCCAGTCAGGGAGTGCACAACCTCTTACCACGAAGGCTGAGCTAAAACTGGGGGATGCTGGGGAGGTGTCCCGTGGAGGAGGAGGAGGATTGTCCTGGAGTTTTAAGCCCAGCCTTTCCAGAAAAGACTGAAGCACCTCCCACTTCTCTGAACAGCTCATGGGAGAACCAACTGAAAAGCACTAAAACTGATTTTTTTAAAAATCAGAAGAGAGTGACTATACTTAGAAGCCCATGCATCTCAACTACAACTGGAGCCAAATCTGCTTAATTATTGTTGGATTAACCATTAGATTCCCATTGCTCTCAAAAGTTCTAGGTGAAACTAACAATGAATGGACCTAGTTGAAACTAATCCATGTGCAATTCTTCCTTTCATACAGATCTCATCATTCAATTTGAGCTGCAGTTTTTTTTTTCTCTTGCCAGATAGAGATCTGAGATGATTGCCTGCAATCATATGGTTGGTGGAATAGGACAACTCACCGCGGCCATCTTGCCACAAGATAATTTGCCACAGCCAACTTGCTGTGGGCCAACTCGTTGGCCAACTTGCTCAACAATTTGATTCTAATTATTTCAAATAATTAAAAAATATTTTATTTTTTGTAATTTACATTTCACTTTGTCCCTTCTTTGTCATACCTTTTTTTAATGATTCTATTCTACCATTTCTTCAATATTAGTGTAACTCTTGTCAGCGGCAAGTTGTCCTACAGCTAGCTGTCTGTGATGAGTTGGCTGCAGCAAGTTGGTCATGGCAAATTGTCATAGATTCTATGGTTGGACAATGGACTTTGCATTTTCTCCGTTATGCTGCTGCGAGAGTCCACGACCGGGTAAACTCTACCTCCTTCGTCATTGGACTGAGTCTGCCAAGCTGTTTAGACCCACCTCTGTTGCCGTGGTTACTCAGTCATTGTTGGGTCTGGATGTGTCTGAGCTTCTCTTGCACAGTATAACCATTTTACAGCGATTTCTATGGATTGGAGATAGTTCCTTTTCGATGAGCGCTCCCGGGTATCCAGTGGAGCCAACAGCTCTGTTGGAGATCTGGGCTTTGGCCCTATCTCATGTTAATTCCAGTGCCAGGGCCTCGGCCCCAGGCGCTGAGGGCAGCGCAATTGCGGTCATGGGAAATTGTCATAGATTCTATGATTGGACAGTGGATTTTTCATTTTTTCTTCCTAATTAGCATGGGTGTTTTTAAGGTTTACTTAAAAAAAAACCTAAATGGATAAATCTGTTAAAATTAGAAAAAGATTACAATCTCATTTCCAGTTTAGAGTTTTGACAATAGGTTCATACTAGCCTACCATGTTGCCAAACAGCCTCCTAATCAAGATTATCTCAAGTATGATAGTGTGGATTTCAACATTCATTCAGTTCTCTCAGGGCCCACCAGGTCAATGAAAGTGATGGATCCATCTCAAACTGCATTGGGTAAACACATAAACCGAGATCAGGACACACCCTCAATTCAGTCCTATTTTAGGATGTGAGGATTTGAATAGGAGGGGAGGCACTGTTGCTCCATTGTTGTAAGGCTAGTAACAAGTTAAACATATAGAGGATATTTGAAATTTGATTAATTCTTCGGTATTCTGGAAGAATTTCCAGAAGTCAGAACTATAGAAGCTGATGTGAAGTCCCTTGTTAATCTAGGAAATTAAAAAAAAATCAGGAACAGTGATAGAATCAAATCAAAGTGTACAACACTCTGAAGCCTATGGCTCTCCTTGGTTTTCCCAGAAGCTGTCAAGTTCAAGTGTTGTAGGGTACCAGTCAGACATATCACAAGTGATGCCAGTGTTGAAGTGAAGGCCACAAGAATATTTATATTCCCTGCTGTGTTTTCAACAGAGCTCTCTAGAGCAGCAAAGAACCTATTGTGATCATTTTTTTAAAAAAAGAAATCAGTTGGCCACCTGCCTAAGTTCACTTTGGACCCAGAGGATTACACTAAATTCTACCTGATTGCAAATACCTGTTTCTGGCGACAAGATGATCAACTCTGTGTTGCTTAGCATAAATTTATTCATTTATTTAACATGGCTACCCATCTCAAGTTAATGACTCCAGGTGGCTGACAGAAAGACCAAGAAACTCAAACCCACACATAATAGAGCAGCCAGGGGAAAAATAGATCCATCCATTACAATTCACAACCAATGTACACTCGCAACCCCACCTCCTGACACCCAGATCTGGTGGCAGAACTTTTAGGTAATATTAGTTACCTCAATCTCTTCAAAGAAAAGTTCAGATTTGATTTTAGGACAGGATCAGCCACAGACACCCTAACTGCTAGCCTCTTGCAGCAGACAGACAGAAAGGAAAATGAAGAACCTTAAGTTTAGTTTGCTGTAATATACTCTAAATGAGACTTATTTTGATATGCAGCCTGGAAGTTGCATTTAGGTGTGATATGTGGCAACCAAGTTATCAGATGGACACTTGTACACATTTTATAGCCTAATTCTGGGAAAGATTGAGGGCAAAAGAAGAAGGGGACAACAGAGAATGAGGTGGCTGGAGGGAATCACTGAAGCAGTCAGCGTGAGCTTAAATGGGCTCCGGGGATGGTGGAGGAGAGGAAGGCCTAGAGGAACATTGTCAATGGGGTCACGATGGATTGGATATGACTTCGCAAATAACACACACAAAAAATTTTTTTGTATCTACACTGAAGTAAGACATAGTTAGGAAGCTACTGACTCAGGTTTAGTTCAACTTTTTATGTCAAACTCTAAATCAAGGGTCCCCAACCCTGGTCTGCAGGCTGGCACTGGACCACAGCATGCCAGAAACCGGGCCGCACAAACAAGCAAAGCCCCATCCACGGGATGCAGATAGCATGTGAAACTACGCTCCCTCGAGTCTGTGGAAAACCTCTCTCCACAGAACCAGTCCTCGGTGCCCAAAAAGTTGGGGGCCCACTGCTCTAAACAGCTTTGGGAATGGTATACTGAAAGACAGCCTTTTCTGTTACATCCCTGGTTCATGCTAAGATTATCAGAGATGGCCCTGCCATGTTTGCTGAGAACCACAGAGTGTCATCCTGCGATTACTCATGGGAAGATCTTCTCTCTAATGACTCTTGCATTTTGGAATGCTCTCCTCCCTGAAATTTATGAGGCATCTCCATTAGATCTTATAGGCACCTGTTGAAAACCTCTTTCTTTACCCCAGGCCTTCCCTGTATGAAACCAGATGAATAGTTTCTGTTTTGTTCTTACTTCCTTCCCCATCTCAGATGAGATTGTATTGTTTTTTATTAAGGCACGTTACGTTCTTTTGGGTAATGGGACAGGTGTAAAAATATTGGGACAAAAGAAGCAATCATTTAGATGAAAATATATAATAAGTAAAGAAATGTTCAATAGAGAATTTGAGAATTCATGCACACACTTTGCACTCACGCACCAAATGCACGCTTTGCGCATATGCAGAGGCTTTCCTACTCACCTCCTGCAACCCTGCACGCTCCCTGTGTCTTCAACAGCTGACGTGCAGCAATCTGCTATTCTGCGCAAAGCAGCTGCGCTTCAAAAGCAGGAAATAAAGGTCAGTATGGGAGCCCAGACGGGTGGGCCCAACAGCAGATCGTCTGGGAGACCCAGTTCAATCTCGGCTGATGTTTGGCGAAACCAGCTCAGCAAAACCAAGCCGAACCGGTAACATCCCACTTCTGACATAGACCACCCTTGCAAGTTATCTTCAACATACTACAGACTAGTAACTTAAATATATCTCTGCCAAACTAAAAGTGCCTCTTCTGCTAAAGAACCATAGCACTGCCTAGAGGCCACAGTGCAGCAATCTTGCTGAAGCTAAATACACTTACATTTGTTTAGCATTTTGAGAAATAACCTGCAAGCTTGTTTTGACTTCTACAGGAATAGGCAACTGGGTAGACCCTAAGTCATCCTGCCAAGAACATAAGAATTATCTTGCTGGATTGGACCTCTGACCCATCTAGGACAGCCATTTTTCCTCATAGTGGCCAACCAACTGACCAAGGAAGATCACTAGTCTTCTAGCAGATGGCTTTTAGAGGAAGCCACATTGCCATTCAGAGGAACAGCCATTGATTCCCATGGGAGAGTAATGAGTAGGTGATCAACCAGATCCATCTAGATTACTGCAGTGTGCTCTACGTATGGCTGCTCTTGAAGATCATCCAGAAACTTCAACTGGTCCAAAAGGTTATAGAAGGCCAGTTATACACACAGTAATGGTAGTCCCTAGTTTACCTGTGTAACAAATCTGTTGCACAAGCTGCAGTGGCTTCCAGTTTCTTTCCAACTGCAATTCAAGGTGCTGTTCATCACTTTTATATATGGCACAGGCTATCTACAGGACTGCCTTTCCCTAAAGACATCTACCTGTCCTATCAGGTCAAGTAGGGTAGGCGCACTCCCCGTCCGAGATAGGAAGCATGCCCTTTTCATGGTAGCTTCTGCCCTATTGAAAACTCCTCCACCTGAAGTTCAGCCTTAGCAATTCTTTTAGCCTTAGCAACGGTTTGAAATTACAGTGGCTTTGAAAACTGGCTTTTCCCCTAAGAGCTAGGAGAAACCTAGATAATAATCACACATTAGAAATTTGATGCAGTGCCAGGTTTTTGTTTTAATGTTTTAATCAGCTTAGTGTTATAGTTTTAATATCATTTTATATGCCTTTATATGTCTTGATTAGGACCTGCCCAAAGATGGTTGAAAGATGTGCAGCGATATAAATAAGTAAATAAAATCAGCAAATTTAAAATGTAAGCAAAAAGTAACCCAGAATGTTGGGACTTAATGACTGCTTGAGGTTTTATTGCTTATTTTAGAAACTACTGGATAAATCTGTTTATGTATACCCTAGCCTTTAAAAGAAGGTTCCTTTTTCTCTACCTTCATCTGTGCAAACACACACACACACACACACACACATGCAGATTTATAATTATGGGCAAACAGATGACATGCAGTAACCAGACTCTGCAGCCCAGAATAATTTCTTATTTTATGTCCATAGAGATATACAGAAATTCTTCATAAACACAGCCAGTAAGCAGGTTTTCAAATGCTGGCTGGACATATCAGGTGCATAAAACTCCGAGGCCATTCAGAAACCTCCAATCCAGGCAAGCAAGGCGTAGATTCAGTGCCTAGTCCTGAGAGCAATAAACAATAGTTCTACAAAGATGTGTGTTCCCGATCGCTCCCCAGAGCATGCAGCTGTTTCAATCAATGCTGATTGTCTGTTAATTAGTTCAGTGTTACAAGCTGATGGAACAGATGACTTCATTCCCCCCTCCCAGGCAGAATAATTTCTTTTACCAGATGCAGCCACCTACCATATGCGGAGCGCTTGGCTGCGGCAGGAGCAGTAGGGGTAAAGTGAATCACTTCACAAAGGGCTCCTTTTCATCTCATTCTCTTGGGGCACTGTGAGGTCATGTTCTCATGAAAATGCCGCAACTCCCAAGGGTTAGTTGGCCATGATAGGGTCACACGTGCTTCTCTGTCTTGTGTGAAAGGTTGTGCGAACAGTTCTGCGTGCCCAAAGTGAAATGGCATCTTTATTTTCAAGGGTTTGGTGAGTTGTTTCATTTTATTTTACTTTAAAAAAAAACATGTGCTGTTTAATTCCAAACAGTAAAAATACGTCTTGAAATATATCTACATTTTTTTAAAAAACCTTCAATCTTTTGCCCGGAAAAGTTCAACTAAAATTGAATTGGGACATTCAGAAGGCAAAAGTTCAGAGAAGTCCACCCATCTGTATAACTCACAGTTCTGGGAATGCTACCTGACCAGAAGAAACCTTGGTCAGCCTTGTGCCTCGTGCAGAGATGCAACAGGCAGCTTCTTTGCATAAACTGCTTTGGACCAGTTATTTGAATATTTCAGATCTACATCCAGCTAAGTATTAAACCTTGGAGTGAAATAGCATACTTGCTTTCACTGAACAGCTCAGTTTATACAACATGGTAAAACTTCAGAACAAAATTGCTATGTTAACATAACTCAATGTGCCCCCCAAAATAAATCATATTATAATTTAACTGCCTGATCCTGGCAAGGATCCACACTAAGACAATGGCCAAGTTTCCATATGTTGAGCCATAAACCACAATATGATGGTACTCTAATCTGATGAGAATCAACTATGTGATTACATGAGATTTCTACTCCCAGATCCTAACTGCTTCTTGTAGCAAACATATTTATGTGCCTGAATATTACAACGATGTTAGATGTAATAAAAGGATGCCTTTCTGACATCCTTTTAGTGATATCTACATGCCACTTGTAAATGAGAATATAAGATAAATAAAACTTATGTAATAATACCAGATAACCTGTGACTCATTGGATCATTCTTTCAATTGTGTCATTGTTTCAGAGATATATACTTAGCTAAACAGATCAACAGAATGACCACAGGCAGGCACAAAAGCAGTTGGGCAGGAACTCTTTCTGACCTCCTGCCAGCTTCCCCATTGACTTTGTGACAAGTTAGCAGACAGAAAAGTCAGTGGGGAAGCAAGCAGGGAAGGTTGCAAGTTGCTTGGGTAAAGTTTAGTTTACTTTATTGTCATTGTACCTCATACAACAAAATCAAACACCATCTTCAGTGCACATCATGACCATGAAAATAAACATAAACACACATCCTTCACCTTCCACACATTGAACCGAAAACCCGTAACACCGCACCAACACTGCACTATACAGTAGAATTCAAAAGAGCTACTGCGCTGGGATAGAAGCTGTTTTTCAGCCTATTTGTCCTTGTTTTTATTATCCTGAACCGTCTGCCAGGTGGTAATAGTTCAAAAAAAAGGGTTCCCAGGATGAGATGGATCTTTGAGAATGTTTTGAATTTTCTTAAGGCAGCAGGAGCTATAAAGTTCTTCCAAAGAGGGGAGAGGGCAACTAATGATCTTCTGGACAATGACATTAACCCTTTGCAGTATTTCCCTATCTGCCACTGTGCAATTGGCAGACCATACAGAAGTGCAGTAAGTAAGATACTATCTATGGTGCAGAGCTAGGTCACCAGCAGTTTTTCATTCAGTTGTTGTTTTCTGAGAAGTCTCAGGTGGTATAATCTTTACTGGGCCCTTTTGACCAGTGCTGCAAATGTGAGCACCCTAGGTCAGGTCCTCTTTTATGGTAAGACCCAGAAATTTAAAACTGGCCCCTTGCTCCACTTGGTCTCTGTTGATAAGCAAGGACTGCATGTCTGATCTGTTCCTCCACTATAATCTCCTTGGTCTTATTGGTGTTGAGGACCAAGTTATTGTCTCCACCTCACGAAAACTGCCCCATCCAGTGTATCCTCTTCCAATCCTTATGCTTTTGCCACACCGGCCATTCACACACCCCTCTCCCAACTCATACTGCACCATTCCTGAACTTCAACACACCTCATGGGTACACTCTCTCTCCCTGATGCAGCAGTCCCCAACATTTGCGCCTTGCTAGTTTGGTGGAGGGGAGAGGGGAACTGGTGTGAGTGGTTCCAAACAGGCCAAGGCCCGGGAGTGAACTGTGGCCCAATGTTTGGGGAATCCCTATCTGGTTGTTGGAGACCCCTGCTCTAGTGCACCCTCCCTGACCCATCCTATGCCTCTTGTGCACACCTCCTTCCCCTATCTGGTAGCAGCGACTTACTTGCCTGTCTGCTGGCCTTGGATTTTCAACTTCCTGCCAGCTTCCCAACGGACTTTGCTTGTGGGAAACTGACAGGGCATATTGGCAATCACTATCAAGTTCAAACTTCCTGCCAGTTTCCTCCCCTTGACTTGTGAAAAACTATCAGGGAGCATTGGAAATGACAATCATACAACCATGGCTGAACACGGCCACACAGCAGTACTGAAGCAGCTGCAACTAGAGAAATATGTATATAAATTATGAGATGGTTCAAGGCCACCTTATGACAACAAAAAGTATGTGTTACTTTTAAACAAAAGATACAGATTTTATTTTAGCTTTCTCCAAAAAGGTATTTCAGAGACAACAGTCCAAGAACCATATATTCATACAAGACAATATGGGAATACTATTTGTACAAACTGATTCTGTTTTGTATTGTAAGACTGTTGTAACGGCTCAACTTGTATCCTACATTTCTTTAAAAAATATGTTTTAAAATTAGACTGATGGAAAAACAGAAATATGAAGAGAAATACTTGCTGTAAAGGCAAAGAGAAAAGAACAAGGTGATAATCAGAAAATTTAAACATGAGTAGACGTATCAGGTTTTCCTGCCAAAGTGACAACGTGGCTCAAATTTAATTATGGGGAAGGAAACTAACTTGTCCACCATAATCAGAATCTTTTAAAAAGAGCCAGAATAAACAAGTGTACCGAAGGAAACAGAGGAAAAACGGATGTATGATATTGCATGCAAATATTAAAACTGATTCTTTCAGTATCACCCACCCACACCATTTATCTTTTCCCAGTTCATGGAGAAAATGAAACATCTGCCATTGATTTTGAAGCTGTCAAGAGATATATATAATAAAAACATCCACTATTTTGGCCCTTCTGAAGATAGTATTCACAGTTTCTGAAGACAGTATTCACAAGAAAGGTGTGAAAAATTCCCACTCTAACATGATGTTTACAATGCCAAAAAAAGGAGCAGAAAATATTAAAGCATTCACAACAAATCAAAGCCATGCATTTTATAGCATCACGTTAACATATGTTCTGCACCTGGCCTGTGTAATACCATTCTGGAGTTTCAATGCAAGAGACAGAGAATTAAGCTTGCTGAAGATCACATTTGCCCTACTCTTTCAAACCATCTGTAGTGAACTCTGCCAAGAACTTCTTTGTACTATGTCCAGGCTGGAGGAAGAATAAAAAAACTGAAAATGATTTTTGTTTTAATGTCCCTCCATTTAATTCGCCAAAATTTCTTCTGGATCTCCCAAACAGAAGTCACAGCAAAGTTTTCAAAGCTCGTAGTAAAACTGATATTGTTATGTTGTCAAACATTTTAGTAAAACTGTAAAATGCAGGGATGGGAGAAGGCAAGAATAGCTTCCACAGAATTAGTATCAAAACAAAATGACTTTTGAAACAGAGAAGTAGAATGTTTTTTTATTTCTACTTAAAAAATTAAAACTGGGACATAAACCTAAAGTTTTATGCTGCTTTGTTCCACTTACATTGTATGTAAATATAGATTAGGCAAAAAGATTTTAGAAGGAAAAGAGAAATTGAACCATTACTTTAAAAGAGAGATTTTCCTCTATTCTTTCACAAGGAGGAAATGCCTCTAAGAAGCTGTGTTTGTTATATATATGTGACCAATTGTTTAAAAAAACTGAAGATGTTGCTGGATCAAATGTGTGTGGGGGGGAGTTTTTCCATTATTCAAGTTCTCAAATAAAGAATTGAAGATAATGCAGCTTGACTGACTAGATCAGAGGTCTCCAAACTTGGCAACTTTAACTTCAACTTCCAGAATTGTGGACTTCAACTCTCAGAATTCTCCAGCCAGCTATGCTGGCAGAAAATTCTGGAAGTTGAAATCCACAAGTCTTAAAGTTGCCAAGTTTGGGGACCCCTGAAGTAGATCATTTGCCCACTTTATTTATGTGCTCAGAACATCGATACCAGTATCACCTATTGGATAATGGCTTCTGGAGGTTTTTTTTTTTCCCCAAACCCTTAGTAACAACCCTACTCTGGGTCATGTGGCTGAGAAGAGAGGGAGGGGGCTTACAACAGAGAAAGCTCAGTATTCAAACTCTCTCCCCAGCTACCTCTCCCATAGGGGTGGATTGGGGTAATGCCTTCTCAAATACTTTTCACTACAGTCACCAGCCAAATCGAGGCCATTTTGGAACTTAAAACTTCTGTTGCTGGTTTCACTCTCCCTCCCACAAATCTGGACCTGTTCTGTCCAGTTATGAGATATGCTATACTGAAAGACAAACATGCATATACATTTACATAATTTCTTTCCAGTATTAGGCTGGGTTGGGCAGAATAACCAGCCAGGGAAAGCATGCACAGATTGGATTCTGGAACTCTTTCCAAATCATTAGTAATAGTTGTATTATGGGTCATGTAACTGGGAGGAACGAGCCTCGACAATGGATGAGGATGCGACCTCTTGTGATGCTACCATATTGCCTCTCTCATAGGGATGCATTAGAGAGATGTTTAGGCATTTTTTCCTCTGCAGTCCCTGATCTGATCTATTTTCAAATACAATTTGAAATTTGATCTATTTTCAAATACAATTTCTTTTGGTGATTTCTTCCAAACACCATCATATTCTGTTTTTGCGTGTTGCTGGGCCCTATAACTGATCAAGGCTTCCTAGATGTGGTGCAGGGGTGGAGTTCTACCAGTTCGGATCGGTTCGGGTGAACCGGATGTTAAAGTTACATCTGATTCACCAAACTGGTATTGCAACTGACCCACTGGCCCTGCCCACCCTCCCCCTCCACGTGGCCCATTTTAAATAGAGGTAAGTGAAGGATCTGTGCAGAGGCTCTGGGAGGAGGAAAAATGGGCCTCCCAGAATTCCAAAAACCGGCCTGTCTGTAATTGTAGCAACATAAAAAATGGCCATCTAGCAGTTCGAAAGCATGCAAATGTGAGCAGATACATAGGTACCACTTTGGTAGGTAAATAACAGGGTTCTGAGCACCTCAGCATATATTCATGCTGACCACATGACCACGGACTATGCTGGCTCCCTCAGCTAGGAAATGGGAGATGAGTACTGCCCTCCAGAGTCTGAAAAAACTGGACAAGGGAAAACTTTTGCCTAAAAAAAATTCTTAGCACAGCTGTTCTGAGTAATAAAAAATAAAAAAGTATTTTCCATATAAGTTAGGTGGATATGGAAATAACACCCTCCATGATGTACCAGGATCGATTTACAAAGAAAAAACTGAGGAAAAGACATCTGGACATAGAAAAAGATATATAGGAAATGCCAAGATGCTCTCTGAATCATTTTTTCCCCTTTGAATCCAGCTGGTTGCACTGCCTCAATTAACAGGTTTCTCATAATTTAATCAACTATCATAGACATACTACATTAGGTAGGAATATTCCTTACTACCGTGTTTCTCACAAAATAAGGCCGGTCCTTATTTTTTTTTGACCCCCCAAAAAACGGCTAGGCCATCTTTTGGGAGGTGACTTAATCCCCCCCCTTGCATCCTCGGGCAGGCGGGTGGGCAGTAACGGCTTGGATGTTGACCTTGGCATTGGTGGGGCACTTCATATCAGGAGACCTTCCGCCACCATTGCTTTCCTGTGCTGCCACAGCATTTGGAGCATCGCTGCAGCACTTGGCGCAGCCATGCAGGGCCAGCCAGGGCTCCTCCCTGCAACCGGAGCCTGGTGGAGACACTCGGCTGCAGACAGGGTGGCGAGGCCCAGTGCAGCTGACAGGAGATGGGGCTGCCCTCTCAGGCAGGGGAGGCTTTGTCGTAGTCAGGCATTGTTTTTAAAAGAATAGGCTTTGCCTTCAAACAATGCCCGGGAAGGCAGTGACAAAAGCGTCTGAAGCCGAGTGTCTCTGCCAGGCTCCGGTTGCAGGGAGGAGTTCTGGCCAGCCCCGCGCATGACTGCGCCGAACGCCACGTGGCTGCGCCAAATGTCACAGAATTGCTCCAAACACCACGGCAGCATGGGTAGAAGGGAAAGCAACGGTGGCAGAAGGTCTCCCGATACGAAGTGCCCCACCAACGCCGAAGTCAATGCAGGCCAGTGCCATATCCGGGTGTCCAGCAAAGTACTTGGTGACAGTAGGGATGTTGGTGGCTAGGCATGGCACTCCTAACAGCAAGCCCCCTGCCATTTCTCTTCATTTCACATGTTTAATATAGGCCTTAATTTGGGGGAGGGGCTTAATTTCATTTTATGCCTATAAAACATGCTGGGACTTCCTATTGGGGGAGACCGTATTGTTGGAGAAACACGGTAGTAACTGGACTTTTAACTACAAGACAGATACACTCATGTCTTTGGCTTTCATTCAAGATCTTTTGTTAGGCTTCCACAGCTTCTATCTCCAAAAGGACAGAATGAGCACAATATAAATAAATTTTAAAAATTACTATAAAGTTTGCTAAAGGTCATACGCAAACAAGCACTTTCTAAAAGCTGCTACATTAAAATATCATTAACACATGCCTTAAAATCAGATTCCACAGTGACAACCTTGACTATTTTCAGATGCAATTAAACCTTCCTCCCATTTATAACACCAATTTAGAACATAATCTAGACACCAAAATCATACCAAGAAGCACAGGAAGCACAGTCAATCTCCACATACCTGCTTGAAATTCCTCATACTGAGAAATATCTTCTTAAGGGGGAAAAAACAAGAGTATTAATATATAATACCGTAACAGTTCTGGTCCTAGCAGGGGCATATCTCAATATTTGTACAAATAGATGCAATGTAACCCATCTTTAAACTCTGTGCACTGCCATTCCATTTCTCAACTATAATCACATCATTCATCATAACTAGTGGCATTACAGTATACTAGGAAATAATTAGCTTTACATGGAGTATGGACAAGCCATAAAATTATCTGGAGAAGATGAATGGATAAAAACTGCCCTCTGTAAACTTAACATTAGTTTTTTTCTTGAACATAATGATCTCAGGTATTGCTTATACACAGAGAAATCATCTTTACTAAATTTGCTAGAAAGAAGCCAAAGCATTCCCTACCTTTTTCATCCATATAAGTACCAAGGTCATGTCTGCCCAAGCGACTTTGACATTCAAGTCAGGAAGTTCTTGCCAGTACAAATCCAAGGTAACATTGCTCTGCCATTTATTTACAGCATTTCTGCAAAGCACTGCAAGCTTCTAACTTGAATATATAACTCACACAGCACCAAAACTTCTGAATATCCATAGAAAGAATTTCATTTTTACAGGCAATAAACATTCATTCTAAAGGACTGGAACATAAAATATATTTTAATGCCACATAAATCATTTTTCCCTAGACAAAGCAAACTGTCTGACAGTTTTAAGGACTGCAATATAAATTTTTATGGCAAATTATCTGCATAGAAATAATCTTTCCAAGATGCAGTTTTAGTATCCATGTCTCATTTTCATAATGCTAACAATCTTTGCAATTGTCAGCTGCAAGCCACTCCAAACACATTAGTGGTCTGGTTATGCTTTTTTTGAGTTGGGAATTGGCTGGTTAATTTTGATCCACTTCAGAAGACTGGCTATGGATTTGACCCTAAACTTTTGCCAGTAGAGAGATAAAAGAGAGGAAATGATGTCTTATTTTTAAAAGCTGGTTTTATTTTTGCCATAAACTTTATCATTAATATCAGGAATACACTCTTATTTTTATGACACCTTGTCATTTTTTATTTTTTATTTTCTTTTTACAACCCTGTAGTCCCTTAATTAAAGATAGAGTCAGGACAACTGGGTGGAGCTGAGCGTTTACTGGCCGGATGCTCTTCCTGATGCCTACATGGGGTTTGCAGCGGATATTTTTTCCTTGTCCCCCCCCAAAAGAAACATCTGCTACTGTGTATGATTAAACTCTCAACTTTCTGAGTGTTAATCTAATATTTGTGGGAAAAATGCAACTAAAAGTGTCTACAGGTAGTCCTTAGTTAGCAACAGTAACTGAGACCAGGAACTCCATCACTAAATGAAACAATCATAAAACACAATGTCATGTGACAATGCCATCTTACAATGGCAGTTCCAATTGCAATTATTAAACAATCTAGTGCGGTCGTTAGGTACCTCAAATGTGCTAACTTAAAGAACACACTCCAAATCTAGGGCCAACGGAATTGAAATTTCAAGGATCCTCACATCAATTGTATTCATAAAGCTGTGGCCATTGGAGTGTCACCACAGTTAGACATTGTCACATTGTGATTTCCAACATTCCCTGCCAACAAAGTCAATTAGGAAGCCGATAGGACGTTGAAAGTTGTTCACACTCTCACTTCTTTTTTGCCTGCCCATCATCATTCTGTTCCTGTTTAGACAAGGAAATATCTCAGAAGGGATGAGCCAACAGGTCTTGGGTTGTCTATTGTAGGTCTGAAACTACTTTACTGGAACAGAATTTTGCTAGTGATACAGTTTGGATGTTAACACTACTTAAGTAATAATTTGGAAGATACTGTCTCTATTCAAAGAATGCTCCATATCATAGGCTCACATATTCTGTTCAAACTATTATTCATACATAGAGTCCAAATGAGGCAAAATAAGCCAGGGAATTCAGGAGACATCAGGACAAACAATTTTATCAACAGACTGGCATGAAGGTTTTAGCATAAATATGTAGAAGTAACTCTTCTATAAACTGCATACACATGTTAACCAATTAACTTGTACTGGTTGAGAACTCATTATGGTATTAAGACACCTAACACCAAAAACGTCATCAAAAAAGCACAACAAAAAACATTATTTCTGCGCCAACTCAGAAAGCTCAAACTGCCCAAGGAGCTGCTGATTCAGTTCTACAGAGGAATTATTCAGTCCATCATCTGCACCTCAGTAACTGTCTGGTTTGGTTCTGCAACCCAACAGGACAGACACAGACTCCAGAGGATAATTAGGACTGCAGAAAAAACAATTACTACCAACCTGCCTTCCATCAAAGACCTGTACACAACACCAGTCAAAAAGAGGGTATACACAACAAAAAGGTACAGCAACAATGTATCAATTTACAAATGTTGGGACTAGAATATAGAATTAGTCAGTTGCTTGCCCATGGTGGGAGAAGAGATAAAAATCTTATCACAAAAACAGATGGCTACTACCTCAATTAATGAATAGTTGCTACCCTAGTTGCTACTACAGATGATAATTATTTACTCTGATTAATTACTCTCAATTTATAAGCTTAAAGAACTTCAGCATCTGAAGTTTTTACCCATTGGCACCAGAGGCTCAACAAATTAAAAATGCACTACTTTGCATGCTTGTCTTAATTTAAAAAAAAAAAAATCTGCCTTGGAATCTCTTTTGTTTAAAATTGATCATGGGGATCTCCAAGTGGTACATAGCTTCTGCCTTTTAACTTCAACCATCAGCAGTAAAGGAAGAAGCAGACAAGACAATTACAGACTAGCGCTTGGTAGAGTAGCAGTGAAGATCTTGGGAAAGATATTCAGATGCCATGAAGTGTGTTTGTTGTATCCACAAAGATCAGAATACCATAAGCAATGAATGGTATCCCTTGTGATACTCTGTGGAAGCAAAAAGTTGAAGAAACGGGATACGTAGAGTATTGGCACTTTTGAACTTAGATGTTGGAAAAGATTCTTGAAATATCATGGACAGTCAAGAGAACAGACAAATGGATAATCAAAGAAACTAAAACCAGAGTTCCCGATTGAAACACAAATGAACCAGGTTCAAATTATCCTACTTTGGACACATCATGTCCACCTAGCTTTTTGTGGAAAAGGCTCTGATGCTAAGAATAATGGAAGGAAAGAGAAGAGGTTGGCCAGCAGCAAGATGGATGGAGTCAGTTACAGTGGCAATGAAAGACAAGATTTAGGGACAAGATTGCCATGTAAAAAAAATCTATGTAGTTGCTCAGAGTTGACACTGACTTGATGACACATAATTCATCTCTTTCCTACTCTACTCCGGACAATGTCCTTTAACACTCCAGATTAACTGTTCCTCTAGATATCTCCAGCTGACTTCTGAGACTATTTCTAAGAACTGTAGTTTGAAAAATGAGGTCAGCCTTGCAGGTCTAAGTTTCATCTCTATAGCTTTCTTCTTTTATCACAGTAAGCAGTTGACCATGGAATGAAATATGATAGAAATCATGAGCACTAGCTAAGATGTTAAGATTGTCAAAAATTATGCCAGTAATAATAAAAAATGTAAGCACAATTTTCAATTAATATTCTAAAATGATTGCTTGAAAGTTCCTCAGGTCCTGTTAATAATACAAGGGTAGATTATATTTATTTTTCAAACAAAAATCATCAATGTAATATTAGTCTAAGAAGAATAGATTCAATTAATCCAGGGGTGAGATACAAATGTTTTAACTACCGGTTCTGTGGGTGTGGGTAGGTGGGTGTGACATGTGACTGGGTGGGTGTTGTGTGTGTGTGTGTGTGTGTGTGTATATATATATATATATATATATATATATATTGGCCTACTGAGGGAAGCCTCCTGAGAGCAAAAACAGGCATCCTGTTTTTGCTTGCAGGAGGCTTCCCTGAGACCCAGTAGGCAAAATAAATAAATTTACTACTGGGCATCAGGGAAGCCTCCTGGGAACAAAAATGGGGTGCCCCCCTACACCCTGTTTTTTGCCTCCTGGGCCTCAGGAAGCCTCCTGGGCGAAGCAGTACAACAGGGAGGGGGGATCAGCTGTGCCACGCGATTTAGATTAGCTAGAAAGCAAGTAATCCAATGATTTCCTGCTTTCTCAGTAATCTAAATCGCATAGCACAGCTGATCTTTGGAAAACAGCTGATCGGTGGCAGAAAAAAAGGAAATACCTTCATCTTCAGAGTGAACTGGTTCACTTCCAGCTGATTTTTGGAGTTTCAGGTTCACCCAAGCCGGGCCAAATCCCACCCAATTAAATCTTACCAAAGCTAACCTAAATGTGGTGACTTCTTTTGCTGGAGTTTAATAATTTTTTTAAATAGTAAAGGGTTACTATCATCTCAGGGCTTTGCTTAAATGAGAAAATTAAATATTATTACAAGATTTAAGGTTTAGCTATATAAAAATACCATTATATCATATGCATGATTTAGTTCTTACAGTTCCTAATGTACTGCTCTGTCTGCAACTAATATAGCTAATAGATTCATAGATCACTATGAACTACTTTCTAAAAATTAAGTTAAAAATTATATAGCATACCATTCTCAATGATAAAAAATGGTACTATTTTATCTCATATTTATCTTTAGATATCCATCATTGTTTTAGAAGTTTATGAAATGGTAAAGTTCTCTTGAAAATAATTTAATTCAGATATCTCTCTTGATGATTTAAATCAGTAATCTGAATCTCTATAATTTAAATCAATCCACCCTGGTTGATGTAAATCAGTATCTATATTGAGGGATGAGGAATGTGCATTCCAAAATATTCTTTCCTTGGTAGTTTCAGTTCACAGAAAACTATTAGTCTCCACCCTTTGTTATTACTTCCAAATCTGGATGCAATTTAAGAGAAAAAAAACTTCTATATACTACATACTTTCAATATCATCTTAGAGATTTTCAATCTTTACTCAATATTGAACAGAAAAGGACTGAATAAAATACAATCTGTAATCTTTTAAAGCTAACCCATGCAATAATATTACATAAAATGTGTGATTTCTGAATGAAAAATTGGCAAGTTCCTATTCTTAATAACTTTAATAAAACTATGTTTTTATCAAATCATAAAACATTCTTCATACTCAACTTAATCTTCAGACTTTGTCCACTCTCTTTTTCAAGTCCATACTCTTCTTTCTATTTTAATGAGTAATTTGTTGGACCAAAGGCTTCTGAAAAGGGCTGCTTCTTTAAAAAAAAATTATTTTGGTGCTCACCACTGTCAAGGACAAGAAGAACAGTTTATGAAACCTTAACAGAAAGATAATAATCTTGTAATGTGTGTTCATGACAGCACATATTTTGGCTTCCTAATTAACTGGCAAAACAAGACAAACCTTCCCTGCCCCTACCCCCAAAATCAGGTTCATCTTTTCTCTCTCTTTTTTTTCCAGAAGTTGTTGAAAAAAGTTCTGATTTTTCTAGGTGCATTAACAAGTTGACTCTACTTCTCACAAAACTACCTTTTCACTCAAGAGTCTTCATGTTTTGCTTGACTCTGTCTGTATGTGGCAGAACTGTATTTTCTTTACTAAGGAACAATCTCTTTGGTATGTCCTCTCCTATGCAAATGATTAATGAACTAAAGGGGTTTTAGTGACAATAATTCATTCTTTGCACGGCTGCACATGTTCCTTTCCCATCTACAGAGATTCTTGAAAAACCAAGAAAGGCATAGCTAAACTTTTAAGTTTTTTTTTATTGTAACGTGCATATTAACAGGCCGGCAGTGTTAATGAAAATAATCCACTGGAAACTAGAATTTTCAAACAATGGAGAAGTAAAGAGAGAAGGAAAAAAAAATATGAGGAAGCCAAGGATTTGCTTTTGATGCTGGAAAGGCTCCAGTAAAAACTGGTTTGTACATGGGAACATGGTGTCAGACTAAAAAAGAATCAGCTTGTCTGATTTGTGGTTTATTTGACAGCATTCATCTTCTCTTGGCCCGATACAGAGCAATTAGTGCTCCTCAGTTGAATCATGTGTTAAGATTATCCAGGCATTTTTTAATTAGAGTTAGCTAAACAGACAGCAAACGAAAACTTAAGCAACTTAACTTTATACTTCCTTTTTCATGGGAGCTCTCGACATCTTTGCCCCCTCCAATCCTTTTATTGTTCTTTCTACAAGCAGATACATGTACCTTTGCAGCATGTTCCTCTTTCCAATTTTAGACTGTCTCAAGTTCTTTCAATTCTTCCTACTTGATTATGTCAAATCCACTGAGAGGCAGAGAAATCTTTCAAACATTCCCAAGTGGGATCTTGCTAAAAAGTAATGTCACCAAACTTGCAAGGTGTGGTTATTTAAAATGACACCCTGAGTAGGATGTCAAAATCTAGCCAGTTTGGGCCAGATTGTTCTTTTGCACTGAGACATACAAAAGGGAATGAATACCGTACTTCTTCAATCCATGCACACTCAGAGTGTAGAACTCACATGTTCAAGATATCAAGGGGCTACTTTGTCTACACAGCTCTTCTAAGCAGTTAAACAAATGTGTGGATATGACTCAGATAGTTAATAAGCATTACTAATGAGAATACAAGCTCCATTTACAGAGGCAGTCTATCTCTTGACACCTGTTACTGATCAGCAAATAAACAACCAGAAAATATTTCTTTGGTTCTGTTTTGAACCCATCTGGCTGGACCCTCTATAAAGCATGAGATTGACAGAGCTTCAGCTCAACCTATCCAAATAGTCTATTTATAATGATTTCCAGCAGGAAGCATTTCAAGCACCTTCTATTGTGAAAATATTCAGTATCTGACAGAAAACTAATGAGGAATGAAGAATGCTTGGACCTTAGTCAGAATTCCTAGTTTATCCAGATTTAAAGTCTAAACTAGATAAGAGAAATGGAATGTATTCCTAAAAGCTTGGTTATACCTTGAAATGTTTTCCTTACCTAATACAATGTCTTTTTACTTTTCCAAATTTCCCCTCCAGATCTCTGCATCCACAGAAAGATAAAACAAACAGGCCGGTGTCATTTAAGATAATTTCCTTTTTAGGAATAAGAAGTAAATATTGTCTCTTAAAATTAAAAATCAGGAAGCATTCCTACAAAGACTAGTAAAGGTACATAGCAAATCCGGAAACATTCAAAGCATTTCAAAACCCCAGAAAAAAAATTAACAAGCTTATCTGTTTGGAGAGAAATCATATACACGAATTCCCACAAAGCCAAGTTTGAAATATATTTAAACCCTTGTGACAAATTCCTCTATGAATATCTAGCAAAGAAAGCTCAAAGAATTTTGTCTTATGAATGCTATTTGAATATAGATGCTTAGCAAGCAGTGAATAGAAGAAACAATGTTTTCCCATTAGCTTAAATTTTCCATCATAATCCAGTTTAGTAAGGATAAAACCAGGAAATATTTAGGTCTACACAGTGGAACTGGTTTTGTACTGATGAATCCAGGCAATGATTCAGTGATTGATTCATTAAGGAAGACTGAAATGGAAGCTTTTTCGGCAACCAGTTCTGACATAGAAGGTTCACTAATTATTCACCCTGATGGTGGCAAGCTGAAGATGAATTCAGTAGAACTGCACACCACTAAAATGTCATTTAGACTAGCTCTTTTAGACTATGTTCCGATGAATGCAAACAATATAAGCAAAATGCAGAGAGAAGGACTTGTAAATGAACCTCTGACACATACAACTATCAGAGTTCAGTAAATCGCCTCTTTCCAATGTTGCCTCTTCTTCAGGAACCAGAAAAGACTGCTATTTCGGGAAAGATCAGAAGAAATGGTTTAGAGGCAATTTGAATTGGAAGCATTTGAGGCACCTTTGGCTAGTTTCCCAATCCAATATACCTGCTTCCACCAGTTTTTCTGCTTAGAAGTATGGCAGCCTTATCCACTGTCAAGAACATATATACATATATACATACATCACAGCCACAGCCACAGCCACAGCCACTTAGCTTTGCCAAAAAGACCAGTAAAAATTAGAGAAGGAATGTTGGTCTTACCTGATACGCTCCTTCTCGGTGTGCTGAGAGAGAATCCAAAGAATGGGTTAACTCCACCTTTCTGCTCAGAGACTGAGTCCTGTTAAATTTTGTATCCATGCCTCTCTTGCCTGTGTCCCAGTTTTGATGAAGGTGCACTTCTGTTCTTATTGTTCACTCCTGGATTCTGGATCAGATGGTTGCCAGGATGGGGCCGGATTCTAACTCAACACACCGAGAAAAAGCATATCAATGCCCCTTTTCCAGTATGCTGACAAGAGAATCCAAAGAATGGGACATACCAAAGCTGGCTTATCCTAAGGGTGGGCTGCAATCTGGTTCCGAGTCCCCAGGTCTGTGTGTACCTTCTGAAGAACTTGCCTGCCAAAAACCACTTCAGTAAAGCGAAGGTGTCCAACTTGTAATGTCTAATGAACAGGGATGGCGAGGACCATGTCACTGCCCTACAGATTTCCTCGATAGAGGCCTGTGTTGCCCATGCAGCTGTGGTGGCCGTGCTTCTAGTGGAGTGGACTGTCACTCACCGGGGCAATGGAAGAGCATTAATCTTGTAGACTTTGGCGATGCATGCCCATATCCACTGGCCTACAGTTGATGCCGAAACAGTCAATGCTGTTACCTAGCATTGAAGGCTGAAAGGACACAAACAGGGACTCTGCTTTTCTGAGAGAAGCAGTTCTCTTGATGTAGAGGTGGAGGGCCCTCCTGACATGTAAAATGTGTCACTTCCTTTTCATGGGTCGGGCCCAGACAGAAGTTTGGCAAGATTACTTCCTGTGCCCTATGGAACAAGGAATTTATCTTATGAAGAAAGGAGGATCCAGCCCACAGAACCACCATGCTTGAATGGAATACACACAAGTCCTCCGTTGTGGAAAGGGCCGTCAGCTCAGATATTTGTCTGGCCAAGGTAATAGCCACGAGGAAGGCTATCTTGCAGGTGAGAAAATGCAGGCTGGCCAACTGTCTCAGAACTCTCCGCTCAAATGCTAGATAGTCAGTTGGAGCCACGAGTGATGGACTAGGGCCGCCTGACTGAGGAAAATTCTGTCCAGAGGAATCCTCCAGGGCCTGGATGCAAAAAGGTTAACCAGATCTGTGAACCATGGCCGTCTGGGACAGTGGGGAGCCAGGAGTAGGACCTCTGCCTTCTCCACCAGCACCTTCCTGATTACCCCTGGGATCAGGGAAAAAGGAGGAAAAGCATATGGGGAGCCCTCAAGGCCACGGAGGGTAGAGTGCATTGCCCCCCTCTGCTCCTGTGCTGCAAACCTGGAGTAAAACCTTGGCAGCTTGCTGTTTGATGAGGTAGCGAGCAGGTCCAAGACCGGGATCCTGAACCGTTCCAACAGTTCCCTGAAGAGGTATGGATATAGGTGCCACTCCGAGTGGTTGACTGTGGTCCTGCTGAGTCAATCCACCTGTACATTTGTTGTTCCTGAGATGTGTTCCGCTCTGATAGAGAGAAGATGCTTCTCTGCCCAGAGTCCCAATTGCTTTGCCTCCTGCATGAGGAGCTTGGAGTGGGAGCCCCCTTGTGGTTGAAATGGGCTTTGGTGGCTACATTGTCCATCAGAATGAGAATGTGGTGACCAGAGATCCTGCCCTGTAACCATCTGAGAGACAAGTGGGCAGCCCTGCATTCCAGCTACTTGACATTATTCACCAGATCTTCCTGCATCCACTGCCCCTGTGCCATCTGTGATTGGAAGTGGGCAGCCCAGCCAAAGAGGTTAGCATCTGTGGTGATGGTCAGGTGACTGGGCTCTTTGAAGGCACATCCCCTGGTCATGGCCCGGGACATCCATGATTGGAATAACTGAATTACCTTGGGTGGGACCTGAATCTTGGTAGCCAAGTTGATCTTGCTGGACTTTTGGTAGGGCAGGAGAAACCACTGTAAACTTCTGGTATACTGGCATGCCCAGGGAACAATAGAAATGCAAGATATCATCTTGCCCAGGAGCTGCGAGAAGAGGACTAGTAGAACCAGTTCGGCACAGTTCTGGCATACCGGTAGCACCAAAGTTCGGTGGAGACCAAACTAGTTCTCTCTGAGGAGCTGCTGTTGGGCCCACCCGCCCACCTGGGCTCCCATACTGACCTTTATTCCCTGTTTTTAAAGTGCAGCTGCTTTGCACAGCACAGATTACCGCACATCAGCTGCTGAAGCAACAGGGAGAGTGCAGGATTACAGGAGGTGAGTCGGAAAGGCTCTGCAGCTGTGCAAAATGCATGTTTGGCACACATGTGCATGTAAAGCGCACCCACCAAGCCATGCCCACCAAACCAGTGGTAAACTATTTTAAAACACACCACTGAGTGGAACTGACCGGTCCACATGGATACAATTTGCCAAAACTTTTATGTTGTTCTGGTGCTCCTAATGAGGTATCTATGACCGTCCCCAGGTGCAGCAAACAGGTGGTAGGAGCCAGGTAGCTCTTCTCATAATTGATGGAGAATCCGTGATCCTGAAGGACCCTGATTGTGGCTTGTAGATCCTCTGCCGTCCAAAAGTGGGAGGAGGACTGAATCGCCCTGAGGTGCGCCAATAGGGCCAACAGTATTTTGGTGAAAGTTCTGGGCGCTGAGGATAGGCCGAATGGTACGGCCCTATACTAATAGTGACTGCCTGCATAGTAGAAATGGAGGAACCATCGGTGGGATGGCAAGAAAGGCACATGGGAGTATGCCTCTGTCAGATCTATGGATGTTAAGAAGTTGCCCTCTTGGATGCTCTTCAGGATGGCTGGAGTGACTTCATCTTGAATCTCCTGTAAGTCAGATGGTCATTTAATCTTTTCAGGTCCAGAATTGATCTCCACACTCACCCACCCCCCAAGGCCTTCTGAACAATAAACAGGATTGAGTAGAATCCCTGCCCCTGTTGATCCTCAGGGACCAGTTGGATAGCTTGAATGTACAGCAAGTGCTGTATTGCAGCCTCCATGAGGTCTCTCTTTGTATTGTATTTTGAGATGGAGCAACATATGAAGAATCTTGGGGGTGTGGAGAGAAATTTGAGCGTGAGACCTAGTCAGTTGGATTCGTAGTCACTTGGAGTGGCAAAAGGGGTGACTTCCAGAGCCATAAAATGGCCACTTGGCCTGTAATTGCTGCCTGTTCCTATCCTGAAATCCGGTTTTGTCTGGTTGGCGGTCAGGTCTGTGTGGATACACTCTCTGGGGATAGCCAAATCCGGTGTCTGTTGGACAAAAGGAAGGCCTACAAGAATAAGGCGAGGGACGTCTGTCAACTCACCTGTATAGAGAAGATAGGACCTGTCCTTAGTCTCCACTAAAATGGGCTCCAGCTTGCTACCCCTGAAGGGAGCAGAAGCTAGCTTCCATTTAGACTTTATGTCCATCTGCCAGTGACAAAGCCAGAGCAGGCAGCAAGCCGTTACCAACGATGCAATGGCCCTGGAAGTGAATTTGGCTGCATTTAAGGTGGCATCAGCCAAAAATTCCATTCCAAAAATTCCATTCCATAACACCAGTTTGTTAATGTCCTGGTGAAAGTGGGAGTCATCAGGCAGAATTCTTACCTGCATCTGGCGAAGCCAATGTAATGAGTCTCTACTGAAAAAGGAAGTGGCCATTGCTGCCTTGACTGCCCAGGCCATCGCCTGATGGGCCTTATGGAGGGTCAACTCCGCCTTTCTATCCTCTGTCTTCAGGATGGCTGCCATATCCTGAGACAGGATGGCAGAAGATGCTAAGGCTGCCACAGGCCCGTCTACTCTTGGTAATTATAGCACCTCGGCGAGGTCCGGAGCCACATTATATTTTTTTTTTGTAATTCTCTCTTGAGGTTGGGGTATGTTCCTGGTTAAGCCCATTGCCTCTGGACCACGTCCAGGAATAATTTGGGCGAGGGGATCTCTTCACTCTCTCTGGTTGGCTCTAAAAAGAGAAGCTCACTTGGGTCTGGTATTCCCAATGCCAACTCCAATGTACCTGGTTCAACTCCCTGGTGGGCTGTGGTTTTGGCCTTAAACAGGAAATATTTAAAGAGGGCTGGCGAAAGAGCCCTGTGAAGGCTGGGGGGTCAGGGGCCAAACCTTCATCCACTGAAAGTATTAGTTCTTCCTAGTTCTAGTCCCCTGACAGCCATTTCCTGCTCTATATGGATGAAGTGGGTGATCGAGGTCCCTGAAATGCCACCAAGTCTCTTTGAACCTGGGATGCCAGGTGTTGGCCATGATGTAGGGAAGTGTCAGATGCTACAGAAGCTGTCTTGACTGCCTTGCTGCAAGCCTACAGCAATTCCCTGTGCTATGGCATCTGAGATCAGGAATCTCATCTGTTCACAAAATTCAGGCCTTTGGATCTCCCCTGGGCTGAGTCCCGCCATCCTGGCCTCTGGAACAGGATTCTTCTTTTTCAAGGTAGGCTCCCAATGTCTCTCTGTTGGCATTAGGCTTGACTGTGGGGCAAATATATGCAAGGCTTTTGCCCTTATTCAGGCCACTACTCCTTTACTGGCCGCTTTCGGTGCTGAGGAGCTTTTTTTGGGCAATCTGATACTGGACTGGGACACCCTTGTAATCCCCAATCACGAGTCCTCTTGTGGGTCTCTGATGTTCCTGAATCTGCCATCCTGTGCTTCTCAGTACTTCCCCCCTCCTTTTGAAAGGCAGGTTCATTCTGAATAGAGGAGGAGCGTTCCACAAATCAAGCTCAGCCTGTGAACGTGGAGACTAAGCACCTCCCACTACTGGATGCTCTGAGCAGCTCATAGGAGAAACCCTGCTGCCACAGCTTCACCTGCTTCACCGCTACAGAGTATGCCACTGGAAGTAACTGGGCAGTGACTCCGGTCCCCTGCACTGCTGGGAAGGTGCCAGGTCATTGGCTCTATTTGGATGAGCCAGAACTTGGTGGCTATGCCAGACAGACCGGAGGAGCCAGCCAAATTGTTGCGGCGGCTGTGCTGGTTGGACCGGGGCAGCCAGCTGATTTGTTGTGGCGCTTATGCCAGACGGACCGGGGAGCCAGCCAAGGCATTCGCCGTCTTGAGAATGGTTCATGATTCCAAGCGTCCTTAAGAGAATCCAAAGAATTAACTCTGCCTGTTTGCTCTGAGAAGCTTCTTCAAATGTCTCTCTTGGGTTAAGACTGAGTCAAAACTGGGACACAGGGAAAAGAGGCGTGGCTACAAAGTTTAACAGGACTCAGTCTCTGGGCAGAAAGGCAGTTAACCCATTCTACTGATTCTCTCATCAGCACACTGGAGAACCTAAGTGTACAATCAGATTTTTAATGTTGTAAATTTGCATCCGCCCTTAAAAAAAATCCTTATATTCTCTTTCCATTTCTTAAAGAAATGGAGACAATAAATAAAAATCTTTTAAAATTAATTATGAAATTATTAACTATGGTTACTGACCACAAGAACTTTGCAGATTAGGTTACACCAACTCTTAACTGTTTAGTTCATAGTTAGAAGTACCTGGCAGACACGTCACACACTGTAAATATGCATGTTTTCATATTCTTAGAAATTAGACTTGCCATCCCCATGTGGAATTCTGCCAAGCTTCCCAAATTTCAAAAGAATATTCCAGGTCAAACAAGTCCTGATCATTGGAGAAAGATGTCCTGGATATACTTGGGAGTTTGAACATTAATTAATCTTAGAAAGTGAGAAATAACATCTACTTTTTTTCTACATCTCTCGTGAGGCATGTTCTTTCAGTGCGACCATCTCAATTTGGAATTTTGTGTTGACACCCCAGTACATATTTCTCTCATAAGCATCTTTGTTCACTGACACAATGTTGAACACTGGCCTACAGACTTAGAACATAACAATATGTTGAGGAAGCTATAAAGACTGACAAAGTTCATTTGTAATATAAAAGAAAACTCTGCAACAATAAAGTTCACCTGCCCTGCAGGAGGAAGAGGAAAAAGGAGATATTGCCAACTTGCTCCTATCCTTCAAATCACGTCTCATTTGGCCTTGAGACATTTCCTGCAGAGGAGGCAAGATGGGCCTACTGAAATCTTTCCCCATGTCTATAAATGTTTCCCTCTCAATAAACAGAGATTTCTTTGCAGTAATTAGTAGAAAGAAGCATTGTTGGAGAACATCTGAAACCTTTAAAAGTCTTGGGGAGGAGGGGGATTCAGCCCTCTGATTCTTCAATATGAAAAGGAATAGGGTTTGAAAACCTAAAAAGATTCAACATTCAAAACTACAAACTTCATGCAAAGGAAAACCTGTGCACAAAGACTGGTTTTAAAAAGCCATTCATATAAACTGTTTAGTGTATTTTTTTTCCTTCCAATTAAGTAAGAAAAAATATAGTTATTTAATATATTATTATGCTGGTTACAGGAATTCAAGGCAGTTTCCTTAAACAATTAAACTGTTTAACTTAAAACAATAAAATACAAATAAGGAATATGTAGTTAAAAACACCATGCTAATACAATAAAAATAAGTTTGCATCAAAAGATGGGGAAAACAAGATAAAAATCTATCCTAATGCACTAGACATTACAGGACAATGAACATCAGTGTACTCGCTGGGATCTACATAGCTACTTTCTAACAAGCCTGATTTTTGATCCACTTGATCCAATCTTGCTCACAGCACACATTTACCAAAAATCCAAAACAGATTTTAGTTAAAAGTTTTCTGTGAACTTCTGCACCAGCCTCACACAGTAGATCAGAGCAGTAAACCCCCAAGAATGCTAAAACCACTTTGATTGAGTGGCTATAATAACAGAAACTAGCCAGATTGATTGTAGTGTACAGTACCTCCTCCCCTTTCTTATACTCCTTCGAATTATGGAAGTCTCTGTCTGAGCCTCTTCTGCATATTTTCTCTCTCTTGTGGACTTAAGGCCTGTTCCACCCCTCCTTGCTTTGGTAAGGAAGCATATTACCATTAAGATATTTTTGCTTGCTCTCTACCTGATACTTGGGATATCTATATGAATTTAGGCAATGTGGCTTTTACATGGAATGCATAGTATAAAACCAATGCTGATGTATTTGCTCAGAAGATCAAGCCACCCATTGTTGTTAGCCAGACAATTTAAATAATGCCCCTGCACTGAATATATCTTTTTATATAATTTATTATAGAACTGGCTATGTGAAGAAAAACATATTGTAGATGTCTAAACTGATTACTAATTTGTCCATACAACACCTGTAGTTCATCAAACAAATTGCTAACTGCTACTTCTTTGGGGTTCAACATAAAATCCTGGCATTAATTCTTATAGCCTTGAATAGCTTTGAATCAGATTACCTCAAATATTATCTTCACCTATTTGTGCCTATGCAAGATCTTCAGAGATCTCTGCTTAGAGTTCTTCTGTCAAATGAAATAAGGCATTTAAATTTAATGAAATTGTCAGAAAGGGACTTTCTGACAATAATATCTAATTATAGAACATCTTCAGAAACATTTGCCAGACAGCATCTCTGTACAGGTAGACCTCTATTGAACAACTGTTCGTTTAGTGGCTGTTCAAAATTACAACAGCACTGAAAAATGTGACTTTTGACCATTTTTCAAAATTACATCAGTTGTAGCATCCCATGATCATGTGATCAAGATGCAGATCCTTGGCAACTGGTTCACATTTATGACAACTGCTGTGTCCCACAGTGATTTGATCACCTTTTGAGACCTTCTGACAAGCAAAGTCAATGGGGAAGCCAGATTCACTTAACAACTGGGTTACTAACTTATCAACTGCAATGTTTCACTTAAGAACTATGGCAAAAAGGTTGTAAAATGGGGCAAAATTCCCTTAATAAATGTCTCACTTAAGAGCAGAAATTTTGGGCTCAATTGTGGTTTTAAGTCGATGGAGACCTTTCTGTTCATATGGTTCTTTCAAAAAATTAGCATAAACTTCTCACTTTTAAAGCCCATGTGCTTAATCTGGAGATATTGTGAATTTATTTTGTGACTGTATTTTATATTATGTTTGACTGTGTGATCTTACATCCCATTTTGTAATTAAATATATTACAAAGTGCAAAAGCATTCTGAATTGGGAAGCATCTAAATGTAAGTGCATAACATGCAGTAACACCACCCTTTCCCAATTAACACAAGGATGGGATATCACACTTCTTACAGAACAAGGTCAGAACAATCCAGGCCTGAAATTTTCTGTAAAGGCCCTTGATTCAAAACATTGCACTTTCTATTAGATGACTCTGTGACAAGCTGTGGACCAAACAAGAAACTGCTAAAATAGCTTACAATCACCAAGAAATTTGACTCAGTTCTGTTATTACTGGGGTAATAGTTGTAAAGCTACAGTTTTCCAACTTTTGACATTTATATTTTAACCTTTCACTGAAGTATATTAATAGAGGCAACCCTCCAACCACAAAAGAATACACTTCCTGTATGTATGACTGGCAAGTGAGTTGTCTAAGTGTTTTCTTCAGATTGGAAGAAGACACCTCATATAGCTTTCCCTAAGATCAGGCAACTTCAGTGTCTTGGAAGAAACTGAAGAATCAAATCACAAATCTGATTGACTGGAGAGTGCCTCATTAAGAACACCAATTCAGGCAGAGCCTCAGCAGCCGCCTCTTCCCAGCTATGAATTTACATGGTGTGTGTGTGTTTTTTTTTTAAATGTGGTCTGTTTCTTGAAAATTCTCTTTATATATAGCATCCAACTGGGGAATTACAAGTTAGGCAGAAGAGGTTTCACTTGCAAACTTTTAACAACTGTTGAGCTCCCTCAAGGAGCAACAGCTACTGAACCCATCACTTCTTTTTAACCTCTACATAACCACAGACTGTCATCAACAGAGGCATACAGATCTTGCAAATCATAATTCTTAGTTCAAACAGGACTGTATCATCCATAGCCTTCTTCCCGTTTTATGATCGTTTTATGTTCTTCCCAAATCTCACATAAAGCAAGTTCAGTTAAATTCAGTTAAACATTGAACCAATGGAAAAAAGGAGAGTTGAAGAATATGGTGCCAAATTTTGTAACTTAAATGCATTGACAAATGTGCTTTCATTATTATTATTATTATTATTGAGATTCATTCTGAAATAGTACATTATTTATATGTATTTACTTCTTATGTTCTATGTACAGTGAAAACATTTTCTCCATCTTTTCTACTGCTGGATTTCTAATTAGCATGGATATCATGGCACACATGAAAAGGTAGAATGTATCACAGCATTATAAGGAAAGGTAAGGAAAAAGTATTTATGGGATATGGTGGCCCAGTAGATAAGATGCTGAGCTTGTCGATCAGAAAGGTCAGCAGTTCAAATCCCTAGCATCATGTAATGGAGTGAAAGGGCGTTGGTACTTACCTGACATGCCCATTCTCTTTGAGCTGTGAAGAGCATCCAGTAGTGGGAGGTGCTTCAGTCTCTGCATGTCTAGGCTGGGCTTAATTTGTGGAACGCTCCTCCTCCTCCATGGGACTCCTTCCCAGCGTTCTCCAGTTTTGGCGAAGACAAGAGAAATAACCGCCCTCGTCCTCAATGTCCTAACAATTTGTTGGCTGAAACAGGACCCCACCAGATGGAAAAAAAGGGTGGGGCTGGATGCTCTTCACAGCTCAAAGAGAATGGGTGTGTCAGGTAAATACCAACACCCTTTCTCCCATGAGCTGTCCAGAGCATCCAGTAGTGGGACATACCAAAGCTTGACCTGTCCTACGGGAGGGACTCCATCGGGCCTGGAATCTCCTCCTGGTCCCTGTGGCCCTGTTGCAGAACTCTTCTGCCAAAGGAGGCCTCATTGGATGCAAACACATCTATTTTATAATGCCTAATGAATGGCGATGGAGAGACCCAGGTTGCCACTCGACAAATTTCAGTTATTAGTGCCTGTGTGGCCCACATTGCCGATGTTGCGGTGCTCCTTGTTGAATGAGCTGTTATGCCCCTGGACACCTGCAGGGATTGAGACTGATATGTTTTCACTATTGCGGCCCATAGCCAACAGCCTATTGTGGAAGGTGAGACCTTGCATCCCTGAGTGTTGGGCTGAAAAGACAAAAATAAGGCTTCCGTTTTTCTAAAACCGCTGTACGGTTGATATATATTTGCAATGCTCGCCTCACATCAAGCCTATGCCATTGTAGTTCCAACCCTTGGGATGGTCTGGGACAAAAATTAGGAAGCATCGGCTCTTGTGCCCTATGAAAAACCGAGTTAATTTTGGGTATAAACATAGGATCAGGACAAAGGACCACCCAGTCAGAATGGAAAACACAAAGATCTTGCTTGATAGATAAAGCTGCAATCTTCGAAATACGACGAGCAGAAGTGATCGCTACAAGGAAAACTACCTTATATGTCAGAAATTGGAGACTTGATGATTTCAAGGGTTCGAAAGGACCCTTAGTGAGTGCAGCGAAGACCTTGTTAAAGTCCCAGGTGGGATAATGGTGTACCGCTGGAGGTCGTAAATTTGTGGCACCTCGAAGGAAATTTCAGATGTGTGGATGATGAGAAATAGATAGTATACCTTCACAAGTGAGAACTGATGCCAAGATAGATTGCAGGGTGTGCACTTTAAATTTGCAATATACTAAGAAACGGTTGAGACATTTCAGATCCAATATTGCTCTCCACCCCTCCGAACCTTTGGGAACAACAAAAAGATGTGAATAGAAACCTCGCCCTCGTTGGTTGGTGGTTACTGGCTGGATGACTCGTATGTCCAGTAGGTGTTGGATAGCTGTTTCCATGAGATTACGTTTAACCGGGTCTCTGGAAAGAGGGCATGACATGAAAGAATCTGGGGGAGTGGATTGAAACTCCAGTGCAAGGCCAAATCTAATTGTGTCTTTGACCCAAGAATCAGAGGTTGAGGAATCCCATTGGTCCGCGAATAATTTAAGGCATCCACCAATGGAAGTCAGGTCCAGGGAGTTATCTTGGACGCCAAAAGGACCTGTTTCCTGCTCCCCGAAAGGATCTCTTGGATTGACCACCCCTTCTGCTCCTATCCCCGAAGTCGGACCTGTCTGGTTGCTGCCCTGGTCTGAATGATGGGGGTCTCTGGTATCTGGGTGAAAAGGATCCCTGGTAAAAGGGCCGAAAGGATCCCCTCCGAAAGGACAGAGGGTTTCTAGAATCTGACTTCCGAAACAAGGAAGGAAGAATTTTCTTTTTGTTTCGGGTTTCAATTAGTAGCAGATCAAGGGCAGGGCCAAACAGTCTGTCTCCCGCAATTGGGGATGAAGCCAGCTTGCATTTGTACTTAAAGTCTGCTTGCCAGTGTTTTAACCATAGTAAGTGTCGCACTGTGACATGTGAAGTAATGGCCCTGGCTGAAAACTTGACCACGTGATAATTTGCATCAGCTGAGAATTCAGTGGCTGCTATAAGTTTTGCAATATCTTGGTGCGCTCTAATATTGGAATTAGGGACATGCTCTCGTAAGAGACGGAGCCACCTGAGAGAAGCACGGGTAAAGAAGGAAGCGGCCATGGCCGCTCTGATGACCCACACGTCAGACTGATGGGCCCTGCATAGGGCAATCTCCTCTGGCTTTAAAGCCTCCAGTGCTCCACTGGGAATGGAGGACGAGGACGCTAATCCCCTATAGGTTTGTCTACCTCGGGGGTATTCAACAATTTTGAGAAATCAGGGGCCAAATTAAAATATTTCCTGTCATATCCCGTGGGGGCAGGGTACACCGCTGCAGACGCCCACTGTTTCTGTACCAGGTCTGAAAACATGTGAGGAACTGGAATCACATCTGCCTCGACTATTCGGTTGGTTGAAAATTAAATCTTCTGGTTCCACTTTTGAGGGAGTTGGAGTGGTAGAAGGAGCCGACTTGTTCAGGCGTGCAATGTTTTTTGCCTTAAACAAAAGTGATCTGAATAGTTGTGGGTGGAATAAGCCTGAAAAAACCGGTTGATCAGAAATAAGGCCTCATCCTCAGACATCCCACTTTCTGGGGGGTCTGATTCTGACAGGGCCAGGTCACTGTCATGTATTGATCCTGAGCCAATCTGTTCCATTTAATCAATATGATCCACTTCCTCTACCTCCTCCTCCTACGGCCCCCGAAGGGGCATGTCCCCCTGAAACTGTACCTGGGTATAGTGTTGCTCCGATCTGGTCAACGTTCTTAGAGATTGAGAATCATAGTCAGTGGTTACCGGGTGTTCACTGGTCAGAACTGCATGTTGAAGACCTGCTCCAATTCCCTGGCGGATTGCCAGCTCCATCCATGCCTTCATTCTCTCTGGAACTTCCTCTGGGAGAATGTCGTCCTGTCGAAGACCAGCAGCTGTCAGAGTGAATATAGCTTCAGGAGCCCTTCACGTGGTTTGTGTTCCAGATAACTGGGCCTGTTGACTGTGGAAAACCAAGCTGTGTTTGGATGAGAGGGAGAGATCTCGGGGAGGAGGAGGATGGAAAGAGGCAGACGGTACTGGACTCAGGGGCAGAAGGTCCTGTGAGACCCTGTGTGCCTCCCTTGCACACCTCTCTATTTGCTTTTCTAATGCTTTATTGCGCATGTTGGCATCCTTTTCTGAAGCTTTTGTCTGCTTGGATTTGTGCTGAGATTTAGCTTTGACCTTTTGTTGTTGAGGGTTGAGAGCTACTACCGCCTGCCATTTTGAATTGAAAGAGATGCAGTATGCTCGTTATTCAAAGTGATACTGTTGAGGTGGTTGGCACACCCAGGGACCTGATTCAAGAAGGAACCAGTTGCCCTGATAATATCTTGTCCCCTTGTTTTTTTGTTTTTTTTTAAGATATATGTATATATAAGCTGAGTCATATCACAGTAATAATATCTTTCCTTAGTAAGATATTAATACTGAATTTATTATTATTATTGTTGTTGTTGTTGTTGTCGTTGTTGTTGTTGTTCTTGTTGTTGTTGTTATTATTGGAGTGAAGAAAGTCACCAATATATATATATATAGAGAGAGAGAGACAGAGAAATAAATAAATAAATAAATATATATATATATATATATATATATATGCTGTTTAGCTTCCTTCGGGTATTATCCCACGTCATTGTAGTGTTGTTAAAGTTGTAGCAACGTTTCAGCAGAATCTCATCTGCCATCATCAGGCTTAAACTCCATAGTGCTCCATAAAAGCATTACAATGACGTGGGATAATACCCGAAGGAAGCTGAAC
>BLBF01000036.1:15809331-15880557 GCA_015471245.1 Laticauda colubrina | reverse complement strand
ATATATAAATTAATAGAGCAACAGCTTGATAGAGTGAATATCCAAACAGCCAAATTAAGAATGCCTGAAAGGCCAAGATAATAAAGAGAGGCCTTCAACAGCTTCCCTGCACAGGCAGACACGGGCCTGGGTGCTCGCTGTTGTGCCGCTAGGTAAGGCTGTGAGGGTTAAGCCAACAATAATACACGGATGGCCTCGAATCTAATAAGAAAACGAAGTGTAATAATTCCTTAGGTTATCAGAAGGGGAAAACCTCTGATCTTGGGAAGGAAAACTACCTCACACAGCTCGAGTTACAAATAGCGCGGCCATGCAGTTTTGTTTTTTTTAAGGTAAAGGCAAAAACAATGGCCATTATTTTTGGCGCGTGTGCACTTCCCAGGAACAAACTCCCGCTGCGTGGAGAAATGCCTCCAATGTCTTCTCCTTGTGGCTAAAAGGAACGGCAGGAGAGGGGGAGTAAGAATTTTTATTGCTTTCCACACCAAGACAGCGTTCTGAGGGGAAAAACTCAACAATACGACTCGGGTAAGAGCGAAAATGCCCATGCTGCTATTGTCAAGATAGAAAAAGGCAATGCAGAATCACAATGGCAGGGGGTAGAACAAGCGGATGGGGGGGCTCGGAGTAATGTCAAAGCCACCCGCCGCTTCAGGCGCAAAACAGTGCTGCCCGAAAAAGCAAATGATCTCTGACAACCAGATGGAGAGGGCTAATGTCGGGAGATCGTAAATTGATTTGGAGGCTAAAAGCCTGAAAGAACGAACTGGACTATATCCAAACCTGCGGAGTAATACTCCTGTTTCAGCCAAGGAAGAACAAAAAGCACTGCCTTTCCACAATGAGGCTGAGCCAAAACTGGGGAACACTGGGAAGGAGTCCCATGGAGGAGGAGGAGCGTTCCACAAATTAAGTCCAGCCTAGACATGCAGAGACTGAAGCACCTCCCACTACTGGATGCTCTGAACCGAGCAGTTTGAAAGCATGTAAAAAATGCAAGTAGAAAAATAGGAACCACTTTGGTGGGAAGGTAACAGCGTTCCATGCGCCTTCAGCGTTTAGTCATGCCGGCCACATGACCATGGAGACGTCTTCGGACAGCGCTGGCTATTTGGCTTTGTAACGGAGATGAGCACTACCCCCTAGATCTGGAAACGACTAGCACACATGTGCAAGAGGAACCTTTATCTTATTTATTGTACAAGATTTTGACTGCCATTTTGACCCCCCCAGGAAGTTTTGCAGGTATGAAAGTAAGTGGGAGACAGGATGTGCAATTAGAATAAGTGAATGACATGACAATAAATCCTTGAGTGAGGGCAGAAAAAGGGTTTGGCGGGAAAATGTTTGGCAGGAAGAAGTCCTAAATGTTTCCAGACTTTCAGGGCAAATTGGCTATGCTGGCACAAATAGCCTAACTTTTTTTTTTTTTCACATAAAGCAAATTCTTGGATGAAAATGATCAGTAGGATAAGGCAAAGTAAGCCTGTATAGAGAAAAATCCAAAAAACCAAAACACCTCTGAAGTAAATCTGTCAATTATGCAGTAAGAGCTCCTAAACAGGAAGTACAAAGTTGAAATAAATACAGATGGGTTTACAATGGAAAGTCTGGAGTGCTTATTAATTTTTTACAACAATTAAAATTATGGACAAATTAGTCTACTACCAAAATAAATCTGGATATCGATTGCCAAGAATCAGAAGAAACTGCTATGAATATTTTCATGTGATAGTTAAATTGTGTATGTGAGTCTCCCCTGATATATATAGACATGTATGTGTGTTTATATGCACATGTGTGCATATGAATCATTTCTTTTTCACCAACAATCACCATTCACTAACATCTCTTTTTCTTGTTATGGGAACAGCAGCAGGCAACTTACATAGACCATTTAGTATGCAAATTACGAAGCAAGCAGAATCTTAAACAGCAAGTCAAAAAAGCCCAAGGAAAGATCTAAAGGAGGGTCAAGGAAAGATGAGCAAACTGCAAGTGCATGTCTAAACCAAACACTCAATCTAAAATGAATATGTTGCAACTAACAAAACAACTGTACCCTTTATGCATTTTCACATGGGAAAAGCCAATGAAGTGCTGCTGCCAATCAGAATAGACTAACCACAGATCTGATTCAACACATGAGTGTTTCATATGTGGGACTGAGGAGTTAAAGGGAGATCACAGCTAAAACTAAGTAAGTTAACAAAGTATGGAAGAAGGAAATCAGAAAAACACTTTCAGGAACAAATTTGCAAGGAAAGATCTTCGATTTCAAATGATCTGGGAAGATTTATTTTTTAAAAAAAAAGTCTGGCCCAAAGAGCAGACTCTAGACTACATGGGGTGAAGATCCTCACTGAGCAATATTATTCTTTTTTCTTCCATTCTAATGTAGAGTACTATCCTACATGTACAAGACAAATCTCAATTTCAAGGCAAGTGTTCATTCCAGTCTACAAAAATTGTCAGAAAGAGTTGGCCAGGCTATTAGAAGATCTCTTCTGATCCTTTCCATAAACAAAAGCAATACAAAATGTACTGCAAATAACACCATTAAAATATTTAAAGGAAAAATCTTTGCAAATCTGATAGTGGCAGCAATGTAAATCATTTTTAAAATTGTACTGTTAACTGGCTGGTTGTTCACAAGGATAATTTCCCATTATTATTATTATTATTATTATTATTTGTAATCCCACTTAATACTTCTCCTGGTAAGAAAACAAAGGTTGGCAAGGAGAGACGCTGAGACTTTCCTGTTTAAAGACTTCACATTTATAGGCATCTTATCCTTTATATTTTAGGAAGCACCTCATCTAATCAATCAGAAATGCCATTCCAATGTCAGATTTTACCCCACTTCAGATGGGACTTAATTAAACATATTATCTGACTACAGAACAAGAGATGTTGTGTCACAGACTACAGCCATTTGCAGAACTTCCTGGGCTCCCCAATATAATATTACCTAGTTTAAGCAAATTACTTCATCTCAGCAAATGACCAAAGATTTGAGAAAACTCTTCAGATTTGAATTTGAAAGAGTGGGTTTACTCCAAACAGCGTAATAGATCTTGCAAAGTGGCTACCAGAGAAGGGCCCAACAGCTTTAGTGTGAAAATATAGGTATCTCATCTGTGTATTATCACATCTACAATACATCCTTCCATGTTTTATACTTGTATTTACAAGACTGCAACTGGATTTAATGGGCTGACTGTAGACCACCAACTTGTACATTTCGTTTTGTCATTATTAACAGCAAAAAAAAAACCTGCATATTTTCCAAAGCTATAAATAATTTGTACAACTTGAATGCATCCTCCACCCTAACCCTAAGGCTGATATGTCAGTACTCAGCAGAGTTGAATAGAATGAACAGTAACAAAAGAACACATCTTAATGCAGCATAAGCAACAGGGCTGAGAAAAGAAATTTCATTCCTTTATCTAATGATAAATTCATTAATAGAAAAAAACATGGTTTCTTCTTCCAGTGAAGTTTTTCTAGTTTATACCTTGGTCACAAGAATTAAAATTGTAGGCCAAATATAATTCTGCGGCACATCAAAATGAAGGATTATTTACCTATATTTGTTCATATATTTTAGACCCCACATGTTTAATATTTAGTGTATCTTTAGACTACTTAATTTAAAAGATGTTGGTCAGAACAATGGAACAAAAGTACCTCACCTCTATTTGCACAACTCAAACAATATGCGTAATGCTCCTTCCTAGTTTTTTCCCACAGCAACAAATCTGTGCCGAAGATCAATCTGAGGCTGGCCAGCTTCCCTGCCCAAAGGAGAACTCACAATCTCCTGCTTGAGCATCTTACCTTTGCATTAAATTGGCTCTCAATTAGTAAAGCGCTCTGCTTATGTTGCAATATTCTGCATCTTTACAATGGGTCAACAAGCCACATCAGATACAACAAACCTGCCCTCTGAGAATCCAACCCTTCTTCGTCTGAGATCAGAAAAACTATAAGAATCTTCTGAACCTTTTTTTAAAGATTAAAATCCTCAAGTCTTCTAAATTGTGTCCTAGTATCACATTCTTTACTATCATGCAACACAATACACCAAAATTTTATACATGGTCTCAGAAGTTTATCACTTTTTAATTCTTAAGCATAGAAGGGAGGAAATAATTCACTGAAATAGTTACACTATCACAGAATAAATTACATCAGATGCCTTGCCCGTAATTCACTGTCCATTTATGAACTAAAACTGGGCATTAGTGAAGTGAAGACACCTAACCAAAGGCAAAAATGGCTTCAGTTTTCCCCATTGTACCACTTATGGCAAAAGCCTTGCCTTTCTTTGTAGCTTTGATTTGTTTGGTGTTCTCAAGGCCTGGGGGCCAGATCCAGCCCCTGGGGTGCTTAAATCTGGCCCACAGGGCCACTCTGGAAACAGCGAAAGACCGGCCCGTGGTGCCTGTGCCAGTGATAACGGGCTCCCAAGCTCCTTTTTTGGCTGCAACGGCCTCCTGTAAACCTCTGCTGCAAAAACAGAGGTCAGGAGGGCCACATTCAAGCTCTGTTTTTGCTGGCAGAGGGCTGCAGGAGGCCGTCGCAGCCAAAAACGGAGCTCAGCAGCCCATTTTCACTGGCAGGGCACTCAGGCTACCACAGATGCCCCCAACACAAGTGATGCCGAGCTGACCACCTCTACTCAGCCACCCCCACCCTGGGCCGAGGTCAAACACAACCCTGATGCAGCCCTCAATGAAATCAAGTTTGACACCCCTGCTATAGGAGATAAACTGTACTCACAACTATGTAATATTTTGAGTTCTCTGCTCCCAACGTTTTAAAAAATACATGAAGTTGCCCCCCCCCCAAATGAAAAGTAACATCACTTTATTTGCTTGTTTTCTTATCTCTTTTACACGAGTATAACCTTGACCGGACTAGCACCCTCCAGATTCCCTGCTTCAAAATAGTGACCATTCCTAACCATTGAGGCATAATGGGCATGGAAGAGAGTTGACTGAGAATGTCCATTTGGGAAAGACTGCCCAAAAAACGTGAGGGCCATAACTTCATTTGATTTAACCATATATACAGACAGAAAAAGCACTTGACATATGATTATAACACAAGTATATTAACTACACAAAAATTGCCTTCAGGCCAACAGCCATACAGAAGCACACCTGTGGTTTGGAGATGAAAGAGAAATTAGATTAATGAATGCATCAAAATAACCCTAAGCACCAACCCTGCCAACCATGTTACTGGACTGCTAAATAGCTTTCAGTTTATAAAAGGAAGCAGGATATGCAAGTGTTTATTTCAGATTTTCTTTGATTTTCAGTAGCTATGCAAACAAGTTCAATATGCATCAGCATTTAAAGTGTGATTTACAAAATCCACTGGGGTACTAACTATTCCCTCTGCTACTACCATTAATTGCATTGTACCATGAAACCCTTTACATTTTATTAAATCCACTGAAGTGACACTGGATATAAACTAATGAAACATTTACTCGTATTTTTTTAAAAAAGCTGTACAATCACAAACATGAAGTTCTGAAGCATGCATAGATTTTATAGGATGAATTGGTTTTTAAAAACTAGTTTATAATACAATTTAATCAGCAAGAAATTAGGCAAAATTTACCTCCTCAACTTAAATGTCTATCCATTTTCTGGATAAACACTTCTTAAATAAAGTGCTCAAGCAACCTTTATGCAATCTCAAATTTTGTAGTATTTTTTTAGAAAATGCACACACTGAGAGATACCAAGTTCCATAAAACAGTACTAGATTCTCTTGGGTGTCCTAAAGTTTTGCATATCTTTGATTATGGCTTCGTACTTGGTTAGAGTAATTCGTGTTGGCGCCTTCAGGTTGGTTTTTTGTTTTTTTAACATGAACTTTTCCTTTCAGATCCTCCCAAAACTTTCTATAGGGCCATTATGGACTTTGATTTGGCCATTGCAGAACAATGGATTTGTTCTTCATCCATTCTCATGCAGACTTGCTTGCATGTTTTTGATCGCTTGTCTTGTACCTCACTGAATATTCACCTTATACAAGTCAGAATTCATACATGATAGCAAGTTGCCCATTTTCCAAGGCCACAAAGTATTTTAAAGTATGACACTACCACCTTCATGTTTTACAGCAATTATGGAGTACAATGTTTTATTTCCATTAACTATGATGCCTACAGAGCCCCAAACAGTCCACTTGCAATTTCCACCTGTCTGAACGGCCATAAAGGTACATTCTGACAATCAAGAGCAGGGGTGTCAAACTCAATTTCATTGAGGGCTACATCAGGGTTGTGTTTGATCTCGGGGGTCCGGGGTGGGGGTGGCTGGGGTAGGGGTAGTCAGCTCGACGTCACTTGTGTTGTAGGCCCGAGCACTTTGTCAGCAGAAACAAGCTCATGAGCTCCGTTTTCATGCGATGGCCTCCTGTGACCCTCTGTAGCAAAAAGAGAGCTCAGAAGGGCCACCTATGGCCCTTGTGAAGTCCATTTTCACTGGCAGAGGCATCACAGGCCAGTCCTTCACTGTTTCCAGGGTGGCCATGTGGGCCAGATCTAAGCACCCCAGGGGGCTGGATCTGGCCCCCAGGCCTGGAGTTTGATACCCCTGATCTAGAGAGAAGCATCAATGTTCTTTGTGAGGCTTGGCTTCTTCCATGCATTCGATGTTTCCCTAAAGTTTTTTCTGATGTTGGAGATATGACAAAGAAGCCAACAGTTCCTAGTGTCTGCTCCAGTTCCTGTTCTGAATTTCTTTGTGGATAAAGAATAATCCTGGATAATTCTAGGCTGTGACTTTGGATAAGATGGAAATTCTTGGAAAGATTCACTACTGTCCAAATCTCCTCCAACTCAAGGCAATATCTTTGAATGTGGACTAATGGAGGCTCAGATTTTTAGAAATAGTTTCCAAACTGATAGACTTCCATTATTTTTCTATGGAAGTTTTCAGGAAATTCTTCTGAAATGGGCATGATGTAGAATCTCTAGAATCTGTCGGTTGAGAACTTCATCATGAGGAGAAAAGCCAAAATTCAGGACATTTACACAGGGCAGGATTAGCTCGACTCAATTTTGTTTACTTAATGATGTATTCACACAACAGGCCTTAGTTTACTTTGTTATTTTTCCTACTTGCACAATACATATGGGATGACTTCATTTATAAAAGACATTAAACAAACACCAATGTTGGTATTATTTGTTTGCAGATTCCTTTGAACACCAGTGGAATCCACACAAATCACTACTAAGTCAATGGCAAAAATATGCAAAACTGAAAGGAGCAAAAAACCATCATCATCATAGATCTCTGTGTACATGCAAGCATGTCTAAATCCATTCTGTTATTTTCCCAATAAATGTTAACAAAACCTAACAAATGGACCAAAATTACAACTCTACAAGAATGGGCTAGAGATGGTGAAATTAATGGTGACTTAATATGGAGCGGCATGGCTTTCTCCAAAGTGCCAAACAGCTGTTTGGCGCTTACCCACTCTGTTACCCCCCCCCCATGGCAGCTGCTCTGATGGTCCACGGAAGCTGCTCAACATGGTTACTCACAGTTCCTTTTTTCAGCTTGATTTCTGTTTTTGTGGGATTTTTTTTTTTTGGATCCAAAGCGTGTTTTAACTTTCCTGCTTTAGAGCCCCTCTCTGTGTGCCTTACTTGCATGAAGACTGAGTCAAAACTGGGCATGCTCAGTAGGAAGAGACGGGATTCAGCATTTGATTGACTCAGTCTTCAAGCAAAGAAGCAGAGGCAACCCATGCTTTGGATCCTCCATTCAGCGCAACGGAGAATACAAAAAATAATCAGATTCCTTGATTAAAGAAAGCTCATAAGAGCTACCACATGATTATACACTGGAGGAAAAAAAAACTCCTTTCAGTATTATTGTTATTTTAGCTTTATTTATTTATTTTAGCTTTATTTAAAGTAGCTGATCTCTCATACATGATTTTTAAAAACTATTCATCAGGAATCAACAGTAAAAATCAAACACTGCTACAACATTTTGAGATCACTAGAGTTTAGAGAAGAACAGAAATCTACAAGAGCCGAAAAATCCCTACTCCATGAGGGAACCAGCAAGAGATGCTGGTTACAAATTTTTCTCAGAACTGAAAGAGACTGAAATTTGGTGAGACTGATTTGCAAGCTAAAATTCACTGGATGTTAAATCCTGCACTACCTACATAGGAAGCAGGTCTCTCCGCCTTTGCTCCCTGGACTGCCAACAAGCAAGCATTATCACAGCCTGCATGCAAGAGACAATCTATCACCTATGAATTTTAGCTGGCAACCAATCAACAGTCACCAATAAATGCAGCACAAGGTACTTGGCCACATACCAAAGCATTTCCCTCCCACTCCACACTAAGTCAGTCAATCATAAGATCCTTTATGAAGAGAAAGAAAGCCACTTCAAATAGGGCTCTATTACTGACAGCTGCAGTATCATTACAATTCCTGCCCAAGGGTGCTATCCACTGCAGTTAAGTTTTGCTGCTTTCAATAGAAATTCAGGTGATTATCCGTGTGCTGGATTTTCAACATCAATCTCAGCATTTTCAATCTCATCTAAAAGACATTTGGATATATTCAAACCTTCAGCTTTTTCAAATCCATAAGCTGCTGATTACAATATTATTTATCTATTTGCTTACATACCTGCATATATCTATACAAACTGTTTGTTCTGCCTATTCTAGAAAACACTCATTTTATGGCCAACCCTAAAGAGATGAAATTGGCAGTGTTCATGTAATGAGCAGGGCTCTCAGGTAGCTTACCAGGTTTGAACAGTGGGCTGAAATTATTATGTTAAAATTATGTTAAAACGAGAGCCAAATTGGTCTAGCTGTAAAGGCACTAGACTAGAAAGCGGGAAACCATGAGTTCATGATAGGCAGCTGGGTGACTCTGGGCCAGCCTCTCTCTCTCTCTCAGTCCAACTCACCTCACAGGGTCCTTATTGTGGGGAAAACAGGAGGAGGAAGGTCTGCTGGATGTGTTAGCTGCTTTGAGTTATTGTAAAAATAATAAAGGTGGGATATAAATAAACATTAACAATATAATATATAACATTCTGCATTAAGACTGAAAGGCACAGCATTGGATGGAGGAGGCCTGGTGTGGCAGTATGACATGTGAAAAGGATCTGGGTGTCTTTATCAACTACAAGTTAAATCTTATCCAGCAGTGTGCTAAAAAGACAAAGGCTATCTTCAAGTACATTAACAATAACAGAAGTGTCCAGGTCATAAGAAGTAATTGTTCCAATCTTCAGTCAGACTTCGGAGTAATGTATTCAATCCTGGATAGCAACATCATTTCAAAAAAAGCAGTGTAAAGATAGTGACCAGTCTGAAAATTAAGTCCTAGCATGGATGATAAAAAGAACTGGATAGGGTTTACCTAAAGAAATTACCAAGAGAAGATAGAAGGCAATGTTTTAAAATACTAACGGACTTATACTCTGTTGCTCCAGAAGGAAGGACCAAAACTAACAGTTTAAACTATAAAACCATAGGATTAGGTTAGATGTCATGATGATCTTCCCGATTATATGAGTTTTCAGGCAGTGGAACAAGCTGCTACAGGGGATGGATATCCCAGGGGCACTTGTATGGAGTAGGGGCTAGAGTTGATGACCTCTAAGATCCTTTTGAACTCTTATGATTCTATACATTTTTTTTTGGGGGGGGGGGGGGCACTGTGGCAGACTTTTGTATGTTGTATTAAACCTTAAATTGATTTGGCTTTGCACAAAGTAAGAATCTATTGTGGTTTATGGGCACAATCACTGAGATAAATAGTAGACATATTCATGTAAAATATTATTGGGGTTGTTTAATTGATCCTGTTTGGCTCTCTTTGCAAACTGGAACAGCTAAAGAAGCAAGAAGCTTACTGTGCCAGAAAATGTTGGAATTATGCTTGAAGCTGGATTCTTCTTTAAAAGTCTGAAGCCAGACAGGAATTATGAACTATGGTCCAGGTCTGGCTGTAAACTAAGCTTTCCCACTTTTTCCAAGTTCTTATTCAGACCCTGTTTTTACTGTCTTTTGGGGCTGGCTAATTCCCACCCACCCCTTGTTATGACAAGTTACAAATGACAGGAAATGCCTCTTACTACTTCCGGAGATCCTACTAGGCTAGTTGGTGAGGAATTTTTCAGGGAACTTAACAATCTCCAAAGGAACCTACAATCAAGTTTGACTTTTACTGATTACGTGAGCATCCCTACGTAGTTTCTTTGGCAATGATACAGAAGGAATTTGCTAGCTGTAACTTTTTAACTTTCCTAGTCTAGCCAAAAGCTGTGGAATTTCTTAGTAGCCTTCCAATGAATGAAGTCCTAACAAACCTGACCCTATTTAGCTTTTTGAGATCATCCTAGCTCAGTCAGATGCTGTCTTAAAGAGAGGCTAACAAAACAAAAAGCAAGCAAGATAATTTCTCTAAATTCTGATGAATCATTCATTACCAGTGAATCCAAAGAAACAATCCTGATGACCACACTGAATACAAAATATTACTTTCCTCTGCATGCAAATATCTATTATGGCAGATATTAGTGTTATTAGTGTTTGTAGAGCAATGTAGTAAATTACCCATATCATCACCATGATTTATCAGTCATACATCTATTTATGACCGCTGATATTTACCCATTTGGGGTTTGTTTGTTCCCTGGAATAAAGTAAGTGAAATGCAGACTCAGATTCCAATCTTCTACACAAGTCTTATGCAAAACATTCTCTCCTGATATGTCTTTTAGCATATTAGTGGCCTTAATTACTTGTTCATTGTAAGGATTACTATATCACTATACTATACTATATTCAGTAGCACTAAAATGTTAATTTTTTTTTTGAATTTAAGGAGAAATCTTCAATATGCATTCCATATATGAATATATACATTCCATTTCTCCCAAATATGTCTGCAGTCTCTATCCAAATGACAGAATGGTACCACTTATAAAATATCACTGAACTCAAGGAGACCTACTTCTGAGTAAACATGCTTAGAATTTTATTATATGGTTGAAATTATTAGAACTACAACTCTTCCCAGACAGAACATTTAAATAAGTGCATTCTCACTGGAGGGGGGGGGGGGATTAAAATATGAAGTGACTGAAGAAATCAGGTAAACAGTTAATAGCTCCTTTTCATTCATTATATGATCCAACCCATCTAACCCGTATTCCAGATTCTGTTTGCATTTCCTACTGATGGGGGGAGCTGTTACAACTTCAAATCTGAAATCCTGTTAATACTGATTGACTCTGGCAATGAGAGGTTACCAGGCAGGGTGGGGGTGGGGGTGGGGGTAGGGGAGAGAGGGTGCTTGCCACTACAGCACATAATGTTTCAAAATACTTGTCTCTTATCATCATTATATGCCAACAGGCAACAGTAACCAGAAATACAACTGTTGTTCCTCCAGCACACATCTCCAAATGTATCCTTCGCAATCTCTCAGACAAAGGCCTTGGAGCAATGGGAGCTCAGCCAGGGAAAGAAGTCAGAAGAGAATGAGCATGTACTAACCTCCATGTACGTGTTCGTTCCTCACTGCATCTCTCTCCCCTTTTCTCGTCTCACCTTTTACTGTCTTCAGCTTTCTGTTCTTTTCCCCAGCCCTGACTCCAGAATAAATTTTCTCTGCCTGGGAGACGTCTCCACTCTTTCCCTTCTAACCATATTTTGCCCATACAGAGTCAAACTTTCATGTTCCTTAAAGCCTTAATCATCAGTCTCTTTCTCTCATTTACATATGTACCCATGTGGGTTAGCTTTGTTCTTAGAAGATGCCAATTTCTGATAAACTGAAGAGACCAAACATGGGTCTGGGGAGAGGAAGAAACTGAAGCCCTCTACTCCTGTCATTTCCTCTGGCCGCCATTCTCCTTAGTCTAAGCATCTCATTCACATATTGAAGATGCCACGTTGTAGGTGGGGAAATCTGGACCTCATCAGTGCTTCAATGAAGATGATCAAAAAGAATCCCATGAACACTAATTCAAACTGAAATTGCAGCATAATAATTTAAAAAGGTAAATAGCTGACTCTGTACTGATTTAATTGCTGCATATATAGAAGCAATGCCAGTTTAGAATTAAGTAACAACAACAAGGAAATCAAGAACAGCAGCACTGGGGAGACTAACTTAAAAGAAAACACACACACAAAGAATGTAAGAATAGCTCTGCTGGAAAACCCAGCTTAGGCCAGTTTCTCACTATAACCAATCAGATGATTTTAGATGTTCAAAAACAAATAATGCAGACCTAACCTTCTTCTGCCACTGTATTCTTTTAAATGCTGTTCAAAGGCATGATCTTTTCAACCCAAAGGTGACATGAGTCTGAAGATTGCTCGTTCCCTTCTCTGCTGGTTTATCTCCTCCCCACTCCACCTTTAAAGCAATTCAAGGTAGTATCCATTACCATCGACTTGTTGAAACAAATTCCACAAGGTGATTGTGAAAAACTTAATTTTGTCTGATCTATACCTCTTTCTAACTTAATGTGATGACCCCTTGTCCTACCACTTTGAGGGGAAAATGCTTCCCTTTACACACTTTCTCCAGGTCATACACAATCATATCCATGGCATCCCCCCCATGGTCATGTGATTCATTAAGATGGTTGCAGTGTCCCGAGGGTCATGTGATCACTTTGTCTGACCTTCTGACAAGCAAAGTCAATGGGGAAATCAGATCCACTGAACAACCTGTTACTAACTTAGTAACAGCAGTGTTTCACTTAACAACTGTGGCAAGAAAGGTTATAAAATGAGGCAAAATTCACTTAATGTCTCACTTAGCAACAAAATATTTTGGGCTCAATTGTAGTCAGAAGTCAAGGACAGTCTGAGAGGATTGTTCTCTGGTGTCGCCTGGCGACCTGACTGGAGAGCACAGTGGAATCTGTTGCTTTACAACAGATTTGACTTAACTGCTGGGCTGGTAAAGCACGGGAAATTTCAAGGATTTCCTCTCTAGGGAAACAGTCCCCTCTCCTTCGCTCAGCTTTTCTCTCAGCCTTGGCAATTCTTTTGTCAATGGCCTTCTGGCGCCGCTGGGAGTCCTTCTCTTCAGCTTTTGAAGCTCTTTGGGAGGAAAGGGCTCTTGCCTTTAATCTGGCCGCTGCTCCCTTAGTGACCACCTTCAGTCTTGCGGAGCTTTTCAAATGATTCTGAGTCTGGACCATTGGCCCCTGATCCTCCCCACTCACCCCTGATGCTACAAGGTTCACAGGACCCGCCATCTCAATTTTCTGCCCCTCTGGGCAAGGCAGGCTTGTTCCTATATGGAACCTTGCTGCAGCAGCCTTTTCACTTAGCCACTTTGGAGTATGCCTAAGATTCAACCAGGTAGTGACTCCAGTCCTCTCCATTGTCTAATGGGCTCAGTTAGGGGCTTTGACTCCTTCCTGGAGTTGGGACAAAGGTGGCTATGTCGGACGGACCAGGGGAGCCAGCTGATCAGAAGGGGTGAGGCAGCTATGCCGGACCGACAGGGGGATAGCTATTCGCTGTCTTGCGAAGGCTTACATGAAACCAGGATCTTACTGTAATTTTTTTGAGAATCCAAGGGATAATTCTGTACTCTTCTGTTGTAGAGCACTCTTCCACATGTCCCTTCTGAGCAAAGAATGAGTCAAAACTGGGCATGTGCAGGCAAAGGAGGTGGGACCAAAAGATTGACTGACTCAGTCTCTGAGCAGAAGAGTAGAATTAACCCATTCCTTTCCTTTCATATTCCTTGGATTCTCTATTCAGCACACTGGAGAAACACCCACCTTCAGAAACCCCATGAGATATGGGGGGATGCAATTGTTGTTGTGGCTGCCTTAGCCTCAGTTGTTATCTTTACACCACTTGGGCTTTGACATGGGGGCCACTGCTGACATATATATATATGAATGCAGTTCAGCTTCCTTCGGGTATTATCCCACATCATTGTAGTGCTTTTAAAGTTGTAGCAACGTTTCAGCAGAATCTCATCTGCCATCATCAGGCTTCTGTATGGAGTTTGTATACAATATACAATACAGAAGCCTGATGATGGCAGATGAGATTCTGCTGAAACGTTGCTACAACTCTAAAAGCACTACAATGACGTGGGATAATACCCGAAGGAAGCTGAACTGCATTCATGTAAGTACCCGCGAAAACTCAAAAAAACATATACATATATGCAATATATTTAGAAAATATAATATCATGAAGGCTGCTTTTTCAGAAACTCACTTTACTATCATGTATTTTCACTGTGAATTCTTGAATATGTTAAATTCTCTTCAGTCATCAATTAGGTCACCATTCACAACAGGTGCCACTTTAACAACTGAACGTAATAGCTCTGTTCTACAACTGCTATACTCCCTTGTGATTCCACACCAAGGCTTTGGGGCATTCCACTGCAGGTTTTCATGCAAACTGATAAGCTTACCAGAAATCTTATTTGCCTATATATGTCTCTGTTAGTCACTGGGGCCTGGAGAGGAGCTGAAAGAATTAGAGCCATCATAAGTCTGATTAAATGTTTTTCCTAAAATATTCGATGTAATACAGAGCATTAATCTCTTTGTGTACCCCATCACGTAGAAAATATGAGTGTGAAATAGACATACCCTTTAAAAAAGGAAACATGATTACTGTGGGAAAAGAAAAACCATTTGAGCAACAGATCAAGTATAACTCTCCATAATAAGAGAAGCACAGGCCAGACAGATACAGTCACTTCCATATTTTGTTGATCTCATTCTTTGTAATTTCCTAGAATTTGAACATAAGTATTCCAACAAAAGAAATATTATGGGTTTCTAACATAGGTATATATGCATAACATTATTTTCATGAAGCACCTGAAACTCCCCAAATAAAGAGTTATGTGAACTTGGTTGGCAGTGCTTCTTACCACAAAGAAGCAAGCTTTTCTGAATTACTAAACAGAGGAAATGTTTATGCACCAGTTGCTTAATCTGAATACTGGATGCTTTTAGATGGTAAGTTTCTGTGAGGAACAGGTAGACGTTTATTATATTTCAAAATCTATTTGTTCTAAAAAATATATGACCAATGTACAACACCTGTTAGCATTGCTCTGTTTAATCAAGTATTTTATTATACATTTAACTACAATGCGATTGACCTAATTACTTAACATTTTACAACACAAACTACTAAAGAAGACATGCAGTTGGCAAAAGAGCTTGTGAAATAAAATGTGCCCACGGCCAGTTATATGTTTAACTCCTTAAACATCATCTTTCCCTCAACACCTTCCAACTGCTTTTCTTTCCCTTATTCTACTACCACACCCAAAATCTTTCCATTCCATATTCTTTACAGATTAAATATAACTTTTACATAGCTCTACAGAGAGACAGATGCTTATGATCATGTTGTAACTATATGTGTATACTTAAACCTATACTGAGAAAGGGAGGGAGGGAGAGAGTCACCAGGCTAGGAACAAGGAGACTGAGTTTTAGTACAGCCTTAGGCATGAAAGCCAGCTGGGTCACCTTGGGCCAGTCACTCTCTCACCCCAACCCTCCTCACAGGTTTGTCGTTGTGGAAAAAATGGAAAAAGAAGTATTATTTGCCGCCTTGAGTTCCTTTTAAAAATAATACAGGTGGGATATAAATAAACTATTACCAATCACTTCTAAAAATCAAAATTGTCATGTTCAATTAATCTTACAAATTATGAACACAGATGTATTTATGTAGCCATATGGGTAAGCAGACTTCATTTTATAACTGTTAAAGTGTGTATAATTTGCATTGCAAGTTTAGGTTTCAGGCACATAAAAATAAAGTCTATAAGAAAAAAGCCCTTTTCCCAAACACACACACCTTAATATTTTTACAGTGGTAGGCATCTCTACAATTTTGAGAAACTGAAGTAAATAGTATCACAAAATGCTGAATGATAATTTGCACACTTACAAAATGGAGACCAGGCAGAAATAACTAGCCTTAAAGCAGATTTATCAGAAGGCTACCTGTCTTCCTCAGTGGCTCCCCCATCACTGGGTGTTCCCTCATATGTCTACTTACTGTTTATTCTTTTTCTAGATAGATGGGCAGAGTTCCAATCAGAAGCCAACTTTTAAATAAATGCCCATTGCAAGTGCCCATCACGTTAGAGAAGCTCACGAGGCTGATTTAGGCTCCCAAGGAACTGAGCTATCCCAGACCTATTATTATTATTTGCCAGAGGCTCTATTGGGTAATTTAAGATGAACAGCCTGGTGATAATACCACTTTTGAGTTTTCTGGCATCAAGCCATATGGAGATTGCAAAGTCATTCTACTACATCACATCAAAATGCCAAGATACCACAAAGACACACAACCATGCCTGATCCAAAACAACAGGAAGAGAGAGCCCTTCCAAAGATGAACCATCTTCATTCAAATGTGTTTTAATTTGAGCATAATCCTTGGTCAAAAAGTCTTTGCCTTAGGCTTGGCTGGCTGTCAAGAATAAATGATACAATCATTCCACAACCTGAGGGCTGAATAGAAAAGGAAGGTGCCTGAAATTTGATAGGATGAGTTGGTAAGAACTTGGTAGGATGACTTGTGTTTTAGAGACCAGAGGCAACTTTGATCTTTCTGCCTTGAAACTGCAATGGATTGCTGCGGGGCAAAGGGGCTCTTTTGCCAAGTTTTCTCAAAATTTCCACTGAGGATCCAGATTTCTTTTCTCTGATAAATCAGTTTTTCGTTGCCACCACATTTCTTTAGGAGGCAGACAGCAGATAGCAAGAACCACATGCTAAGAACAGCAATGAATTATAGCTATGCTCTTGTCACAAAAGCTATCTTAGAGACAAAGATTATATGTTGGGAAGTTATAGGGGAAGCTATCCCCTCAACTACACACTAACTAGGGTTTGCAGCAAATTTAAATTTTTTTGGTAGAACAAACCCCAAAATTTTGTGTTTAGGAACATTCTAGGTCAACCTAGATGATGCATCAAAATGTAGTTTGCCATTACACAAGTTATTTGCATTTTGGGATATCTCTTTTATTTCTACATTCTGAATTGTTATCTCAGTTGTATTGAGGGATAAATTATGCTTTCTTATTATATCTAAGGTAAGTAAATTGTGACTTTTATAAAAAAATAAAATAAATTCAAATTATAAAAATAAAAAGGAAATAGTGGAGTGCTATTTCCCAAAGTATAATATTCTGTCTTCCCAGACCCGCACTTGCCTCTCTGTCTCTAACAGATACAATTTTCCTGCCTTTTCCATAGCAAGAGATGGCTAGTTACATATGACTTTTTTTTGAGTTATGTTTGTAAGATGCGGCTTGTTGTTTTGGTTAGCAACAGAAACTTCAACATGGATATCACATAGTTCTGAAGCAAAGGTAGTCTTGCAAAAGCAGAGAAAAACCTTACAAGCACTCCTGATTGCTAAACTTTGGCACATTACACTCACAGTGAGCCTAGGCAATCTCCAGCAAGCTACTATTTATCAGCTTCAGTTGCATTAAAAATAATACCAGTCTACTTCTTTACTGTGGTGCGGGTTTTAAGATGATATATGGCAGTGATGGCAAACCGTTTTGTTGTGGTGTGCCAAAAGTGCATGCGTGCGTGATAACACGCCTGCATACATGTTGGCACCCACAATGCAATGCACCCCCATGCATGCATGCACAACCCTTTACCTGCAGTGTGTAGACATACGCCTCCCAGCTAATTTTCTGTCCATTTCAGGCCTTTTTCACCCTCCCAGAGACTCAAGGGAAGCCCCTGCAGCCTCGGGAGGCCTTCTGGAAATACCGGAAGTGACAAAAATGGCCTGTTTTTCGCCCTCCGGAAGGGTGAAAACAGTCTCCCCGGGCTCCAGAGGCCTTCTGGAGGCTGTAAACAGGCACTTCCAGTGCAATGTAAGGGGGTGTTGCACACACACATGGGGGGGGCATTGCATTGTGGGTGCTGGCAAGCATGCATGCATTTTCGATACACCACAACAAAAAGGTTCGCCATCACTCTTCTAGGCAAGAAAAAAACAGAAAAAAACTCTGGTGTTTTTCTGCAGGATAGCAATAAGAGATCCTGGAAACAATATCTAGCTTACACAAGCTACGTATATAGTGCTCATGCAAAGGAACAAAACCTGGTTTCCATTGGTATACTGAAAATTCATTTCCCAGCATATTTCCTTTTGAGAACCCACTTGCCATTCACAAGGGCAGAAGAATAATATGCTTCAGCAGCACCAATATCTAAGCAGATTTTTTCCTCCTGTCAAGCCATTCTCCAGGTGCATCAACTTCAATGTTCAGACTCCTCAGCAATGGCCACAATGCATATAGAATTCTGGCAGTTGAAGGTCCAGACACCCAGGTTGCAGAAAGATGGTCTAAGACAGGGGTGCAAAACTGGCAAGCCGCAGGCCAGATGCAGACCACACTCACCCCAGCTCCGCAAATGGGGAAAACGCCATGAAAGGTCATGTGATGGCAACGTGATGCAGCACGTTTGACATTGTGGTCTAAGACATCATGTGATGGGTAGAGTGGGAAGAGATTCATTTGCTTTTCCTTGAACAAAATGTCCTGTAAAACTCTTTGCTGCTATGAATCTATATCTTTTTTTTAACATAAATATTCCATTCAGGTAGTCCTCAACTTAGGATCACAATTGGGACTGGCAGTTCCACTATAAGTTGATGCAGTCATAAGTCGAGTTGGACCCGATTTTACAACAATTTTTGCAATGGTTGTTAGGCAAATCATCTAATTGTTAAGTTAACCCAGCTTCCCCAAATGGGCCCCTTTTGCTGGTTTTTGTAGGAAATCAGCAAAAATGATAACAAATTACTATCATGCAACAACTGTAGGATGTTGCAACCAGTCATGAATGTGAGCCAGTTGTCAAGCACCCAAATTGTGATCATGTGATCATAGGGAAGATGTGATGGGCACTAAGTGCAAGCACAGGTCATAAGTCACTTTTTCCAAAGCTGTCATAAGCATTGGACCAATGTTAAATGAACATTCGTTAAGTCAAAAACCAGCAGCCTGAACAAAATGTATCCTTTAAAGCAAAATACAAGGTAGTCAACCAAGGGAAACATGACACTCTGGCTAAGTGGAGCATAAGCACTAACACAATACACCCCAAAATAAAACAGAACACTTAAGTTTGCTTCAGAGGGCATTCAACAGAAAAGGCAATTTTTGGGGAAATTAAAGAGATGGACTTCCATTGTCTACAGTCTACCCAACTATAAAGTTAAACTGAGGACCAAACTGAAACGTTTAGGGTTTTCTCAGTTGCTGAGATTTCCTACAGTGCCACTCCTGAATTTTCTTTTTTTCAGAAGGCAGATTCATGTACAAAATACAAATCAATTTCTCAAGCTTTTAGTCTGGAACTGGAAATCTGGAACAAACATAGAGAAGCCCTGGTTATTACTCTGTGCTAAGTTATAGTTAGTCAATTAAAATGTATTGAATACACTAATAGCATAGCAATGTTCATATGCCACACTAAGCCATAAACAAAGATTTACAAATTAAAATAGCTCACTTTGCATGAAAACACTGCTAAGGATGTGAAAAATATTCCATGCATGGGATGGCAGTGTATGGATTCTAAGCCTAAATCAAAACACACTTGGGCTCAGAAAACATATACTTAGTCCAGAGAGACCCAGAATATATCTCTTATGGGCAAAGAGTTTTTACAGTGGGAAAGCAGGAAAAAAGTAAATCATTATAGGAAGAAAGTAAGGGAAAAGAAAGCAAACACTTCCTGGAGTGAAGTGGGCAAAAAAAGTGGGCATCAGGAGCTACATTAAAAGTCAACTAAGGAGAGCTTATGGAAAAGAAGATGCAGGAAGGTAAGGGCAGAAATAGACACAAAGGCCTATGAGGACATAAGAAAGATGTGTTAGTCTTGCCTCACTCACCCCACATGATCCCTACAGATTTGTCTCAGCCCAAATCCAAAACAATAAAAAATTATCCAGATATCCATTCAGACAGACCAGAACCCTTTCCTCCATCAGAATGATCTAGCCAAACTTCCAAGTTATAATGTTTTTTTTTGTTCTGTAGATGAAATAAAACATATGTTTAATTTAAGGCATGCCCTTAAAACTACAGTTCAAACCAGCCATATTCTGGTTTCATGTGAGAATGATTTATAAGTTTTAACAAAAAAACTGTTGACGCTCAGGTGGCTTTTGAATAGCCCCACAATAGTCCTGATCCACCATAAGCAACAGGAAGAAGAAACCCAGCAAAACTGTGGAAGCAACTCCATAAATTTGGACAAAAAACATCATCATATTTGTACATCATCATATTTTAGCACACAGTGCATTAACCAAGCTAGATATGGCCACATACACAATGGCTCAGTTCTATTTTTCCAAAATGCAATGAGTAAATGCGTTAACACAATAGAAGTAATTTTCTTTTAAGATGCACTTCCTATCTTACCAGCTTCCATTTAATGCAATCATAAAATAAGCACTGTTCACATATGCAATGAAAAATGGGCATAATAAATAGTTACTTACGATCACATCCCAAAGAGATGTATGTTCAAAGAGGGCCTTGTACCATTTTTCAGTCCTAGAGATTCCTATTAGATGCAGAACTATTACTAAAAGTAATGGTTTTTTTAGGTTCATAAAAGGGACAGCAGAGAAGCAAAGAGTGCCTGGAGAAATGCAATACCTCATTTTTGCATGACACTTTACAGGATTTGAGTGCATCATACTCATTTTCTAAGTAATTGTTACATAATCCTGTTAAGATCGTAAGAAAATACTGAATCATACCAGAATTCAGTATTGTCTGAACTTGCCTATTCGCCCCCAATCCCATACTGGCCAGAAATAATTAAATGGAATGCTGGCATTCTCCAGCATCATTTTTATTTACAGGAATGCCTCTGTGCCACATCTATTTCATAAGCCCAGAACAAAAATACTGGGTGGTTGGTGTGGTGGCTAAGACATCAAGTGAGCAACCAGAACTGAGTTCTAGTCCTACCTTAGTCATATAAAAAGCCAACTGGGCAACTTTAGTACGCTCATTTTTCTCCCAGCACAACACACCTCACAAGGTTGCTGTTATGGGGAAAAGAGTATTAGGTATATTTGCTTCCCTTGAGGTATTTACAAAAACAATAAAGACAGGATTAAAACAAATCTAAACCTTTTGTTTGTCTGGAAAATTGGGGGGGGGGGGAGGGTGTAATTTGGGATATTTGGAAGCACAGAAACTTTACCTCAAGAGATGTTCTGTGAAAACTCTCTAAAAATTCCAATTGAACTTATTGGCCTATACTGACTACGTTCCTGCCATTTCGGACAGCAAAGGCTAAGGCATGGACATAGAATTGTCCACATTAGAGTTCCCCGACTTTTGTAGCTTTTCGGCTTGGCCGGGGTGGGTGGTATGGTTCTGTGCACGCTGCTCTATTTCAGTGAGCAACAGGCACACATGCCCGCTGCTCATGCAGATGGAGCTCTGTGTGTGCACAATTGCCCATTGCTCACGCAGGTAGAGATCCATGCACCCGCTTGCCTGCCAATTTCACAGACTAGTTCCTAACGGATCAAGGCCTGGTAGTGGGCCACAGCCCAGACGTTGGGGACCCCTGGTTTATAAAAAACATGTTTCCTACCTATGCACCACTAAATTTTCTCCTTTAAAAACTGCCCAAGCATTCCCATTTTCCAACAAGACCATCTTGGCCTTTTCTCTCCAAGACCTTAACCAGACTGAAGACAGGTCCAATGCCAACTCAGAGAAGCTCCTCAAACCATCAAACGACATCATGGCTAAACTTAGCCTTGAAGTAGTAGACTCCTGGCTCACAATTCAACTCTCACCAGTATATTACATCAGCTCATAATTTGTGATGAAATCCTTGAAAGTTACTCAATTTCCCAGAATACATTTTTCTCACTTTTCAAGGACACACAATTGCCACAAATAAATACCTGTGGATGAACAAATATATTCAGAATGTACTTAACTATGCTGTTCCCCCTTCCCAAATCTCAAAAGCTGCTTTCATTTTTAACTGGATGGTGGATTATATATTCGACTATACTACAATTTAATTGGATACTTTTAAAGTTCTTACGGTTTTCTTATTTCAATGAGAAAAAAGGCAACTAGTAATTTTAACGAAGATTTTATCTGTTTTAAGACATGATACTTTATGATTCAACCAATCTTCCAAGGGTATATTATAATTCATCTTAATAGGTAATGGACACTGGGAGAGTCAGTGGCATCTGACAGCCAGATAGTCTACTGGAAAAAACATACCTTTCAATTTATGAACTGCATTCACTTATTCCATCCATTAATAAAACAAGCCAGAAAACCCACTCTTTTAAAACAAGATTTATACAATACACAGAATAAGAGAGCATTCATTCTATTGAGAAACTATTAGACACGTGATGGTGAACCTATGGCACGCATGCCACAAGTGGCACACAGAGCCATTTGTGCTGGCACGCAAGCTGCAAGCAAACTTACGTCACTGCGCATGTGCCTGCCTCACAGCTGATTTTTGGGCAGGTTGAGGCCTTTTTCAGCCTCCCAAAGCCTTGAGGTAGGCTTCTGCAGGCTCCTGAAAGCTTTGCAGGCCGAAAACTGGCTCCATTTTGTCACTTTCTGTTTTTTCGAAAATACCGGAAGTGATGAAATGGGGCTAGTTTTTGGCCTGCAAAGCCTGCAGAAGCCTTCCTCAAGCCTTTGGGAGGCTGAAAAAGGCCTCGAACTGCCCAAAAATCAGCTGTGAGGCATGGTGCAGGTGAGGGGGCGGGGGGGGGTAGATGGGGATTGTGCATGCATGCATAGAGGGTGGGGGGGCATGCACTGCCTTCTGGGTGCTGGCACGCAAGCGTGGAAGCACGTGCACAATTTTTGGCACAGAAGTCCAAAAAGGTTAGCCACCACTGTACTAGACTCAGAATAATTTCAAACAAATGAAAGAACAGAAGTATGGAAACTTTGACATCAAATTACTGAATTTACTAAAGCATTGTATGTACTGTGGCAAGCAGAAGTGTTGTATTTATACTCATGTTCATAATCAAAAATCCATGGCCCTGACCTAAACAGATTATAATATACATTTTAAAAGGCTGTGTAAACATCACAGTGGTAAGAAAGTATCTCCCAACAGAAATGACAAGCTAGTCAACTGTTAAGCCAAACAACTGTTTAATACTATCAAATACTTCATTAAGCCAGGCATACCTCAGAGATGATTGGTTGATGGAGAGAAAACAGGACCATCTGGTGGCAGGTTAAAATATGAGGACCTACTATGAGTTGCACCACATCTTCTCTTCACACATCTACTGAAGAAAGCTCTAACTTACAAAAGTATCATCATAAACTTTTTAAGTGTCATGCTTCAAGCACAGTTACCCCTCTTGAATCAGTGACATCACTGATATTTTAAGCTATATTATGGTCACAGAAGCACAGCCCTTCTATATACCTTTCTCACCCAATTTTAAATGACTTGTTTATCAAAGCATATTCCAGAGCAGAAGTAAACTTCTCCTTTCCCTTCTTCCACATAAGCCAGAGACTACTTATCATGGAACTGAGCCTTCCACCTTTAAAAGGGACATAATCCATTGAAATACTTCTGTTAGCAAAGTAGTATGCTGAATCAGAAATGCACATCTCAACAAATAAGAATGCACATTAAGCATAGCAAATGAGTAGTTTTTATTACACCACTTTCAGCTGTCATAAAAATAGGAAACAATTTCTGACTTTATTTCTGATCATATTCTTATTACAAAGGGACCTTTCCACTTTTAAAAATATAGATGAGAATACTTATAAAAGTTGGTTAAAATTTCTAAGAAACCCAAAAGAAATGCTGTCAATGTTTGAATGAACACTTTCATTGTTTGTGCATAGCTTTTTCTTTAAATTCTCAGTAAAAAAAATGATTGATTGAACTATCTCTAAACCATCTATTGAAGGAACAACAATAACAAAGCAACTAACTCAGTAAATGTTTCACAAAACTACATCTTATTCACAGGTACTTAGTTCCAAAAATTTGCAAGGAAGCAGGTTGTAAAAATTTGAAATATCTTGCAGTCTCTCAAGAGCCTAAAATCCAAGCATAACATTTATAGATGTCATGAACTTATTTCATTATGCAGCTTTTAAGACAGAGAAGGGATCTCCAAAGTGCCAGAGAAACACTGACTGTGCAGCTCAAAACTTTTCAGAGATACTAAGTCCAAAAGCGTTTCTCCATCTAAACTGAAAATCTATCCTTTGTCAAATGATGTGAAACAGTAAGCTCTTCTAGATAGCTGCAATTAAATTGCAACAAATAGGCCCTGTTCACGTGACATGTTGAACTGGGTCATGGGCTATGGGGGTTGTTAGCTTATAGCAACAACACAGCAACAGTTTTAACAAAGAAAATAAATAAAAGGATTTAGAGCACAACAGGATAAAACACAAGTCCTAGGTATGAGAGCTTCAAACCAGGTAGACTGTATACTGTAGAAGAGAGAGAAGAATTAGGGTTGCAACCATCCATATTCATGCATCCCACTCATATTGCCTCTTCATCTCACCAACTGACCAGAAATTGATGACTGAAGGGGGAGAGGCACTTATATTTAATTGTTCACTGAACTACTTAACTGCTTTAATTATTTACAATCTGGCACTCTGCTTTATTAAGCTTCTGGACAATACAGAGAACTGGGTCTTGGAAGGAATTTTTCCAAGTCCTCATATGTTTAAAAAGATGACTGAATAGGACTAACTAGGGTTTTTTTAAAAGCACCTAAACGTACCCCAACTGAAGATCAGAACTATGCTACTGGAGTTAGTGGGCCAGATGGATCAGAGAATATAAGGAGCAAATGATAATGTATGCAAAATGGCAGAGGAATTCGCCTCCCTGTAGCACAGCCTTAATCTGAATAGGGAAATCACCCACATCACTTCTATTTTTAGTCTAGTTTGTTTTTAGAAACTGTAAAGTTCATAATATCCATTTATATTTGTGACTTGAGTTTAAGCTGCAAATAATACAATTTGCTTACATCATTATAAATTGTGCCCCTTTAGTATCACTGAGGATTTAAATAGTTTGTGTAGCCTGTTACCATCATGAAGGCTGAAGGGGGAGGACTGAAAAGAGAGATGCAAGAAGCTTTACATGCTGTACTGTGAAAGAGCAGATCAGAGAAAAATCACCTGATTTTTAGTCATAATGCTTCAGTGTCAACACTGATAAGTTGCTTGCAACATCTTCTAGCGCTCATTTGTTAACAACTTGGAAACTATTGGCAGTAATTACAAAGAAGCTCTTTTTCTATCTAAGGTATTCTCTTTTCCCATGCTTCCTCTGGAGCGCTGAAGATGGCCAAGCATAAGTACAGGCCAGCTGTAAAATTAATGTTAAGGTGACATGGAAGTAATCCATCTCTTGAAGCATTGATTGATGGGCCTATTCTGTGTGCTTAGTGTCCTTTTGAGCTCCATATTTGGAGAACAGACATGATACTTTTCACATTAGGTCACTCACAATTTATAACCGCATTTTAATCTTGATTTCAAAAACAAGTACCAGAAAGTAATCTGAAATTGTTTTAGGTCATAGAAAGCCACGGTGATCCAGAATTAGACTGAATTTGGAATAATCTGCTCTTTTCAAAACATTTTAGCTCATATTTACCTGCAAGAAGTAAATGCAGAATAGTGGGGAAATGCATGTGTGTATCTACTTCTATAATCTGTTCACCACAATAAGTAATTCTTAAAAAAACCTGACACATAAGATTTTTTTTTTGAAAGAATTGTTAAAATATGTACATTTATACCAGCATGTCAAAAGTTGCCTATGAAACTGAACTGAAACTGTATATATCAAAGAAGGAATTAAGGCAGTAGAAAAATATGCAGATTCGAATGGAAGATTTTTGATACTTGAATTAGAGATATGCCAGAAGCAAATGCTATTAGTTACAATTTTATTTTTATTTATGTTTATTTTATTTGGTTTGTCAATTGATTACAAGATAATAGGTATAAGTAAAAACATAGTTATGAATACATGGATACATATAAGAAAAAATAAAAGAAACAATAGGACAGGGACAGTAGGCACGTTGGTGCGCTTATGCATGCCCCCCCAATTTATGCCCCAAATGAAAACCAAAGTGAATTCTCATTATCAGCATAAGACAATACTCAAAAAACATCAATTGGGCAAATTAGATGACATTCTTTCATATCTAATATTTATTTTGCATGTCAATATGTTTTGTTATTACATAGGTAAAATTGTCAATCTGCTTCTTTGTTTTCTTGTCAGCTTCAAACATATCATTTTTTAGATTTGGCAATACTTCTTACTTTTCATCTGGCCTCCATTTTTTTCCACATCTCTTTGAATGAGCTACGAATCTGTTCCCCCCCCCCCACAAAGGCAGTTTTCACTAGACACAATCTTGTTCACTTAACCACCCATTTTACATTGTGAATACAATAGATAACCTATATAAATTACACCAGAGTGGTTACTGCTGTAACGTGTGAATAAGAGGCAACATTCTTAAATGCCACCAGATGTCTCCATTCCACAGTCACTGTCATTAAGAACTCTTATTAAGCTTTTTAATAAAAGTACATCAGTAAGGATATTAATTTTACATAAAACAAGAGAGAAACAAGTAAATAACTAAATGTCTAACCCAAGTGCTGCAAAAAAAACAACAACACCCAAAACTGCAAGTATAGTGTCAGCAACTATATATTTGTTATGCCAGACCAAATATACATATATCCTACACAACTGTACCAACCATTCAAGCACACATTTTTGGTTAAAAAAAAAAAAAAGAGCCACTCAAGTTTACCAGTTTATAAATATATTTTTTCAGTGCTCTCCATTCACTGTGAGAAAAACCTACTGGAATTTCTTGATCAGCTAAATGTGCAAAGCTACCCTTCGTAGGATGACAAGAAAATAAGCCTTTTAATAACAATCTAGAATAGAGAATTCTAACAATTTTTGCTTGCATGGGAATCTGGAGCTGTCTCCCTGGAGGGAAGAAGGGAAGGAAAGATTTGGAAGTCTTTTGTTGAAGCATAAGAACTTATTATATCACTATTAGTATTTTCTGACCCTCTTTCCCCCATCTACATTACCAGAAGGATTATCAAAATGGCACTTGAAATATTTGGAGAAAGCATGATATAAATGGTCATCATTATATTCCAGTTCTTGTCAAAAACATCTACAAAAAATCCAGAAGAAAAATATCAAAGCATTCTGTATCACCTATTTATCAAGGCAAGATAGGAATAACCAAAGATTCCAAGACCTCTCCTCCCAATTCTTACCTGTTAATGATATTCCATGAGGCTTGATTTAAGTCCCACAAGTATATATTGCAAATATAAATATATACAGGTAATCCTTGAGTTATGACCATAAGGCAGCCTGCCATCACAATCATAAGTCATGATGATTATAAAATGAATGTGGTCACATGACCGACCAAATTTTATGATTTTTTGCAGTTTGCTGGGTTGGGGCAAAAATGTCATAAAATGCAATCATGTGCCCATGGAATAGGGCAGACTGCTATAAATGTGGCCCAGTTGCCAAGTGCCCAAAGTTTGTTCTTATGAGACCATCATAGGTAAAGGTAGAAAATATTTTAATACAATGAATTTCTTGGGTTGATTTGTCAATGGCCTGGCTTAATGTGAGAGGAAGCATCCTTATTCAGATGAACTCATAAGATCTCACAAATGGAAAACAAATGCAGATTTGCCATGCCAGCATGCCTAATACTTGACGCTTCAGATAGACTGGCAGCGTGTCAAAAGAATAATGGCAAGGAACTCTAGAGAAAGCTTTCAAAAGCAGACTGCTATTTTCATGGAGCAAAAATAAAAAATAGATTGACTTGTACACTGATTCAGTTGTTAAGCAGGATGGTAGATCAGAACAGACAAGAGTATCTCAGTCTTTCCATGCCAGTTTTCATACTAATGCAAACCATTATTGTGCTGCTATGTAAAGTTACTATGTTGTGTAGAACCACAAAAAGGATTATTTCTATGCATTATTCTAATTCCTACATAGAATAAACTACCAGACAAAAATGGTTCTTGGCAATAGTTCTCACACATTCCTGATATACTAAATATGCAGTGTAATCTAGCCGTGAATGTAGTAACACCAGAAGCTGTTCATGTTCTTTAGTACTACAGCCCAACACTTTAACTCTTCACTTAGGTATTAAAAGCCAAACTCATCATGATAGCATTCAAATGTCTCCAGGGTTTTGTCTGCACTACAAAGTTTATTATTAATCCAATGACTACTTCTTCAGCCATTATTAAATACGATTTGGCAACTAGTTACTGCATCAGCAATGTTCAATGCTCAATTTAGAAAGTATAATTGCTCTACAACAGGCTTGTCCATTGGTGCAGCATTCCTACATGGTTTCTATAAGCAGGGGAGCTCCATATTCTATTCAGAAAATAATTGATTTGTAAAACAAGGGACCATATTTCTCCAATAACCTTAAAGTAATGGAGAAATATTTTAAAATATAACTCAGCTTGACCTGTTTTCTCTTCTCCTCCTCTCAAACCATGGAAGTGAAGCCTCAATTTAGCAAATCTCAATGCAACAGATGAAATTCCTGTGGCATTTATATCATCAGCAAAATAATGTGATTGTCATTGATGTAAATTAAAATAAATGACATAAACAGTGCAAATGAAGTAAATATTTGCATAATGATGTCATCACAGTATATGCTTTAATGGTCAATCTGGAGTAACGGGGAACATTTTACTATTATTCTGAAATAGGTTATTATTATGTTCTGGGGTAGAAGACAAACTGCACTGAAACATAATTAATTTAGACACCCAGCACCCAAGTTATAAATTCTCAGTGATCCATGAAGGTTATTGAACAGGCCTTGGTCAAGTCCCTGATCTGATCTGCACATCACAGTAAACCATATTTTATTTAACCAAGCTTTACTCAATAAAAAACAACTGGCTGGGTTGAAAGCCAAGCAAGCCACATTCCACATCAGGTTTAGAGAATATGTAAACTCAGAGTCACACAGGCAAAGAATAAACTCCCAGAAATATATATGTTTATCCAGTATACTTGGATAATCTTCTCTGGAAAAACGCAAAGAATCCATGCCAGCAGCCTCATCAGATGTGGATCGCTCAAGTTAAATTTGGGCTTAACTCAACTTCAAATTAGCCATTTAGATTCTGAGGCAAAACATGGTCTTGCCAAGTGCAAACTATCCATATCCAGGAGACCCTTCTGTGATACAGGGAATGGAAGGCAAAATCGTGCAGCCAGGACGTGGGTCAAAACAGGTCTCAAATAAAACTGGGGGCCAATACAAAATCTGCACTGGTGAGTCACCCATGAAATAAATCTGAAACTTACCTGAACCTACCAGCATATGATACAGGACTGGTCATCTAACGTAAGTAAACTTTGTTGGTACTTTAGAACCCCTAGTTTGCTGTTCTAAGAAGAGAACTCAGAAAAGCATATAAAAACTAAAGCTTGTGGGCTCTAATTGGCTTCCAGAATCATGACTTGTATGGATCAAGAAAAATGATTCAAGAAGTGATACAACCAAAAGTATCAATGAAGCAACCCAGGTTAGGCTCCAGTCTCACAGAGCCAGCATCTGATAGTAACCTAAACATTTGAGAAGCACAATTTTGGCTAGCTGCCTCATGAGTAAGCCTCTGAAGTTAACAGCCCCAGCCATCAAGACTCTCCCATAACAGTGAGTTCATGGAGCAGAGAGGAAAGAAGGATGTGTCAACCCCACACTATGTTCTTGGCTTTTTAAAGATTCACATTGATATGATCTCAAGTATAAGACTGTGGAGCCTGGAGCTGTATATTATGATGTAGAAGAGGCTGGAGCCAGAAATCTGCCTTTCACTGTCAGGTATCTAAAGGGGTAGTTACCAAGGGGCAATCTGCCTACCTTTCTTAGTTTCTTTATCTCCCACCAGCAGAAAAGTTTCTTTTGACCTCCTTATAGGTTCTCCCAGGGGGAAAAAAAAAGGAATCAAGCAGCAGCGTGGAACAGATATGGTCTCAGATCTAGCTTCAAGCAACCAATGAAGTCTCTAGAAAATTTCTACCCAACAAAACATAAATGGTAGTCAAGTATTTATAAATTATATAATCTTTCATAAATACCGCAGGAAAAATAAAAGAGGGAATTGATAGAGATCCATTTCACTTTATGCCCAGTGCACCCACAGAAGACTTCCACTGCATAAAAATAATTGAGATTGGAGTCAGATTCTCCAATAAACAGGACCAGATACTTTCTTCCCTATTAGTTCTTTCAGCCCATAACAGGAAATCTGACATAAATTCAGAGGACAAGACAACTCAAACTGACAGGTTTTCACTTTAGTGGGACTATCCTAGAGTAGGGATTACAAATGCAATTCTCAGTTATATAGTTAACTTTTTAAATAAAGTACACACATTCAAGGCCTGTACATAAGTGAGTCGTTGCTGGTTCTAACAAACCCTTCTTTCCATACATCCCAGTAAGGTGAGAGCCTTTATCAGACACATTCTTCATCACCAAGAGGGGGAGAGAGAGAAAACTACAAAGCCAAAGAAGAGCTTATGTAGAGTGAAGTGTTTGACACCACTGACATTCTTTTCCACTTCTCAAAGGAAAATGTGTGGCACTGTACAGAAGAGGGCAATGGTAGCTGCTCTTCTTAAAATACACGACAAGAAGAGCACTGCAGAGTAGTTTTCCGCCACAACTCTTTTAGTATTCATCAGAGACAACAGTATGTACAAGTTCATGAAGATTTCTGAGTATATCTTGCCTTGGGAAGAGAGTGGCAATTATATCTGTGTTACGCTACATACTGCATCTCTACGATAGATGAACTGTTGCAGTATCATTATCTTCCTAGCAAGGCAGCCAATTAACACAAAGCCTGGCTATATACGGCATAAAGAAATTTTGTGTAAAAAAAATATTAATCAAATAGAACTCTCCGCCAATATTGCCAGAAGGTTTCAACAAGAAATCTAGCACTACTGAGAAGGGGGTCACATTTAGTTTGACAAAAACAAGATTGAAGTTTATACAAATGTGCCAAATCAAGTTTTACACAGGAATTAAACTGAACTATTTTTACAAAGCAGTAACAAAAAAGATTATCAAACTGCCATTTGGCTGCATTCTTTGCTGTTATATTTACATATGTTTACACTTTGAAATGTTCGGTTTTAATCAATATAGCTTTATTTTCACAAACACGGTATTTATAGAAGTACCCATGCAGTAGCAACTAAAACGTTTTGGGATTATTCTCAAGGGATGTGCAAATTTTTCCATTCAAAGCAATTACAATACATAGGCAAAAGTGAAGTCAGCTACAATTAGAGTTGTCAGATCATGTTTAACTACATCTTAATCTAATCCATACAATTCCACATCTGGGTCTCATTTCCTGAATTCCTGTAGGTATTTTAGCCACTTTTAAGAACTCTTTCAAGTACAGAAAGTTCAAACAAGCCTACCTTAATCTAAAGATCTTTTTTTTAAAACAGAACAAATAAATAATTTGCCTTATCTTTTAATCTTTTTCCAAGGCAAAGACCAGCAGCCCCTACCCTCATGAGGATGAGGAAAACAGTTGAACAGCATTTTATATTCATGAGCCAGAATGTTTCCAACAGTTATACTCCCAATTGACAAAAAAGCTGGGACAGTACAAACATCATTCCACTCCACAACTTGGGTTCACGGGACACACACAATCTAAAACCAGGGTGTCTTACGATCACTTTTATTCTCAGGACACCCCAGGAGGAATACACACCCCAGTTTGGCAACCAGTCTCTAATGCAAGCACATACAAACAGAGCCCTCACCTTTACTTCCTCTTCAGCTGTGCCAAACATCCATGTACAGTATGCACAACTTCCAGCTCTTTCTATGCTGAACTATCCTCACACCAACAGGGGCACTGGCTGAACAGACGACTCAGCAGGGGAAAAAGGAAAGGGAGGGGGGAAAGAGCAGGTCTCCAGCCAAATTCATTTACATGTCAGACATTTATAGAGGCTGGACAGTTTCCTGCCCCAGATCAACCAATTTATGCCACAAAAACATTGATCGACAGGGAAAGCTCCTACTGGTCTTTTGGGTTCTTCCTACTTGTTGTTCATATTTATTTACCCATGCACACACACATACACAAACATACACCCCTGAGCAGTGTTATTAAGTAGTAGGTCTGCAATCTCATCAAAGAACACCCATCCCATCCATATACATAAGGCAATCTTTATCTTGTCCGCTTGTTCCTTTCCAAAAACTTCTTTAAATATGACTTCTAAACATAAAACTTGTCAAAAATAGAGAGAAGCATGTATCAAAATACTTGATATAGAAATTGTTCTGGCCAGGGACCTCCACCAGGCAGAGGCCTTGTCCCTGCCAATCCAGAGATAAGGAAATAAAAGAAACAATAACAACAACCCAGCTAGTCATAAGGAGAAAAAAGGCAACAAAGAGGGATCTCCCTTCCCTCCCACCATCTAAATACTATGCATTAAGTCACTTGATCCACAGGGTAGGTGTCCCTACAAGGTTCGAGGGAGCTTGCCATTCTATAGCTCTCTCCCCACCCTTCCATTAAAAAAGTAACATCCTTAAAGTTTCTGGAAGCTCTCATCAAGGGAAATTATTAATTAGAGCCTTGTATCAAATACCCAGTTTTTTTCCAAATGTATTCCCCCAAAGTTAAGTTTGGGGGAAATGAAACACAAAAAAAATATAATACATCCTTCCAGGATCACCAATATCAACATAATGACACCTCATACAGAGACTTCTCCAGTCCCCAAATTTGGAGAAACACCTTTTACACAGGCACATGAAGTAACAACTGGAAAACGTGTGAAAGGAGAAGGGGAGTCAGAGAAATATGTTGACTGAGAAGTAAAGAACCCTCTCCTCCAAGCTGCAACCCAGCCTCTTTAAAATGCAGAAAGGACAGTTTTTGTAAAGCTAAAACAGGTGAACACAATCCCAGAGAAAAGACATACACGCATATATCTCAATTTAAGGGGAAAATGATATAAAGTGAAAAAAGAAGTGGGTCCTCCCTCCATTCTCAAAACCACCTCCAAAGATTCAATTAAAACTTAGAAATGAGGAATTTTCCTAAATGAGAGAATGCTCCTTTCCACAAAAGTGCAGAAGACATAGAAAACAAACAGGGTTGGGGAGGGTCAGTTCTAGCCTTAAGAAATCTTGGCTGGAACTCAGGGAGCCATCCCATTTTTTTAAGAAAAGCGGGTGCAGGAAAGGGGTCCTTTCAAAAGAGGAGATTTCCCCTCCCACTTCCTTTAAAGAATGGTAAAAAGAACCAGCAAAAAAGTTCTCCTTTTGCCTACTACCCAAAGCACCCAGCATTGCATGTAAGCTGAACAGAAGACCATTCCCTCAGATTAACCTGAAGCTGCAATCTTAAGCATGACATTTACTTAAGAGCAAACACAGAAACAGTAGGATTTATTTCTTTACTCCTCTTCCAATCTACCAAAAGAATTGAGGGTTTTCATGGGAGGAGAATAGCCATGTCAGACTTGCCTTGTCCTCCCCCATTACAAGATCTCCGTCTCCCGCTTCGTTCTCTCTCTGGCACACAATATAACATCAAAGGCGAACAGTGGACCCCATAACATACAACAGGATTAGACAAGTCCTCCCCTGACCTTGCACATTCTCTCTTCCTTCCCACACTATGAAAGAAGAATCAACTAATTTGACCCCTCCCCCCTTTTTAACTTGTTTTGGGGAAACTGGGAAAGGAAGAAGTGGGAGGAAATACTTCCTCCCCAAATACTGGAATGGGGGAAAATGAGAGAAAATTGGTATTATTTCACAAAGGGACTGAAATCTCCTTTGTAATAAAAATAGGAGGGTGGGTGAATAGAGAACTGCAAGGGTAGGACTTACCTAAATACAGTACACTCATCATCAATTAATGCTAGCCAATGCTTCCCCCCAAAGGAAGAAAAAAAAAAACCCAAAGCTTAAAATGCAACATATAGGATTTCTTCAAAAAGAAAGGCAATATTCTAAATTTTCTTCCTCAGCCCCCTCCCCACCCCCACCTACCCCCCCAAAAAAGATTTGACTGAATGGAGTGAAATGGGAAATCTTGTCATTTATTAAATAAGCCAGCAAAGAAAGGGGGAGTCAAAAGGCACTTTGGAAGAACCCCTCCCCACAAAATTATGCCAGAATTTTAAAGCAGCATTAAGACAGCTCATTTTTTCCAGCTATTCACATTAGTTTACCATCAGGAAGGTGGAAGAAAAAAGTTGGCAATGACAGAAGAGGGAGAAAAAATGGGGCTCCCCCCGGGCCTCATAAGGCAGCTTCTGACACTGGGGAGGCAGGAAAGTCACTCCTTCCTAGTAGCTTTTCCCCCTTCCCTGGTCACTGTATAAACTCCTTGCAAAGTTTCCCACGAGCTTCAATTTAATGTATTTGGGGGGCAAGTGTTTGGGGGGGGGGGGGGTGTTAAATCTAGAAAGAAAAATGTTTTTTTGGAGGAGCCAGAGCAGAAAGAAACATGATCTTACAAGATCTGCATATAAAAATACATCTACATCAATTTCTTTTAGCACTTCTTTCCCCATCCCATAAAATTTAGTCCCTGTTAAGAAGAAAGGAGACTCATTCCAGTAAGGAGGGGGGTTGAAATGAGTGAAAGAAACAGGTCAGACTCCCTCCGTTACAGGTTATTTTAATATTCCTTCCTCTGCATAAAAAAGAGGGGTTTCTAGAGGATGACAGAGTCAAAGAAAGGAAGCAACCCCAGAACACCTCCCCCCCAGAGCTGTGGAAGAGGAAATCAACCTAGAAAATAGAAAAAGCAGAGATCCACATGCATCTGTTTTAAATATATATATTATGGTGATTTTAGTTCCTTAATTCTTTCACTTTTATATAAAATTGGAGGACTGTTACAGAAAAAGAAAAAAAAAAAAGATAGGGGGCATCCGATGGAGGGAGGAAAAAAAGGAAAATAAGACAGCCCCCTCCCTCTCAAGTTAAATTTCCTTAAGTCTATCCCCCTCCCCACAAACTGTGAGACTGTTGGAAGATACTAATTGCGGGCTGTTGTTAAATAAAAGTGTTGTTAAAAGTAGGGTCTGTTTTAGATGGGGGAGTGCAAAAATAAGTAGAAATCAGGAAAGGGGGGGGCAATATCTCCAGTTATTAATAAAAAAAAAAAACCTTCATTTTTCTCTCCTTTTTAAAAAGGGGACTAGTCCGAAAAAGGGGGGTGGGTAAAGAAAAGTGCTGTGGAAGAATTAAACTGCGTCTGGATTTAGGGGAAGGGGCTGCACAAATAATCAAGACTCAAGGAAGAGAGGGCAGACCCGCTCCCCGTTATTGTTATTAGTATTATTAAACCCCCCCCCCGTGACTCTCTGTCCTCCCTTATTTATAAAACTAAAGCTGTGGGGGGAGGCTTAAAGGAAACCCGGGTTCCCGGAGTGATGCTGTTTTGGGGAAGGGGCGCTTCGGCGAGGGACGGAAGGGGGGAGGAGGTGGCGAAGCGGCTCCTCCATCCCGGGACAAGCCACCTCGGCGGCAGCGGCGCCATCTTGTTGGGATCGATGAATTGAACAAAGAGGATCAATTTCTGATCGCGGCGGCGGCGGCGGGTTATCGATGGGAGGGAGAGCGGAAAGAGGCGAGGGGAGGCGGGCAGGGCTGGCGGCCGCCACCGCCGGGTCTCCGCCAGGCTTGGAGGGAGTGGGGGGGGGACGACCCGCAGGAGGGGGGGCGCTGCTTCTGCCCAGACTTTTTTTTTTTCTTGGAGGGGGGGGTGGGAGGTTTTCTTAAGGGGGAAGACAAGGAGGGAGCCCCCCCCCTCCCCAGGGCGCCTGCAAAGGGAGGGAGAGGCAGAGAGAGAAGGGGAGGGCGAAGAAGGAAAGGGGGTCCCACGGAGAGGGGGAGACCCACGCGCCAGCGGACCCCGAGCCTGACCTGCAGCTGCTGTAAATCAAAGCGCTTCCAATATTGAAACATCGATCCCACATTGGCCGCCATCTTGAGACATATTGAGACAGAAGTGAGCGGCGGATCGAGCGAGCGAGAGAGAGAGGGGCTGGAGAGTGCACGGGGAGGGAGGGAGGAGGAGGAGGAGGAGGAGGAGGAGGAAAGGGGGGGGGAAGAGAGAGAGGGAGGGAGGGAGCGAGCGGGCGGCGGGCGAGACGCTCAGAGGAGAGAGAGAGAGAGAGAGAGAGAGGCCGGCAGCAAAGCCAGGCAAGTCGAGGGCGCGCGGAAAACCCGGACCGGCGAAACAGGGAGCTCTCGGAATGGCGGGCTGGACTTGCCAACCCAGGGAGAGAACATGAATGTGGGTTCAGACATTTTTTTATCTCTGCGAAACGGGCACTCTTCCTTTGTGTCCACAACAAGAATACGCGCACTTTGTGCGGTTCCCTTTTGGACTTGGGACGCAAGTTATTCTGGGGTTTTTGTTTCTTTTTCCTTTTCTCCTCTTGCGCTGCCTGCACGCTTGCTATGTGTCATGGATCTATATTTTAAAAAAACAAAGACGGGAACGCGGACTAAACGCACGCACATATTTGCCACCCCAGAGCCATGAATAGAGACGTAATATCTTGGAGGGAAAACAAAGTACTAGAATGCAAATGGATCTGAATTCATTTTAAAAGTCACCTGAAATGGTTTCCATCCCTACTTTCTGGATAACTTTCAACAGCGATGGTTCTCTTTGGCTTTTCTTACTTAGAGCTTGTGTGGGTATGGATCTGTGTACGTATTTATTTGTGCGTTTTATAAAATACAGCGATACGTGGAATAGCTGTACTGTAAAACTATTGGGGAGGGGAGCTTGAAACATAAATAATAAAAATAAAATGCATTTAATTTTTTTTTTTTTGGGGGGGGGGGAACAGTACTGTCCTTAAAAGAGCCAGTTTAAACTTTTGATCTATGGTGTAAAGAGCATTCCCCCCAAATACAACATGTATTTTGATAATAGTGGAAGTACAATAAAACCCTCAGAAGGTGGCATGTATTTGTGAATAAAACTGTAAAGTAGAGAAGAGTGCTCAAGAGTAGTTCAACAGTATTTACCTCCCAGAGCGCCTCTTTTGGGGGAATGTTCGAAACATGAAATATCATTAAAATTCATCTGGACTTCACTTTCCCAGTTTGTATTTGAAAGATTGCAATAGTAAATGCATTTATCTTGAAACAGTGATAACAGTAATCTTGGAAGCATACTTAAATATGTGTTTATAAATGTGCAGAATTAAATAATGGTTCATCAATCAAATGCATGACCTCAGCATCCAATATCTTGTGTGCAGACACTGTGTCTTACCATTAAACACAAAATGTTAAGGTGAAAGAAAAGAAACATTAAATCAATGGGAAGTCATCCCAATGGAATTCGATCGGAATTGAACTGAATCCTTCTGGCCTTGCCTTCCTTTTAGAAGATGTGCCTCTGCATACGGTATACATCCAAAGTCAAACAAACTCCTTGAACCTCCCCACAACCTTGACAATAATAAGTGAAATTAGGTATTTCTTTGCTTCCTTCTAATGGTTGTCTGGATTTTTGCAGCCCAGAGCTATAGCCCTAAATGAGATGGGATGGGAGGATTCTTTTCTGCCTCCCAATCCTCACAAACATCCTGAGGCACACTTATTCCAATTAATGTCTCAGATGTCACACACACATAGATAAGCTTTCTACTGAAACTGGAACCCCAAATCAACTTGGTTTTGAATTGCAATCCTAGTTCTTTTTCAGCAGCAGCAAATACGCATGGCATGATTTGGGGAGAAATAACGCTGCTTGAATATGTGTGCACAGGCATACAACTTAAGCTGAGGTCATATAACTAAGCCTTGAATTCTTTTTGAGCTGCAAGTGCTAATGAATTTGATGGGGCAGGTACACAAGTCTATGCATGTTTATTCAGACATGTCCCAGTAGTTCCACAAATCTTACTTTCTAGTAAGGCTGTGTAGGATGTCAGTCTGAGTTTCCTCCAGGCACTCTGGAAGAGTTTGCATATCTTTCTAGGCCGGCACTACAAGCAAACTGCAATTAATGGGAACATTAGTTGTTATGTAAATGAAAGCTTCAGTACAGGCAGAGCATATTCTAAACCTTGATTGGAGCGAGAGTTAAAACTCTTTCATTTTACAACAGTCTGGATAGAAAAGTCCTCTAAAGCTGCTATTTGCATTTCAAGAGAATTTTCTGGTGACCCCAAGAAGACTTTACTTGAATTGGAAACAACTGCCTAGTTTCAAACTTAAACTAACAAATATTGCATGAGGACTAGTTCATTAGCCCAGAAGTCAGAACACTGAAGCTTTTTCTATATTTGTGGAGTCCTAGATACTTTCTGAGCTTGGTGGTTTGCTTGCAGATGTTTCATTACCTGACTAGGTAACATTTATCAGTTCCTTTTAAGTGTGTGTGTCTTTAAATCAATTTTGAGTCTTGATGTGTGCTTGGCCACATCCCTGCAATTTTCTTGGCAAGGTTTTTGTTCTGTATAACTTAGAAGGTTCCAAGTCGTCTTTTCTGATTGGCCAGAAAGGCCAGTAGTGGATTGGTTCATCAGGAACCAATCCAAGGAGCCGCTCAAAGGCGGCAAAGTTAAAACAATGTCATTGGCTACAAGCCGGCAGGCAAGCCTCTATAAAAAGGGCTACCGCGGCTTGAGCCAATGTTATTTGTTGGAACCCGGTCTACCGTGCGTCTTTTCCGCACGGAACACTGGCGACGAGGGTGGGATCATCCTAAAGCGGAGACAGAGCACGCGGCGAGAGAACAACCACACTAGACGAAATGGCTGGTAGCAACGGGCCGCCCGTACCTTTTAACCCCAATGAAGAAGATTGGGAGTCTTATATCGATCGCTTCCTGATGTTTCTGGAGAGCAACGAAATGGAGGAAATTTTGGATCAGTGAAAGAGGGCTGTCTTCCTAACACATTGTGGGCCAGCTGTGTTCAAAATGGCAAAGGCATTGGCAAAGCCCAGAGATGTGAAACCGATGACCTGGTCTGAACTTAACTGAATGCTAAAGGCTCACTATGCGCTGGTTGTCTCAAATCTTATTAAGAGACACGAGTTTTATAAAAGAGACCAGAGGGAAGACGAGACCACTGCAGATTTTGTGGCAGCTCTCCGCCATCTGGGAGGAGCCTGCGAGTTCCAGAATATGGATGAGGCCATGCAAGATCGTGTCATGTTAGGTCTAAAGGACTCTACTTTACAAAGCAAACTATTACACAGACCTAACCTAACTGTAGCAGAAGCAATCACGGAAGCCACCGCCACAGAAGCCGCGAAGAAATCAGCGGCCACAATGAAACTGATGAATGCCAATACTGACACGATGACCCTACCCAGAGGGAAGAAGCAAGCTGCCACAACCACACACCACGAAGACCTAGACAAGTCATCAGAAACGGAAGAAGATGATGATGAGGTCCATCGCCTGTACGCGAACCAAAAAAGGCGCGAAAGAAGAAGAAATTGGTGGGAATGCACTGGATGCGGAGGAAACCACCCCCGAGCCGAGTGTAGGTTCCTTGATGCCATCTGTCGGGCTTGCAAGAAGAGGGGACACATAGAAGGAGTCTGCCGCAATCGTAAACACAGCAGTCCTAGCAGACACAGTAGTTCCACACAAAGAACTGACCCGAGGCAAGCCGATAGAAAATGGGAGTGCAGCAAGGGAACCAGCAACCAAGTAAAAACTCACCAGACTGTCACTATCAGAAGTGCACAGACGGAAAGCGGGAGAAAAGTCAAAATTGTAGTGACCCTTGAAGGAAGCCCTTGTGAAATGGAGGTCAATTCAGGATCTTTCCTATCAATGGTGTCTTGGAACACAATCAGGTGGTTGGTTCCAAACATAAAACAAAAAAAAACTCAAGAAATAAAAATTAATTCTCAAAGACTACCAGGGAAATAGAATTCCCGTGGTAGGTCTAGGACACTTCAAAGTCACTTACAAACAACACGCCAAAGTCCTGCCGCTGACTATAATTGACTGAGACTGTCTCAGCCTCCTGGGCATCGAATGGTTCACACCATTGGGCATCGGGATGACCGGAGTAAGCCGAATAGCTGCAAACGATTGGGAAGAGAACCTGCTACACAAATTCCAGGACGTCTTCGATGGCACTCTAGGCAGGTACCGGGGGATCCCAATTTCCTTTAGCTTAGATCCCCAGATAGCACCAAGAAGGTTAAAAGCCAGACGAGTCCCCTTTGCATTAAAGCCCAAAATAGATGAGCAATTAAACAAATTGATTGCACAAGGGGTCATAGAACCAATTTACCATGCTAGGTGGGAGACACCAATAGTAACACCTGTAAAACCTGACGGGTCTGTGCGCATCTGCGGAGACTACAAGGCGGAGACTACATCTGCGGAGACTACAAGGCTACCCTGAACCATGCGCTGCAGCAAAGCGCATACCCAGTACCAGTTGTGCAGCACTTACTGCACTCACTTGGGGGAGGAAAATTTTTTGCGAAACTCGATTTGGCTCAGGCATAACAGCAGCTTCCAGTAGACCCAATAACGGCCAAGGCACAAACAATAGTAACGCATAGAGGGGCATTCAAATGTAACAGGCTTCAATTCGGAGTAAGCATTGCCCCAGGCGTTTTCCAAAGCCTCATGGAATGCCTATTAAATGGGATAAAAGGGGTCGTTCCATACTTTGATGACGTCCTAATTTCAACGAAAAACACGACCCAATTAGAAGCAAGACTAAGAGAAGTGCTAACCAAATTTAGAGAATCCGGCCTCAAAGTAAAAAAGGAAAAATGCTGCCTGGCTACCGACCGCGTCGAATTTTTAGGGTATTTAATTGACGAACAAGGTATTCACCCAACAGACAAAAAAGTTAAAGCAATTAAAGATGCACTTAAAGCAATTAAAGGCATTCTTGGGTCTGATCAACTTTTATAACGTATTCCTCCCCCACAAAGCAACGATAGCAGAACCATTGCACCATTTGCTGGATGAAAAAACTGTCTGGACTTGGGGTCATAAAGAACAAAAAGCATTCCAAAGCATAAAAGACTTATTAACCTCAGACACCGTTCTTATTCAGTTTAATAATACACTTCCATTGATGGTCACCTGTGACGCCTTACCTTTCGGAGTCGGTGCCATCCTGAGCCACCAATTACCTGACGGGAGAGAAGACCTGTCGCCTTTTACTCGAAAACGCTCTCCAAAGTGGAACACAACTATAGCCAGCTAGACAGGGAGGCCCTGGCAATCGGCGCTGGAGTTAAACGTTTTCACGAATACCTCTATGGAAGGACATTTTCCATTGTGACTGACCATAAACCGTTACTGGGGATTTTGGCGGGGAATAAACCCACACCGAACATTCTATCCCCACGGATGACTAGGTGGTCAGAATTCCTGGCCGCCTTTTCATATATCTTGCTGCATCGATCCGGGAAACAAATCACCCATGAAGACGCTTTAAGCTGAGCACCATTACCAACCATAGAGGACGACCCGGCTCCAACCACCACCGCCCTACAAGTAGAGACCTGCCCTGAACTTCCATTGTCTGCGAATGATGTCACCAGAGCCACGGCGAAAGACCCAGTGACTGCCCGCGTTTTGACTTGGGTAGGTAAAGGCTGGCCGGAAAGCCAAAAGACTGAAGGTTTTAAACCTTTTTGGACCAGACAAACTGAACTGTCAATACAAAAGGGGTGTTTATTGTGGGGAGATCAGGTGGTAATTCCATCCAGACTGCAGGAAGAGGTGTTGGGTATGCTATATGAGGGCCACCCAGGCATAGTAAAAATGAAAAGCCTGGCCAGAAGCTATGTCTGGTGGCCTGATATAGACAAGGATATCGAACGCTGGGTTGCAACATGCCACAAGTGTCAGAGAGCTAGACCCACACCACCGCAAGCACCCATACGGGACTGGGAGACCCCACGAGGCCCTTGGTCTCGAATCCATATTGATTTTGCAGGACCAACCAGGGGCAATATGTTCTTAATGGTCGTAGATGCATATTCAAATTGGTTGGAGGTTATAGTAATGTCATCCACAACAACCAACGCTGTTATAAAACAGCTAAACAAATTGTTTGCAACTCATGGTTTACCTGATGTATTGGTATCCGACAACAGGTCACAACTAAGAGCTATACAATTCGAACAGTATTTAGCATCCCTGGGTATACGCCATGCACTAACCGCGCCAGCCCACCCGGCGGCGAATGGTAGGGCCAAACGAATGGTCAGGTTTACCAAAGAAGGCCTAGAAAAAATGGACCGTGGGGATGTCCAAGACAAGCTGAACCGCTTACTTACACTACAACACATCACTCCCAGTAGTACAACAAACAAGAGCCTGGCAGAATTGTTAATGGGGGGGAAGCTCAGATCCCATTTAGATAGACTGCACCCAAATTACACTTGTGAGAAACCCCCCGACTTGTCCAGCCGATACCGCACTTTTGAAATCGGTGACCTAGTCTATGCAAAGAATTTTACCGGGGACCCTCTCTGGCTTCCAGCCACAATCACACAAGTAACAGGCTCCCGGTCCTACCGACTAACCGTGGACGATGGAAGAGAATGGAAGCAGCACATAGACCAGCTTCGTTCCTGAAACATCGAGCGTAAAATGACCGTGCAACCTCAAATAATAAAAATCGATGAAAACAAAACAAAGGGGGGGGACACAAACAAATAAAAAAGGGTGTGAAAATGAACCATTGAAATTAAATCTAGAACATCTAACCAACCAAAAAGAGCACTTACGGTTAGATGAAACCATCGGAGGTAGTCCAAGCGAAAGGGAAGCCGTCCTGGAAGGGCCCAGCCAGGCCATCTCAACCAACCCGGTTGAACCAGGAGGGAGCGGCAAAACCACCGGCCTGAGCAACTCAAGCGGTAGCGGCAATGCTGACTCACCCTTCCAGGCGGTTCCATGGAGACAAGCCGGAGAGACAGCGATCCTGACTGAACTGCTTGAAGTCCTAGGCAAGAATGAGCCGCGCAGGTCAACTAGGAGCAGAAGAAGCCCCACCTACCTGTGCGACTACGTCACTCACGTAGGATTGAACTAAAGGGGGAGGGGTGTTCTGTATAACTTGGAAGGTTCCAAGTCATATTTTCTGATTGGCCAGAAAGGCCAGTAGTGGATTGGTTCATCAGGAACCAATCCAAGGAGCCGCTCAAAGGCGGCAAAGTTAAAACAATGTCATTGGCTACAAGTCGGCAGGCAAGCCTCCATAAAAAGGGCTACCGCGGCTTGAGCCAATGTTCCGTTACTGTTTGCTGTTAACTAATAAAGAGTTATTTGTTGGAACCCGGTCTACCGCGCGTCTTTTCCGGACGGAACAGTTTTCAAAAGTAATTGCCCTTGCCATCTTCTGCCTAGGGCTGATAGAGTATGACTGGTCTGAGTCACTGGTCCAATTGGCTTTGGGTCTAAAGGACGACTAGAATTCACAATCTCCTGGTTTCTAGCCAGATGCCTTAACTCATACTGTACACTAAATGAACTTCAAAAATGTCTCTAGGGACCGGGAAATGAAGCAAATTAAGACTACCGCAGATGCCATTAAATCTTTTTTTCAAAAAATAAAAACTTTGAAAAACAGGGCCATTTTGCTTTGGTCACTAATTTTTCATTAACCAAAACACTAAGATTTGGTTTTATGTACTGGGTTACTTGTAATATTTTTCCAAGAAGATGCCTAAAAGGATTATAACCAAAAGGATTATAAACTAGGAAACCCATCCTACTAAGAACTGCACAAATTCTGCTGCTGCTCCTCTCTTCTAGCTGAGTCGTGGAAGATATGTATGTCTTTGCTGTTTCTTTCTTTTGCTTTCCTTTTTCCCCCTCGTTTTCCTGGTAAAATCCTTCTTTGCAACCAGAACCCTTGTTTGCGTGCTCACTGTCTCTCCACCATTGCCTAGCAGAGAGACCCTCCTAGCCAAATCCAGATCTCCTCTTCCTTGGGAAATTGTCCTTTCTTGTTCAAACCTCACTTTTCTACCACCTCTGGACAGAATTCTGCATCACCTCAGAAGCAATGCCCACCCTGGGCACAAAAGTAGGCAGGGATTCCCAGAGACAGTGCTGCTGGAGATGGAGCCTCAGGGCAGCAACAAAGCCAATTGGGTCCTACAGTTGTCCAGACTAAGGTGAAGTGCGAAGACACCTCCCATCAGGATAGTCCTCTTCCTGGCAAGCTCCTCCTGGCCTCTAATGCTATTTTTGCAGATTGCAAACAATGATTTGCAATTCAAATTTGGAAAACCCTTACATGACTGTTTTACATGACTGCTACCAGTTGGGACATACAAAGCAACAAACTCGTCAGCCACATCTGAGGCTAGTATTTTTAATGAGCATGCCATGTGGTTAATGCATTATGATAGTTGGTTGTGAGAAGCAGAAAACTGGCTTGAGTAAACTTTGGTTAAAGGAAGTAAGTAACTAAGTAAGCAAGTCATAGGAGCACAACCACTGTACAGGTAGTCCTTGTTCAGCAACCATAATTGGGATCGGGAACTCAGTCATTAAGCAAAGCGGTCCCTAAGTGAAACTACAACTGTACTTAAAATCATACTTCAGCTTTCCTTTACTTTATAGACCTGTGGAAGTCTCAAGTGCAAAGATTGAAAGTTACTTTTGCAAAGTTACTTTTTCACCACAATTGTAAGCTATCTGGCTAGACAAGGGCTACATCTATAGGTCTGGTGGGTCAACAGCCCCTCTGTTGGGTTACCTCCCGCTGCAAGGCAATCCCAGCTTGCATGGATAGAAGGCTATTTCCAGGTTTGACTTGGGGAGGATTGGGAAGCCACAATGGTAGTCGTGACTGTGCAATCAAACCACTGCATCTTTTTTACATTTGATACCCAGCTACCCTGGGTCCCTGAGAGGTGAATGGATGCAGCCAGAGATAAAAGTAGGAGATCCTCCCACATGCTGCCCCCCCACCCCCAAACAGCTCAGCTTTCTCTCCAGAGCAGGTTTCAGAGAGAAGGCTGAGTGGTTTTCCCCTAGATCTTAAGTGATCCTTTGCAAAGAGATTTGAAATTAGATCAAGGGCTGCTCATTGTCCAACACCTGCTCTATTGCAAAATGCAGGGGTACAACAGGTCTGTAGAGTACTGCCTTTCACACATGTGTGCAGGCAGAACTCTTTCCCATTCACATGCATTCACATGCAACATCACAACTAGCAGAATTAAACAGCTGCAAGGGTTCCGTGAGGTTAAGCTCATGCTCATGGAGGGGTCCCTCGGGTCAAAAGCAGTTCAATTCGGGTCTGCCAAGCATAGCTCCCTTTGGGGCAAGCATGCACCCCATCATTGCTGTCATGTAATAAGTGTTCCTAAGTATTTATTTTATTTTGCATATCTCAGTTCCCCCGTTTTCCCCCACCCCTTCTTTCTTTGCCCTGCAAAACCTTCCCTCCTCCTGACTGGGCTGAGTCTGTTTGGTCTGCAAGGACCAAACACAGATAATTAGTTTTCAAAATTGGGAGGAAACAGGAAAGTGGGGATAAGGGGGAGCAGGGATAAACCTAAACTGATGAAAAAGAGAATAGAATAGAATAGAAAGTTAAATTATTAGGATCCAGGTTATTGCTATACCCGGAAATAATGGCTTGTATATGTATTATCTTTGAGCGCTTTGATGGCTTAATGGTGAAGATGCTCACCTGCCACTCAGTAGGTGGAGAGTTTTCTCTACTTCTAGATAGATGTTTCTCTCCTAAGGTGCAAAGGAAAAAAAATATGTTGTGTGAATTCCATGTGGTGTCAGGAAGAACATCCAGCCAGTAAATGCTCAGCTTCTTTCAGCTGCCCTGACTACCCCATATTAAGGATTGTAAAAAAGGGAGTTTTATATGTATTATCTTTCTTGCAGTCTCTTTTACCATTGCCACTGTTTTTTATTTGTTGGTGAAAGAGCGCTAATTGAAAAAATGCTTAGTCTTCGAGTCACTTCGTAACTCCCCCAAAGATATTCACATATTTGAAATAGCAGATAGATATGGTAAAACGTATAACAAGTAAGTTAAATGTAAAAAAAGCAGGGAAGGGTGCAGTAAGAGCTGTAAAAGGGGAAATGATTACAAAAAACACTCCCCTTCACCTCTCTAAATTTCTAACCAAATAGTCTAGTTCTTGTATTTGCACATTTTTTAAAATTCTATTAAAAACATTTGATTTTCTCTCTTGATTAATTGTCTTTCTTTGGAATTAAAACAATCCTGAATTGTTGTAACATTGCAGGATCCAATCTGAGTCAGTCACCGGGACCAAAAATTTAGTCGTCCAAGCTCTTGGACCTGTGCTGGAGCCCATCCTTAAGGAATTTCTCTCTATGTGTGCATACATAGAGAATTTCCCTGAGGATGGGCTCCAGCACCAGTCTAAAATCTTGGAAGACTAAATCTCTGGTCCTGGTGACCGACTCAGATTGGATCCTACACCGTTATCCGGGGACATGTATGTTTGCCTTCATTCGTGTTGTAACATTACCTTTTGATTCAGTTCTATAGCCCCCTGATAATTTTGGATGCCTTATTTGTTGATGCCTTCTCTCTAAATCTATATTGTGGTGCCTGAAATGTAAAATTGGAAAGCATTTGTTTCTGCAGTTGTATGGAGTTCAGCCTGACTCAACAGCATCTGATACTGTAACTGTTCTGTATATAAATAATAGAATCCAAATAACCCATTCTGATTGGTCACAATAAACTAATGGGGATAGGTTCAAAAGGAACCAATCCCCAAAGCCGCACAAAGGCGGCAAAATTAAATAAATGTCATTGGCTACAAGCCGGCAGACAGAAAAGTATAAAAGGGCTGTCGCGGCTTGATCCAATGTTCCGTTTTTGCAACTATACTTGAAATAAAGACTTGTTGTTGGAACCCGGTCTACCTCGCGTTTTTTCGAACGGAACACTGTCAACGAAGGTGGGATCGTCCTAAACGCAAGACGGAGCACGCGGTGACAGAAAAGCCAGACAAAGAGAATCTGGCCTTAAAGTAAAGAAAGAAAAGTGCTGCCTAATGACTGATCATGTCGAATTCTGAGGATATTTAATTGATGGGGAGGGCATACACCCCACCCAAAAAAAAATAAGAGCTATAAAAGACACACCAGAACCAAAGAATAAAACTGAGCTGCAGGCATTTTTGGGACTGATAAGCTTTTATAATGTGTTTCTACCCCAAAAAGCCACCATAGCAGAACCATTGCATCGATTACTGGACAAGAAAACAATTTGGACATGGGGGCTTAGAGAAAAAAAAGCTTTCCAAGGAATAAAAGACTTATCAACATCAAACACCGTTCTTATCCAGTTTAGCAATACACTGCCATTGACGGTGACCTGCGACGCCTCGCCATTCGGAGTCGGTGCCATCCTGAGTCACCAATTGCCTGATGGGAGAGAGGCACCCGTCGCATACTATTCTAAGACCCTGTCCAAAGCCGAGCGTAATTATAGCCAGTTGGACAGAGAAGCTCGAGCAATTGTCGCCGGAGTGAAACGCTTCCACAAGTACCTATATGGAAGAACTTTTCAAATCGTAACAGATCACAAACCGCTACTAAGAATTTTGGCGGGAAACAAACCTACACCGAATATTCTGTCCCCACGAATGACTAGATGGTCAGAGTCCCTGGCAGCCTATTCCTATACTCTGACACATCGCCCAGGGAAACAAATTTCCCATGCAGACGCTTTGAGCAGAACACCATTGCCATCAACAGAGGAAGACCCGGCACCAATGATGACAGCATTACAAATAGAGACTTGCCCCGATCTACCCATATCTGCGAATGATGTCGCCAGAGCCACCGCAAAAGACCCATTGACTGCCCGCGTACTTAACTGGGTAGGTAAAGGCTGGCTGGAAAACCAAAAAACTGAGAACTTTAAACCTTTCCGGACCAGACAAACTGAACTTTCAATCCAAAAATGTTGTTTATTGTGGGGTGATCATGTAATTATTCCTAACAAATTACAAACCAAGGTACTGGGTATGCTTCACAAAGGCCACCCAGGAATAGTTAAAATGAAAACCCTTGCTAGAAGCTACATTTGGTGGCCGGGTATAGATACAGACATCGAAAACTGGGTAAACTCGTGCAATAAATGCCAAAGAATCAGGCCGTCCCCGCCAAAAGCACCCATAAGAGACTGGGAAACCCCAAGAGGCCCCTGGTCACGAATCCACATCGATTTTGCGGGTCCTACCAAGGGGCATACGTTTCTGATTGTTGTGGATGCATACTCTAATTGGCTGGAGGTAAAAATTATGCCATCTATAACAACAGAAACCGTTCGTTATAAGACAACTTGACAAACTCTTTGCAACCCATGGCCTACCGGACGTCCTAGTGTCCGACAACGGGCCACAATTAACCAGTATCCAATTCGAGCAATACCTAGCCTCCCTAGGTATAAGACATGCCCTAACCGCGCCAGCCCACCCGGCTGCAAACGGTAGGGCAGAGAGAATGGTCAGGTTTACCAAGGAGGGTTTAGAAAAAATGGACACTGGGGATGTCCAAAATAAAATAAATCGATTACTCACCCTCCAACATACTACATACCAGTACTACAACCAACAAAACCCCAGCAGAATTACTGATGGGAAGGAAACTAAGGTCGCATCTAGACAGATTACACCCAAACTTCACACCAGAAACACACACCCCCCCCGACTCCTCCACTCGATGCAGGACCTTTGCAATAGGCGACTTAGTTTATGCAAAAAATATTACCGGGGACCCGTTATGGCTACCCGGACAAATTACACAAATAACAGGCCCCAAATCCTACCGACTAACGGTAGACGACGGCAGGGAATGGAAGCGGCACATAGACCAGCTTCACTCCCGAAACATAGAACGAAATGCAAACACACAACCACACATAGAAAAACACGATGATATTCAAACCAAAGAGGGGTGGGAAATGCGAGAAATCAATAAAGAACCATTTAAATTAAACTCCGAAAACAATAACAATCAAAAAGAGCAAATAAAAGACTCACTGTTTGAAGAAAGTTGCGAGAAGAGTCCATCCGAAGGGGCCAGCTAGGCCAGCTCAACCTGCCCGGAGGAAACGGGAGGGAGCGGCAAAACCGCCGGCCAAAGAAACTCAGGCGGCAGTAAAATGGCTGACTCATCCTTCCAGACGGTTCCATGGAGAAGGACGGAAGACACAGCAACCCCATCTGAACCGGTCGAAGCCTCCAACAATAATGAATCGTGCAAGTCCAGTCGAGTCAAGAGAAGCCCCGCCTACCTGCGAGACTACGTCACCACGTAGGACTGAACTAAGAGGGGAGGGGTGTTCTGTATATAAATAGTAGAATCCAAATAACCCATTCTGATTGGTCACAATAAACTAATGGGGATAGGTTCAAAAGGAACCAATCCCCAAAGCTGCACAAAGGCGGCAAAATTAAATAAATGTCATTGGCTACAAGCTGGCAGACAGAAAAGTATAAAAGGGCTGTCGCAGCTTGAGCCAATGTTCCGTTTTTGCAACTATACTTGAAATAAAGACTTGTTGTTGGAACCCGGTCTACCTCGCGTTTTTTCGGATGGAACAGTAACTCTTTTTTATTATTGTTTAAATGTCATTGTAAGATAAAAATACAAAAGGAAACGAAAGTTAGAAAAATGCAAGAAAGAACGAGAAAGGTGCAAAGAAAGAAAGAAAAGTACTGACTCCCAACTATTTTTCAATGCAGTAAAATATTGCATTGAAAAAAAATATTACAACTTCAACTTTTTGCTTTACTTTTTACAACATTTCAAGACATTTCTATAATAAAATCAGTCAATTGGAATAGAGCTGGAAGGGACCTTGGAGGTCTTCTAGTCTAGCTCCCTGCTCAAGCAAGAGACCCTATACCATTTCAGACAAGTGACGGTCCAGTCTCTTTTTAAAAGCTCCAGTGATGATGCAACCACTACTTCTGAAGGCAAACTGTTCCACTGGTTAATTGTCTACACTGTTACAAATTTTTAGAAGTTCCTAACACTTTAGGTTTTGATGATTAAAAATCTTTCTATTCATCAAAACCTCAAGTCAAAGTTTCATATTTTTTTCACTTTTGAGCAAAAACCCAGAAGTGGTTTGCAAACAGAAGCAAAACTAGACAAATTATTCTCTTTGATTAAAACAGTCACTTTTGCTATTTTGGCCAGCTCCATTACCTTTACCATTCACTCCTCCGTTGCAGGAATTATAGCAGTGTGTTTTTCCATCTTCATGCATAGTAGTCCTTGGCTTTCAACCGCAATTCATTAGTCATTTTTTTCCGTCCCGTTGTAACTTTGAATGGTTCCTAAATGAACCCTAAGTTGAGGACTACCTGTATAAGATTCCCAGGCACTTAACTAATAACTCTTTTTGAGCATTGGGCAATCTCATTATGATTTCAAGACCACTTAGTTTAATTGTATGTTTTCCATTTTTATTGTTTGATTCCATGGGATATTCTATTGTCATATTGATTCTGTTATGATCTGCCTGCTGCAATGCAGTAAATATTGTGGAACAATATAATTTTGTTGAAATAAGTAGTTTTCCCCAGTCTGAAATCCCTGGCTATGAGAGTTGAAGTCCAGTGTATTTGGAGGGCATCATGCTGTAGAAGCCTGATTTACGGAAAAATCAAACTGACTAGGGCATAAGGCAGCAGTATTCAAAGCCTTTAAAGGCTGTCAGCAAAAAACAGTGGAAATAAACTATTTACCTGGGTCATAGCAAAAATGACAAATAATGGAGTCAAGAGGCAAAATGCATGTTTAGAGGGAGTACGCGATTCAGCTTGCTGGAATTTTACCATTTCAGAAGGCTACTCACATTTCTTCTCCCAACCAATGCAAAAATGTAATATCAGACTGAAAGCAGAAAACTTGGATTTGAGTAGTTTATAACATTTTTGATTATGCGACAAGTAAAAAACTCCATCATGCCATCTCACAATCACTTTCATTAGTAATCAAAGAAAACTAGGCCGTTTGATTCTTCTGAAGGTATAGATCAACCTTAAAAAGAAGCAATTTCAAGACATCCTTGCCTCAAGAAAATTCTATGGGGCTGACAGCTGGGATAAACATTTCTACACTTCCCCCATCTCATAAATCAGGCTATTATATATAGATGCAGTGGAAAATTTGGCATCCTACCGCCATAGTTTAAATCAATCCACTGAGTGATTAGCTTCTCTTCCTGAGATAGTAGAGAAAGATATCTTGTTTCAGGCAGCATGATGTCTTGGTCCATGCCCAAAGAGCATGGATCCATGACCAATACTGGGAAATGTTTCTGGTTATTGAACAATGGAAGTCATCCAGGAAAAGCCGCAAGATCTTTTTTTCTGGAGGCTCTTAAAATAAGACAGGATTATAATCCATCATGCTTTACTTAATTCTGGGAATTGTCTGATAGCAACAGGGTTGGGCTGAAGGAGTCCTATACTCTCTTCATATATGCTGCTGTGTTTCAAAAATGGGAAAACAATGAAGAAAAGTGTTTTGTTCGGAAAACACACGAGGTAGACCGGGTTCCAACAACAAATACTTTATTCTTTAACTTACTCAGTAATAGGAACACTTGGCTGAAGCTGAGGCCAGCCTTTTATACAGGCTGGCTTGCCTGCTTGCAGCCAATGGCAGTTGTTTGGATTTGCCGGCTTTTAGCAGCTCTTTGGATTGGTTCCTAGTGAACCAATCCACTGTTCATTTTATTGACCAATCAGGTTTGTAGATTTGGAGTCACCCACTTTACATATAGAACACCCCTCCCCCTTTAGTTCAGTCCTATGTGGTGACGTAGTCTCGTAGGTAGGCGGGGCTTTTCCGGACTCGACTTGACTTGCGCGGTTCATTCTTAGTGAAGACTTCGACCGGTTCGGATGGGGCTGCTGTGTCGTCCGTCCTTCTCCCTGGAACCGTCTGGAAGGGTGAGTCAGCCATTTTACCGCCGCCTGAGTTTCTTAGGCCGACAGTTTTGCCGCTCCCTCCCGTTTCCTCTGGGCAGGTCGAGCTGGCTTGGCTGGCCCCTTCCGATGGGCTCTTCACGCAAGTCTCTCCAAACAGTGAGTCTTTTATTTGCTCTTTTTGTTCGTATGTTTCATTGGGTTTGGTTTTAAACAGTTCTTTATTTATTTCTCGCCTTTCCCCCCCCACCTTGGTTTGCAATTCGCCGGTTTTTTCGGTGAATGTTTGTAAGTCTATGGTTCTCTCTACAATTCGAGATCGAAGCTGGTCTATGTGCCGCTTCCATTCCCTGCCATCGTCTAATTTTAATCGGTAGGATTTGGGGCCTGTAATTTGGATAATCTGTCCTGGTAGCCATACCGGGTCCCCGGTGAAGTTTTTAGCGTATACCAAATCGCCTATTTCGAATTGTCTGAACCGTGTAGAGGAGTCAGGGGGGTTTTCTGGGGAAAAATTTGGGTGTAACCTATCAAGGTGAGATCTTAATTTTCACCCCATGAGTAATTCTGCTGGGGACTTATTGGTTATGGTACTGGGCGTTATGTGCTGGAGTGTGAGCAAACGGTTTACTTTCTGTTGGACATCTCCAGCGTCCATTCGTTCCAACCCTTCTTTCATAAACCGGACCATTCTCTCAGCCCTGCCGTTCGCAGCCGGGTGAGCCGGCGCGGTTAGGGCATTTCTTATACCTAGGGAGGCTAGGTATTGCTCAAATGGTATGCTGGTTAGCTGTGGCCCGTTATCTGAGACAAGAACGTCCGGTAAGCCATGGGTGGCAAAAAGGTTGTCCAGCTTTTTAATTACAGTTTCTGTTGTCGTTGATGGCATAACTTTTACTTCAAGCCAATTTGAATAGGCATCAACGACAATCAGAAAGGTATGCCCCTTGGTAGGACCCGCGAAGTCAATGTGTATTCTTGACCATGGTCCCCGAGGGGTTTCCCAGTCCTTAACGGGTGCTTTTGGTGGGGATGGTCTAATTGCCTGGCATTTGTGGCATGACCTTACCCAATACTCTATGTCCTTATCAATACCCGGCCACCAAACATAACTTCTGGCAAGGCTTTTCATCTTAACCATTCCCGGGTGCCCTTCATGTAACAACTTAAGTACCCTGGGCTGTAATTTGGCAGGGATTACTACCCGATCATCCCACAACAAACACCCCTTTTGGATTGACAGTTCAGTCTGTCTGGACCGGAAAGGTTTAAAGTTTTCAGTTTTTTGATTCTCCGGCCAGCCTTTAACTACCCAGCTAAGAACGCGGGCAGTCAATGAGTCTTTCGCGGTGGCTCTGGCGACATCATACGCCGATATGGGTAGATCGGGGCAAGTCTCGATTTGTAGCGTTGTCATCGCTGGTGCCGGGTCTGCGTCGGTTGCTGGTAAGGGTGCTCTGCTCAAAGCGTCCGCATGGGAAATTTGTTTCCCTGGCCGATGTGTCAGAGTGTAGGAATAAGCTGCTAGGAACTCTGACCATCTCGTCATTCTTGGGGACAGTATATTAGGTGTTGGCTTGTTTCCTGCCAAAATTCCCATTAGCGGTTTGTGGTCCGTTATGATTTGAAAAGTCCGCCATATAAGTATTCGTGGAATCGTTTTACTCCAGCGACAATTGCTAGAGCTTCCCTGTCCAATTGGCTATAATTCCGCTTGGTTTTTGATAGAGTCCTAGAGTAATATGCGACGGGTGCTTCTCTGCCATCAGGTAGTTGGTGGCTCAGGATGGCACCTACTCCATATGGTGAGGCGTCGCAGGTCACTGTTAATGGCAGAGTGTCGCTAAATTGGATGAGAACGTTTGTTGATGTTAGCAAGCTTTTAATATTTTGGAAGGCTTTTTTTTCTTTGTAACCCCAAGTCCAAGTTGCCTTTTTGTCTAGCAGACGGTGTAATGGTTCTGCTATAGTGGCTTTGTTTGGCAGGAACACGTTATAAAAATTAATTAATCCTAAGAATGCTTGTAGTTCGGTTTTATTTCTTGGTTCAGGAGCGTCTTTGATTGCTTTAACTTTTTTGTCTGTGGGGTGGATACCCTCTCTGTCTATTGAGTAGCCCAGGAATTCAACGCTGTTCTTAATTAAACAGCACTTTTCTCTTTTTACCTTGAGGCCAGATTCCCTAAACTTAGTTAGTACTTCTTTGAGTCTGTTCCTTAATTGAGTTTCATCTCTGGCCGAGATTAGGACGTCGTCAAAATAGGGAACGACTCCTTGTATGCCATTTAGAAGGCGTTCCATCAGACTCTGGAAGACGCCAGGGGCCACGCTTACTCCAAATTGGAGCCGGTGACATTTGAATGCGCCCTTATGGGTGACTATAGTCTGTGCTTCTGCTGTTTCTGGGTCCACTGGGAGTTGTTGATAGGCTTGTGCCAAGTCGAGTTTGGCGAAAACTTTGCCTTTTCCCAGGGAATGCAGCAAATGCTGGACTACTGGCACCGGGTATGCGCTTGGTTGTAATGCATGGTTCAGGGTAGCCTTATAGTCACCACAGATTCTGATGGACCCGTCAGGTTTAATGGGTGTGACAATAGGCGTTTCCCACTTGGCATGGTCCACAGGTTCTAACACCCCTTGGGCTATTAATTTGTCCAGCTGTTCCTCTATTTTTGCCTTTAGTGCAAAAGGAACTCGCCTGGCTTTTATTCTTCGTGGGGCTATTTGGGGGTTTAAATTGAAAGAAATGGGATTTCCCCGATACTTGCCAAGTGAGCCGTCAAAAACGTCCTGGAATTCTCGGATGAGATCGTCTTCCCAGCCGGTTGTAGTCAGTCGATCGACCCCGGTCATCCCGATGCCCAATGGCGCGAACCATTCGATGCCCAGGAGGCTTGGTCTGTCCTCGTCGACTATGGTCAGCGGAAGCACCTTGACGTGATGTTTGTAGGCGACTCGGAAATGTCCCATGCCTACCACAGGGATTTGGTTTCCCTGATAGTCCTTGAGGGTTAGGTGCTGCTTCTTCAATTCTTTGGGTTTGATACCTGGGACTAGCTGTTTTATTGTGTCCCACGATACCATGGAGAGGAAGGACCCCGAGTCCACTTCCATCCTGCAGTGTTTTCCTTCGATTTTCACGATGACTTTAATTTTTTTTCCACTTTCCGTCTGAGCGCTCTGTATTATGACAGTTTGGTGTGTGTTGGCTCGCTTCTCTTGTTGCCACTTTCTCTCGGCTCGTTTAGGCTCGGCTCGTGTTGGGGAATTTCTGCGTCTCGTCGGGCTGTAGTATTTCTTGTTCCTGCAGACCTTCTCGATGTGCCCTCGTTTTTTGCAATGCCGGCAGATGGCATCGAGAAATCTGCATTCGGCTCGGGGATGGTTTCCTCCGCAGCCAGCGCATTCCTGCCAATTTCTCCTTTCGCGCTCTTTTTTGTTCATGAGCAAACGGTGGACCTCGTCGTCCTCTTCGCTCGATTCAATTGTTTCGCCCGACTCTTCGTAGTGGGTTGTGGTGGCAGGGTGCTTTCTGTCTTTGGTTGGTGTTTCTTCGCTGTGTTTGTTCATCTTTTTAATGGCTATGGCAGATTTTTTCGTGGCTTCAGCGGCTGTGGCTTCCGCGATATCTTCGGTAACGGTGATGTTGGGCTTGTTGAGCAATTTACTCTGTGCGGTCGAGTCTCTCAGGCCCAGCACCACGCGATCCCTCATTGCCTCGTCTATGTTCAAAAATTCACACTCACCCCCTATTTGTCTGAGGGCAGCGATGAAATCGGCGACGGTCTCTCCCTCTCTCTGGTCTCTGCGGTAAAATTCGTGTCGCTTTATTAAGTTAGACACCATCGGAGCGTAGTGTGCTTTGAGGAGTCTTTGCAATTCTGTCCACGTTAGTTGTTTAATGTCTCGGGGCTTCGCAAGGGCCTTTGCCATCTTAAAAACTGTTGGCCCACAGTGCGTCAGGAACACAGCTCTCTTGCGTTGTTCTGAAATGCCTTCCATTTCATTGCTTTCCAAATACATTTGGAAGCGATCAGCATATGAATCCCAATCCTCTTTGTTGGGATTGAAGGGTGCGGGCGGTGCGTTGTTTCCAGACATCTTGGTTGTAATCTGGACTTCTTATCACCGCGTGCAGGTTTTTCCGTTCAGGACGATCCCACCCTTGTCGCCAGTGTTTTGTTCGGAAAACACACGAGGTAGACCGGGTTCCAACAACAAATACTTTATTCTTTAACTTACTCAGTAATAGGAACACTTGGCTGAAGCTGAGGCCAGCCTTTTATACAGGCTGGCTTGCCTGCTTGCAGCCAATGGCAGTTGTTTGGATTTGCCGCCTTTTAGCAGCTCTTTGGATTGGTTCCTAGTGAACCAATCCACTGTTCATTTTATTGACCAATCAGGTTTGTAGATTTGGAGTCACCCACTTTACATATAGAACAAAAAGTAAGTTAAGGATAGAGAAGATGGGGAAATCCATCACTGTAAAATTGTTTGATGATCACAATGTAGAGAAATACTACAAATAAAGAAGGAACAGGGTTTTTTTTTTTTTTTTTAGCAAAGCTCAGAAAATAGTTACAGGCTCAGATGCAACTTGGAAAAGCACCAAAGAACCCTGTTTTGTTTATTCTTACTAAATCATGCACTTTTCCAAGAATAACTTGTTTAGTTTTCGCTTAGAGTGTTGTATGGACCCAGCCATTCCAGTCTTTAAACCAGAGCTAATGTTGTAAAACACAAATGAGAGCCACTGGAGCAATCATTGATGTGATGGAAAATTTTAAATACATAGGGAGCAATCCTTTTTACAGTATTTAAGCAATGCAACTGAATATTAATTAAGCTTAAATTTAAATGAAATGAAACCATATGTAATTTTTGCCCTACGGATTTTCGTGGCATAATATATCTTTCACTGAGTGCCCTGATATGACACTCATATTGGTAGTAAAATGTCCAACTCAGAAAAATATTGCAGTTTATGGTGTTATGCAATTTAGGAACACGACCAATTGTTTAGTATCTTAATCTATGTAAAGCCCATGTCACACTGCCCAACAGATGCAAAAAGGACACAGCGGACGAGCAAAATGTACCATCCGTTGTTATCTGCTCTCAAAAGGGACAAAAATTTGCAAAACCAGAGTGGATAACACGGATGCGGGGAGGACGCAGGGCAGATGCAAAGCAGATGCGGAACGGAAGCCCAGTGGATGGAAGTGGATGGGAGCGGATGGCACGTCCGCTAGGCTTCCGGGGGGCCGCAGCAAAGCGGACGCGGAACAGAAAGAGCGGATGCAGAGCAGAAGCCTAGCGGATGAAGCAGATGCACAGCGGATGCACAGCGGAAGCCTAATGGATGCCTGGTGTTAATTGCACATGCGGGGAGGATGCATTGCGTCAGCCCCGCGGATATAACGGAAGCAGCTCGGAAGCAGGTCGCCATTCAGAGGAAAGACCTGCTGTCGGACGGATTGGCTGCCTTGCCTGCCCTGCCTGCATGTCTGCCTGCAAGCCTTGCTGCCAGCCTTGCTGCCAGCCTGCCTGCAAGCCTTGCTACCAACCAGCCTTCCTGCCAGCCTCCCTGCCAGCCTCCCTGCCAGCCTCAGTTCCTGCCAGCCTCCCTGCCAGCCAGCAACCCCACAACCATGCGGAAGCACAGCAAGCCTCAGCCATCTGCTGCCAGCCCTGGCAAGAGGGAAAGGGCTACCATCCCGCCCCCTGGCCCTCACTCTGGTTCTGCTGGGGCTTCTGCAACACGGGCTCGCTCTTCTGGGGCTGGCGCTTCTGCTGCTTCTGCTTCTGGAGGAGCTGATGACAAGCACTCCAGTACAGGCCACCTCCAAAGCACCTGGACCCTTCACCCCTGAGACTGAACGACCAAGAGGAGTGCCAGAGACTCATTTTTGTTTTATAGCTTGTTGTTAATAAAGTCTATTTATGATTCACACACTTGCTTCATTTCTTTTTTTTAATAAAGTCTTGGTGGAAACTTTTAGAAATGGTTTAAGCCTTTGCATGCTTGTGGGATGGGTTAAGATAGCAGTGGGGTGGGCAGGGATACCTGAGGAATGAGCAGAGATACCTTTGGAATGGGTAATAGCTGTGGGATAGATAAACCTCCAGCGCAAGCATAGTGGGACTGTATGGTCCACCCTCCCAGGTGCAACACCTATGGCCCTTTATTATCAATAATAATGTAATAATCATCCACACATGTTAACATAAACACAACTCTTTATTAAACGCCCTGTTCATTGTAGGCCCACCCAACATACATGGCCCAATCTCATCCGTGTGATGAGACAGGCTGAAGGAAGCATCCATTAAGCATCTACCATCCTGTCTTGCCACTCCACTGCTCCAGCTGGGGAGTTGCACCAGTGTCTCAGGAGGTTGCGCTGCTTTTTCCTTTCACATGAGGCTCTGTTGGGGCCTTGCACATCCACAGTGTCTATCAGGTTTCGCCCTTGCCTCCATTCCCCAGGCTCCGTATCCCCATTGCCTTGTTGACGGTCCACAAGCCTGTCCTGTAACACTGGGTAGCGGGTGCACATGAGATTGTGCAGGATGCAGCAAGCTTCCATGATCCTCCTCACGGTCTCTGGGCTATGCTGCATGGTGGTGAGAAGTACCTGGAACCTGTTGGCCAGGATGCCAAAGGCGTTCTCCACCACCCGCCTTGCCCTGGACAGCCTGTAGTTGAAGATCCTCTCTTCACAGGTGAGGAGTCTGGAACTGTAGAGCTTCATGAGGTAGGTTGTGAGGGAGAAGGCGTCATCTCCCACGATGAAGTAGGGCACATCTTGCGTGTCGTTGGGCAGTGGGTCTGGATCTGGGACGCCCACAATGAGGTTGCATTCCAGCCCCTCCTTGAGGTCACTGGCGTTGTATACCTGGGCATCTGAAGATGAGCCATTGCCTGAAGCATCGATGTACATGAACTTGTAGTCAGCATCGACCATGGCGAAGAGGATGATGCTGAAGAAGCCCTTGGAGTTGAAATAAGTGGACCCTGAGTTGGGTGGAGATTTGCAGGCCACGTGCTTGCCATCTATGGCTCCAACGGTGTGGGGGAAGTTCCACTTCTGATACCACTGCTCTGCAATTTTCTTCCATCCTTCTTCAGTGGAGGGGTACTGGAGGAGCTCCTCCTTGTATTCTTCGATGATGGCCTGCACCACTTCTCTGACCACAATGCTGATGGTGTTGGATGGCACCCTCCAGCCGTACTGCATGCTCCTGTAGGTGGTCCCAGAGGCCAGGTGGCGCAGAGTGAGTGCCACCTTGAGCCCAGGTTCCAGGCTGGGGCGGAAGCTGGTGCTCTGCTTGGTCAACCTGGGTGTCAGCTGCTGCACAACTTCGTCAAACATGGCTGGAGGCATCCTCATGAAGTTCTGGAATGCCCAAGTGTCTTCGTACCTGAGCTCCACCATCAGCTTGTTGTACAGTCCGTCCTCTGCTCTTCTGGCGAACCATCTTCGGACCCAGACTCTTTTTGGCTGCCTCTTTTTCTTCTCGCAGTAGTGTTCACAGAGCCTGCAGATGGCTTCGCACTGTTGCAGAATGATGGTGGCTGCCGAAAGGACTTTGTTGCAATCCACGGTGGACATGACTAGATGCTGTGGAAGAGGAAGAGTCAGATGAAGGCTGCAGAGGTTTGCACCACTGGGCTGCTGTTCTGAAAGTGAGATGCAGATGAGTTGCTCCCCCTTTTTATAGGAAATATAAGTTTTCCGCTAGGCATCCTCTAGGCATCCTTAATATCCGAGATAGGTCCCCTCTGCGAACGTTTTTTCCGTTTTAAACGCTTTGTTTCCGTGCTGCATCCGTTGTGCATCCGTTCTGCGTCCGTTCCGCTTCCTCCCTGCGTCCGAGCAGATGCTAGTTGCGCAGATGCATAGCGGATGCCTAGCGGATATAGCGGATGCGTAACGGATGCGTAACTGATGTGTAGCGGATGCGTAGCGGATGCAGAATGGACGCATTGGATACATTTTCTGCGCAAAAGTTTTGGGCAGCCCAAAACTTTCTGAGCGGATGAAACATCAATAGACGGATGCTGGACGGATAGAGAGGAAGCAAAACGGAGGCAGTGAGTACATCGCACTTTCCAACGGATGGCAAGCTTTTTTGTCTGTTTTACATCCTCTTTGCATCCATTGGTTCAGTGTGACATGGGCTTAAGGATGGAACTGTCTTGGCAAAATCTCTGGTAACTTTGCAAAAGAGAATATAGGGTGGTGGCATCCTAAAGAAAACAGTACGTACCACTGAAAATACATCAGGGTATGCAGTGGGGCTGATTACAACATTTTTTAAATCAAATTCATTTGATTTCTGCATTAAAAAAAAAAACACCTATCCCTGTCAATAATGAAGATGTGTAGTTTTTTTAAAATGAGGTGCTAAGGAAAGTAGACATTCTTCCAAATTTCAAATTCTGCATAGATATATTCTTGATCCCAATATGTCTGCCCCTCTTTTCTGGATCAGCATGCCTTAGATGCCTTTTTCTGTGATGTTAACATGCCAGTAAGAAACTAAAGCTGAAGGCAGATCATCCTAAAGCTGGGCTGTAAAATTCACGGCCCATGGGCTGGATGTGTCAAGCACTGGCCACCCCCATACCTGGTCAGTGAAGGGGAAAAAAGTCCCAAAATGTCATGTGACGCTGCCGTGATGACGCGAGTTTGACACCCTTGTCCTGGAGAATATTTGAGTGTATGCTACGTGTTTTATTAAATGACTTCAGAACTTAAATTAAGAAACTAAGAACTGATTCATATAACCTGCTAAATCACAAGGTGTTTGCTTGTTCCTGTCTTACAGTAATATACAAGTAGCTATTATGACCTCCTCTGCCAACTTGCTCATAAAAGATCCTGGCTTATTATTAGGCACACAAAGGTTTTCCCTTGTCTAGATGTATCCAACTCTAGAGTGTGGTATTCATCTTTATTTCTTGGCAGAGGGAGCCAACAGTGACCAAAGATAATTCTGTGGTCATTTGGCCAGAATGATTATATGCCAAAGCACACAGAATGCTGATACCTTCCCATCCAAGTGGTACCTATTTATTTATTCACATTTGCATGCTTTCAAATTGCTAGGTGGGCAGGAGTGGGGGCAAGTAATGAGAACTCACCCCGTCATGCGGCAGTTGGGTTGTCAGGTTCTCAGCTGACAAGCTCAGCTTCTTTAACTGCTGGGCCATTATGCCGCCTAGTATTAGGCATATACTGGTCTATTCCAACACATTAATTACCACAGAAAATTGCTTAATTTTGGATACACTTGTCACTATTGATGATACTCTGCACTGAGTCTCCCTTTAATCTTACTTTTTCCCAGAAGGGATCAGGGGGGTTAAGTGTGAAATACCACACTATACTGATAGGTGACTGTGCAAAAACCATATTACAAAGATTTTGAGGTCACAGCATTGGAAATAAACCAGTGGAGAGCTAGTGGGAAAATCCAAATACTAGGCAACAGATTTTTATGGACAGTATTGCTGCTATTGATGTACAGGTTTTAATTATTATTAGTTGACTTAAGCATTCCAGGGAAAGGTGGGGCAGAAATATTTTAAATAAATAAATAGTTATGTATAAATATGCCAGACTAGGTCTATGAGCCAGCCTGAAGGCATTCTTGCGTCTTGGCCCCACTTCTAGATTTCACATTAATGCTAATTAAGAGGCTTGTGGCACCTTAAACACTAATGATATTTCTATCATATAAACTTTTGTGGGTCACAGACCACTTTCCTCGTTTATATAATAAATCAATTGCAAAAGATAGATATTTTTGTTGTTATTGCAAAAATTAATATAACTTCAGTTCCGGAAATTCATAGTAACCTTCCCCAACTGCTGTCAGTAACTTCTGGATCTTGTATATAACTTTCCTTTATTTTATTATAGTTTGCAAATTTTAATTTGATGTTGTATGGAGGGGTCTATATTTTACTTAGATTGGGGACTAAATACAGATAGGATAAAATAACAATAAACATAAAAATCTCGAACATCCAATTGCAGCATTTCCATATTCTTCTTCCACCACGACTCTCATTGACTCTTCTGTATTTCTATGCCCTTTGAAGAAAGAAATGGGATGGCATTTTCTCGATTATGTCATCCCCTAGGGACAGAAAATTATTTTCTCATTTTTATATATGGATGGTATTATTATCAGCCTAAATCAATCCTCTGCAGGATGAAGGCATGTTTATTAAAGCATTTGTACTACAGTCTTTTATGCTGATTCAGTGTGGATTGGATATTGTTTAACTTCCAGGTCCTGGGTGAGAAGGAGTGACAGATCCAAAGTCATCCAATCAAGGTCCATGCCCAAGAGATGATTAACATTACACCATCCTGGTTTTAGATGGTATTATATAAACTGATAAATAAAAGATAAGCTTACTGTGTGTCCTTGGGGTTGCTCAGGAATGAAGTGTGTGTGTGTGTGTGTGTGTGTGCATTTGCATGAAAGTGTGTGTGTGTGCATTTGCAAAGTAATGTGACTAACTACCCATTATTTTCACAGTTCAACGTTAAGAGCAGGGGTGTCAAACTCGATTTCCTTGAAGGCCGCATCAGGATTGTATTTTACCTCGGAGGGCCAGAGTGGGCATGGCCAGAGTAGGTGTGACCAGCTCGACATCACTCGTGTCAGGGATGCCTGTGGTGGCCCAAGCCCTCTGCCAGAGAAAACAGGTTCCTGAGCTCTGTTTTCAGCTGCAATGGCCTCCTGTAAGTAACCCTCTGCCAATGAAAACAGAGCTCAAGAGAACTGTGTGCAGCCCACCTGAGTTCTGTTTTTGCTGGCAGAGGCACCGCAGGCCAGTCTTTCGCCGTTTCCAAGGTGGCCCTGTGGGCCAGATCTAATCACCCCGTGGGCCAGATCTGGCCCCCAGGCCTTGAGTTTGACACCCCTGTTTTGGAGGATTGTATTTTGAGGACTGTGTCAGAAAAAAATGATCAATTCTTTTTGTACTGTAAGATCCAGAAAAGTAAGTTCAGTTAATATCAATTTTATGAGAAAAAAAAAAATCCACCCCTCCAGCCTCATCCAGCCTTTGGTTTGAGTCATGCCTCAAAGATAATGTATAAATGGGGCACTTTGACAAATTCAACCCTCGATTTTTTATTTATGTTTCTTTCAAAAAGAGATTATTCATACACATTGCTTGTGAAATCAATACTGACCTTCCCACTGAAACTACTGCACTGAAAAATCATGGCAAAGGTTTCCATGGCTTTATTTCAAACTGTATTATTGGGCTGCACTTTGTCTCCAGATTTGTCTTCATTCATATTAACTTGGTTGAGTGTGAATTTCTTCCAAAGGCATAGTATATTAGTTGAGTGCAGGTTGTGCATACATATTGACCTGCAATAATCCCAGTGTCCTAGCACTTGAACACCACTATTCTAGGTACCAGATAAGAACTTTGGCCAAAAAAAAAAAAAAAAAGAGCAGATAAGAACGAGCTGATAAGATATACACAAAAAAATTAAGGCCAGGCAATAGGAAGTGAATCAGCACTTGGGGAAAACAATATTAAGCAATTTTTGTAATAATTCCTTGGGTTTTAAAGAAATTCTGCGTAACAGTCTTGCTTTTGCAATAACCATGTGCAATAACAAACCTATCAGCTGTTAGATGGGGACCAGAAAGAAGTCACACTGAATGAGCCAATCAACACAAAGAAAGAAACAGTGATAAAAATAAAGCAGGGATATTATGTACAAAGGAGTGGTTAACAATGAGTATGCAAAAGTTCTAAAAGTGTCAAAAAAGCCAATCAGTCAGAAAATACCATCTTTACCAAAGTTACATGGTTAGAATGCAGTATTGTAGGCTAATTCTTCTGACTGCCAGCAGTTTGTTCCTGGCTGGCTCAAAGTTGACTCAGCCTTCCATCCTTCTGAGATCAATAAAATGAGGACTCAGATTGTTGGGGGCAATATGCTGACTCTGTAAACCACTTAGAGAGGACTAAGTGGTACGTAAGTCTAAGTGCTATTGCCATTGCTACATACAGAATCTTTGAAAGCATATTTTCAACAAGGCATAAAGCTACGTGGAACTTTTAAGGAAAACTACATCATTCTCACTAAAATAAAATTTCCAGTGGCCTTTTAGGTATTCACCATGAATCAGGCCCATAGGTATGCCTAGAAGCACTTTGAATGCAAAATATCCCATAATACCTGATGGATTTGGATTGGATCTGGTTTCCTGAGTCTTTGGTTTAATATGTTACTGGCAAGACTCTCACTTTGACAGTAATAGAATAATGCAGTGAAGGATGGTGGGGAGTCATACAGAAGTTCTTTCTAACATGAGCCAATTTGCTACAAAAACATCTGGTAAAAATTCAGGGCTTTAAATCTACAGTAATGTTTTCTGCAGTAATATTTTAGAAATACATTTGGTAAGTATTAAATTGCTATGTTGTAGCTGATAATATTTATGATCGTAATGTGTTAAACAGAGGTTTAGAGCTGTCAAGAGAAAGAAAATGATTGTCATATGGCCTAACAAATGAGATGAGGATGTAAATTACATTTTATTGTATTTTTTAAGACTTTATTGTAATCTTGTTCAAAAGAATGATGTCTTTGTCAAGTCATTGCCTGTTTCTTGAAAAAAAGAATAGCAACCCCAAGTGGTACCTTAAGCTTGGGAATAAAAAAGAAAGCTTTATTGTGGAACTAGTAAGTGCTGAACCATTTCATCTCTGAAGGAAGATGGATCAGACAATGTCAAAGCAGAAATTGAGAAGACGCTGTGTTTCTAGATGATAATTCTGTCAGTACCTGTTTCTAACTCAATAGCAAAATAGACCTATTTTTTTTTAATATAGTTGGCTTATAATTCTGATGCCAAAGGCAAAACGTCTCTCTTGACCCTGGTTCTGTGAACAGTGCCTATAACATCACTAGCAGGCAGTATTTGCACACATACTTAATTAGGCAGTGCAATTAACTAAGTTTCTCAGATGTCTGAATTCGACTATGATTTTCCTGGTTTTAAACTCCAGTCTGGTTACCCAGGTTACTTTACCAAACTATCCTGCATGTATGGCTTTGTAGGGAGTGGGGACCTTGCCATTTGTCTCAAGTTGCAGCAGACTTGTTTAAAGCAAGCACTTTTAAAATGGGTGGTCTTCAACTCCCAGAATTCCCCAGCCAGCCCTTTATGACCTGACCTCATTTTCAGGTATAATTAATCCCTCCTGTTTTGTTCATCCTGGGTAGGCATGTGGCAATTGGTTTACATATTTACAGATTAATAGAGTTGGAAGGGATCTTGTAGGTCAATTAGTCCAACCTCGCTCTCCGCCCCCACCCAGGCAGAAGACCCTACAGCATTTCTGACAGATGGCGGCCCAGTCCACCTGAAAACTGGGAAATTGGGGCTAAGGAGTGTAATGGGCTGTAAGAATAACCTTCAGAGACTGGAGAAAGAACCCCAGCCGACACAATGGTCTCATAAGAAAAATCTGAGTTCATAGCTGGGATGGGGGTGGAGAAAGCATCTCAGAAGTAGTCCTCTCTAGTTCTCTGGAACACAAAGGCAGAGGAATGGGGAAGTGCTTTCAAACTTGCAAGATTCTGTTGCTGTAACCTTACAATAAAGATAATATTAGTATCCTTCTATTTTGGTTTCCTGGTCTCAGCTACCCTGAAGAGCTGACAAAGAGTCAGTGGTACAAAATGCTGAAATCAACTAACCATAAGCCCGTTATCTAAATTTGGACAATATAGTGAACCACAGGTTCACACAGCCAAAAACTAATCTAGGTTATCCAAGTTAACCATATTGCATTCACAACAGCCACTAGATTTTCCTAATAAACACCTCTGCCTTGCCTAAGTATGACTACTTGTTTGGTATTTCTAGTCTTGACCCCAGCACTTGGACACTGCTTCCAACCCCATTGTCTACCACCCCAATTGACCCATAGAAATCTAGAAGCCTCTCTCCTCCATGACCATAAGTTCTGCTCAGTGGTGGGATCAGAGACAGATAAAACACAACTACCAGCCAATTGTAGCCCTCACCACAGTGGAGGAACAGGAGGTGAGGAGCTTTCTGAGGGCTGTGGACCTTAGAAAGGCTGCCGGTCCTGGCGATATCTCTGGCCGAGTGCTTAAAGACTGTGCTGATCAGTTGGCTGGAGTCTTTACCAGGATCTTCAATTGGTCTTTATTGCAGTCTACTATTCCATCTTGTTTGAAGGCTTCCACCATTGTTCCGCTGCCAAAGAAGTTCCCTATCAATAACCTCAATGATTACAGACCAGTGGCACTCACTCCTATCATCATGAAGTGCTTTGAGAAATTGGTCTGCCGGCACATCATTTCTGGTCTTCCGCATACATTTGATAAACACCAGTTTGCATACAGAAAAAATAGATCTATAGAGGACGCTATAGCCACTCTTCACACTGCTCTGACTCATCCAGAACAGCGGGAGGGCAATATGAGGATGCTTTTTGTGGATTTTAGTTTGTGTTTAACACAATTCTTCCACATAGACTAGTATCTAAACTTCTGGACCTTGGGCTTTCTAATCCAATCTGCCTTTGGATTATGGATTTCCTGTCTGGCTGCTCACAGAGGGTCAGATTAGGTAATCATACCTCTTCAGCCCTTATTCTTAACACTGGTATACCACAGGGTTGTGTGTTGAGTCCCTTACTCTATACTCTTTATGTGCATGACTGCATTCCTAGTCATGTTAGTAATACTATTGCTAAATTTGCAGATGATACAACAGTGGTGGGACTTATCTCCAGAGGGGATGAGTCTGCCTCCCAAGATGAGGTGGACCGGTTGCTTTTGTGGTGTGGAGACAACAACTTGGTCCTCAACACCAATAAGACCAAGGAGCTTATAGTGGATTATAGAAGGAACAGACCAGACACCCAGCTCTTGCTTATCAATGGAGACCGAGTGGAGCAAGTGGCCAGTTTTAAGTTTCAGGGTATTAACCTAAAAGAGGACCTGACCGGGGGGTGCCCACATTGCAGCCCTGGTCAAAAGGGCCCAGCAGAGATTATACTACCTGAGACTTCTCAGAAAACAACAACTGAATGAAAAACTGCTGGTGACCTTTTATCGCTGCACCATAGAGAGCATTTTAACATACTGCACCTCTGTGTGGTTTGGCAATTGCACAGTGGCAGATAGGAAAGCACTCCAGAAGGTTAACGTCATTGCCCCAGAAGATCATTGGTTGCCCTCTCCCCTCTTTGGAAGAGCTTTATAGCTCCCACTGCCTTAAGAAAGTTCAAAACACTCTCAAAGATCCATCTCATCCTGGGAACCCTTTTTTTTTTAACTATTACCATCTGGCAGATGGTACAAAATAATAAAAACAAGGACAAATAGGCTGAAAAACAGCTTCTATCCCAGGGCAGTAGCTCTTTTGAATTCTGTTGTATAGTACAGTGTTGGTGTGGTGTAGGGGGTTTCCGGTTCAATGTGCGAAGGGTGAAGGATATGTGTTTGTTTATTTTCATGGTCATGGTGTTTGATTTCGTTGTAAGAGATGCAATGACAACAAAGTAAAACTAAACTAAACTCAACTAAACATTGCCTACCACCTCAAAATTTCTGCTACCGGTTCCCCAGAACTGGTCAGAACCTGCTGAATACCACCTCTGGTTCTGCTTCACAAAAGATAGTACTGTTCTTGTAGGACTATCAGAATACTATTTCCATTTGGTAGTTTCCTTTGGTTTGGATGGCTTTCGGTCCAAATCTGATTGTTAATAGAGAAGACTCTCAGGAACAGAAAAAGGGTCTCTTGAACTGAAAGACCCTGAAGAGCAGTCTTCTCCTCTAATGTGTAAAGGGAAGTAATAATGTAAAATTTGCAAACATTGATCATCTTAAAGAAAATAGCTCCCCCTATTTCATGATATCAGCAGCTTCCTAGACCAGGAGTCTCCAACTTTGGCAACTTTAAGACTTGTGGACTTCAACTCCCAAAAAGGAGGAATTCTGGGAGTTGAAGTCCACAAATCTTAAAGTTGCCAAAGTTGGAGACTTTTGTCCTAGAGGCCCCTGAACTGTTCAAACTCAAAACAAACCATTAGGGCTAAAATCTTAAGAGTTGGAAGAGACAATAGAAGTCAACTACTAATCCAATCTCCTGCTTAGTGCAGGACATCCAAAATATTCCCCCTGCCCTCTATTTGAAGAGCTCTAGTGAAGAAGATCTCAATACATCATGTGGCAACCTGTTACGCTGCCTGATAACTCATGTTGTCAGGAAGTTCTTCCTGATGTCTAATCTGAACCCATTTCCTTATAATATAACCCATTGGTCCTGTTCTTGGCAATAATACAGTATAAGTACACTCCCTCTTCTGTGTTACAACCTGTAGAGAGTGAGGAAGATGACCTTGACTGGAATTTGAAAGAATCATTTATTAGATAAAGGGGAGTGAAAAAAGTTTTTATGAGCTGAGAATTGAGACAGTATTAGGAAGCAGACACCGCCCTGATTCAGTGAAGTATGGGAACAGCAAAGATGTGCAGCAGAGACTTGCAAGGTTCTCTAATTCTAGCCAATCTCCATAAAAATAATTCTAATATTCCTGTGGAGTTGATTTCTTGGTATGACAACAACCGTTCATGTACTTGAAAACCACTGTTATATCTCCACCATGTATTTATGAGGCATTCCAGGACTCTTGTTACTAAGTTAAAAGAATCATTTATTAATAGTGCCAGTTTATTTGCTTAAAACTATTGCCATCTGGGAATTTTGGGAACTGCACTCTCAAACACATTGGCAGGAGACCAGGTCTACAGGAGGTCTGAATTCACATATAACACCAACTCATGGTTTTGCATTATGTTGAACAAGCTGAACTAAATTAGATAGCATGTAGCTCTAAACTAACACACATTTTATGAATTATGATATATGGGAGCCAAGCCCAGTAGAGACAGATATTTTTTTAAAAAAAATATTTTTTATTTTTATTTTTTAAATAAAATGGTAGAACAGAATAACTTCAGAGCAAACTAATGAATATTCTGTCACAGTTATAGCTGTGAGAGTTAAACAGAAACTTTTTATGATCAAAGGCTACTTTCACAGGGCAACTAAGGGGAAAAAAACTTATAACAGAGCTCTATAACTTCACAAGGAAAATGGACTTGACACCAAATATGACAGCCTCCATTTCTCCTTCCATAAAGAAAAGCAAAATGTATCCATGCCATATAATGTTGCTTTATTATCCTTTTCCTGGACTATCAATAAGGCATAATTGGGCTGAACGGTTTCTGAATTTGTAAGGTAGGAGACTCCCTTAAGCCATTCCTCAGGAATTGCCAAAAATCTTACAACTGAAATTAATTCAGAATGCTGTTCCAACATGACTATTTGGGCTAAATGCAGGGGCTTATTTCACTCAAGTCCCGTTTTATCTCAAAAGCTACTTCCCAGTTGCCTGAATAATCAAATAGAAATGAATACAACATTCTGTTCCCAACTTGCAAACTGCTGGTTTCCTCCCTTTCTGCTTCCTGCAAAATTGTCTGTATTCAGATGGTATACTAAACCAGGGGTCAACAGCCTTAAACTTTCAAAGAGCCACAAAGGTCTCACCGGAAGCCCTCGGTTCAATTCTGGAACTGACCAGGAGTCCGGTTTCCCCCACCATAGAGTTTCCTTCTAGCACGGCATCCTTTTTCCGCTACCTGACCTAACAGAAAGCCCTATCAATTGTGGAGCTGACCAGTGATAGGGAGCCACAGCAGAAGGATGAAAGAGCCAAATGCAGCTTCAGAGCCATGGGTTGCCAACCCTGTACATATAACATAGTATGATGAATATATGCCACGGTTAATCTTCAAGCATGCACACTCTTTTCTTAAAGCCAGATGCATTCATTTCTGGGTTGAAGTAATGTACACTCAGCTATGTCATAAATTCAGATCTGAAGCTGATCCATTTCCATCAAAGTAAATATTAACCACAATTAAGTTAGATTTAGGCAATAGGGCACATTTTTACTTCAGTAATGAAATGGAGGGGAGGATGCAAAAGACAATAATAGTCGTAGAGGTAGTCCTCAATTTATGATCACAACAGAGCCCAACATTTCTGTTGCTAAGTGAAATATTTGTTAAGTGATTTTTGCTCTGTTTTATGACCTTTCTTGTCACAATTTTTAAATGAATCACTGTCATTAAGTTAGTAACATGTTTGTTGAATCTGGTTTCTTTATTGACTTTCCTTGTCAGAAGGCTGCAAAAAAGGTCACGTCCTCAGGACACTGCAACTGTCATAAATGTGAGTCAATTGCCAGGTGTATGAATTTTGATCACGTCACCACAGGGATGTTACAACAGTTGTAAGTGTGAAAAATGTCATTTCAAACAGTCACTAAATGAACTGTTGTAAATCAAGGACTACCTGTCCTATATAAGTCCAAAAGGAAAAGGAATCCATAAAACATAGTTAGGTAATTCCTTTATAGGAACCAACAAACCCAACACAAACTCTTTATCAAACAAATGGTTCCCCAAAACAAAGAATTGCCAAGTTTAAGTCTTGGTTTTGGTCTAGTGTGTGTGTGTGTGTGTGTGTGTGTGTGTGAATCCTTTCAAAAGACTATCCTGGCATGTTAGCAAGAGCAAATTAGTTGTAAAATGTAAGTGAATCATTGAAAATCCTGGGTGGCATCACGTCTGGGTTTGAGAGCCTCAGCAGCCCACGTTTTATGGAGAACATGCCAACAAGCTCATTTTCAAAATCCTTGACTTTCAGAATGGTGGGGACAAATGTAGAATGTTATTAAACAAAGGGAGTCAGTGAAGGACAGCTTTAAAGTATTCATACACAAACTATAGGAGATGGAAAGCTAATACCAGGTCTGCTTCATTTCACAATGGCTTCATACAGAAAAAATGATAAAGCAACACAGCCATCAGGGTGGCAAAAATTCCTTTTAAAGGTAAACAGACCACCCTG
>BLBF01000036.1:15786385-15808931 GCA_015471245.1 Laticauda colubrina | reverse complement strand
CAAAGATCCATATATATATATATATATATGTGCTGTCCAGCTTCCTTCGGGTATTATCCCACGTCATTGCAGCTCTGTTAAAGTTGTAGCAATGTTTCAGCAGAATCTCATCTGCCATCCTCAGGCTTCTGTATAGACTCCCAACCAATCAGGATGAAGAAAAAACCATTCTGACAAAGCAGTAGGCTAGCCCCAAATTTAAAACAGAAATGGCTGTGAAAGTCTGACTCGCAACACTATACAGAAACCTGATGATGGCAGATGAGATTCTGCTGAAACGTTGCTACAACTTTAAATGCACAACTATAATGACATGGGAAAATACTCGAACAAAGCTGAATTACATACATACCGTGTTTCTCATATAATAAAGCTGGGTCTTAATTTTTTTTGAGCCCTGAAAAAATAGCTAGGCCGTCTTTTTGGGGGTGTGACTTAATTTCCCCCCCCCTTGCATCTTCAGGCGGGCAGGTGGCGATGGCTTGGATGTTGACCTCAGCGTTGGTGGGGCACTTCATATTGGCACTTTGTAATGCAGGCAGCACCATATCCCTGTGTGCAACAAAAGTACTTCCTAACGGCAAGCCCCCCCACCCATTTCACATGTTTTAATATGGGCCTTAATTTGGGGGGAGGGGCTTAATTTCATTTCATGCCTATAAACATGCTGGGTCTTCCTATTGGGGGAAGTCGTATTGTTGGAGAAACAGGGTACATACATACATACATATATTTAGTGTGTGTGTTTTAACCAACAAAGGCATTACAAACAATTACAGACATTAAAAGTAAAAATTCCTTTATAAAATAGATGTGTATGGAAGGGGGGAGTCACATACGTTTCATTAACGATAGAGTGTCTATTGTTATCATGAAACCTGCCAGTAAATTACACATTTGGCTGTGGAAGTGCCCTAAATCTAAATTCAAATTTTAAGGTGGAATATTCCAAAGTCTTCCATGAATTTTATATGAGGAATTTCAGATACTTTTCTGCTGCTTGAGTTCATATGATTTTAAACTTCCCAGTCTACGTATCTAGAAATTTTCTCTCTGGAGCACTGTATGCTCAGATAGTGTTTCTTGAATTCCACATGTGTGGTCATCTCAGAAAGCAAAGATGTGTGTAAAAAGGCCCTGAAGTTGATTTCAAAGCACAGATGCATTCTTTGGTGAGAAGATGGTCCTTCCAGCTTTCCTGACTCATATTGTACATTGCTTTTAAGATAAGGACTACTTTGAATTGTGTTCAGAAATAGGCTGGAAACCGGTGCTGGCTCTGCAAATACTAGTGAAAAACAATCCAAGTTTAAATTATTGTCGTTGTATTTCAGAAAATACAAACAAAAATGCAAAACAAAAACAAAAACCTGCCATTCTTGAGTAGATTTCAAAACCACAAACAATGCATTTGAAGTACCTAACTTGGGAACAAGGATCCTGCAGATATAAGTGTAGGTTTGGTTATTTTTTGATTATTTCAGTGGTTTCCAAATTATATGCTAGAGAATCCTGCATGATCAGAAGATTGCCAATGATTCCCCAGTGTTTTCGAGTATCAAAAGAGTATGAGCAGGAAGACTAATATGAATGAAGACAAATAGACATGTCCCAGGATAATGGTGCAGGATCCAATCTGAGTTACTCACTGGGAACCGAGATTTAATCTTCCAACTTTTGGATTCACACTGGAGCCAATCTTCAGATAATTTATCTCTATTGGAATATGAGACAGAAAGTAGAGAGAAGTTCCAGAGGATGGGCTCTGCCAATGGGAACCAAATTTTGTCTTCATTGGTGGAGTTCACCAAGATCTTAAAATGGAGAAACATTTATTTATTTCTTTTCTTATCTGTCAATATGTATAGCCCATCTCACAAAAAGCAATCTGAGATGGATTCTTCCTTAACGTAACTACTGGAGAGATAAAACATCTCACATTGGTTGGTTGGTTAGTTGATTGATTATATGCCATAAAGTTTTACTGACTCTGCACTTATATCCATTATAATTGTATGCCTTGCCTTTGGTGGTTCTCTTTTCCTCCATATTTCTGTGTTACAGATGTTTCTACAGAACTAGGACTTCATATCTCCAAATTATAGACCATTTCAGCCTAGTCATTTGTGCTTCTGGATTGATTTGTTCAGTGAATCTCTTTCTTTCTTTTTCTTGTCTATCCATGGTATTCTCAAGAGTCTTTTCCAACACCCCAAATTCAAAAGCACCAATACTGTTTCTGTTTCTGCTTCACTTTTGGGACTACCATTGATTTTAAGCAATTACACTGAAATTCTTGCATATCAATAGTGCTGGTTTGTTGTAGTGGTTAAAGCCCATGTCACACTGAACCAACAGATGCAAAGAGGATGTAAAACGGACAAAAAACCTTGCCATCCGTTCGAAAATGCAATGTACTCATTGCCTCCATTTGGCTTCCTCTCTATCCGTCCAGCATCCGTTTATGGACGTTTCATCCGCTCTGAAAGTTTTGGGCTGCCTAAAACTTTTGCGCGGAAAATGTATCCAGTTCGTCCGTTCTGCATCCGCTACGCATCCGCTATGCATCCGTTACACATCCGCTATATCCGCTAGGCATCCACTGCGCATCCGCTGCGCATCCGCGCAACTTGCATCCGCTCGGATGCAGGGAGGAAGCGGAACGGACGCGGAACGGAGGCAGAACGGATGCAGCACGGAAACAAAGCATTTAAAACGGAAAAAACGTTTGGAGAGGGGACCTATCTCAGATATTAAGGATGTCTACAGGATGCCTACAGGATGCCTAGAGGATGCCTAGCGGAAAACCTATACTGCCTATAAAAAGGGGGAGCAACTCACCTGCATCTCACTTTCAGAACAGCAGCCTAGCGGTGCAGACCTCTGCAGCCTTCATCTGGCTCTTCCGCTTCCACAGCATCCAGTCATGTCCACCGTGGATTGTGACAAAGTCCTTTCGGCAGCCACCATCCTTCTGCAACAGTGTGAAACCATCTACAGGCTCTGTGAACTCTACTACGGGAAGAAAAGGAGGCACCCAAAAAAAGTCTGGGTCCAAAGATGGTTCGCCAGAAGAGCAGAGGACGGACTGTACAACAAGCTGATGGTGGAGCTGAGGAGCGAAGACACTCGGGCGTTCCAGAACTTCATGAGGATGCCTCCAGCCATGTTTGACGAAGTTGTGCAGCAGCTGACACCCAGGTTGACCAAGCAGAGCACCAGCTTCCGCCCCAGCCTGGAACCTGGGCTCAAGGTGGCACTCACTCTGCGCCACCTGGCCTCTGGGACCACCTACAGGAGCATGCAGTACGGCTGGAGGGTGCCATCCAACACCATCAGCATTGTGGTCAGAGAAGTGGTGCAGGCCATCATCGAAGAATACAAGGAGGAGCTCCTCCAGTATCCCTCCACTGAAGAAGGATGGAAGAAAGTTGCAGAGCAGTGGTATCAGAAGTGGAACTTCCCCCACACCGTTGGAGCCATAGATGGCAAGCACGTGGCCTGCAAAGCGCCAGCCAAGTTGGAGTCCACTTATCACAACTACAAGGGCCTCTTCAGCATCATTCTCTTCGCCATGGTCAATGCTGACTACAAGTTCATGTACATCGATGCTTCAGGCAACGGCTCATCTTCAGATGCCCAGGTATACAATGCCAGTGACCTCAAGGAGGGGCTGGAACGCAACCTCATGGTGGGCTTCCCAGATCCAGACCCGCTGCCCAACGACAAGCAAGATGTGCCCTACTTCATCGTGGGGGATGACACCTTCTCCCTCACAACCTACCTCATGAAGCCCTACACCTCCAAATACCTCACCCGTGAAGAGAGGATTTTCAACTACAGGCTGTTCAGGGCAAGGCGGGTGGTGGAGAACGCCTTTGGCATCCTGGCCAACAGGTTCCAGGTACTTCTCACCAACATGCAGCATAGCCTAGAGACCCTGAGGAGGATCATGGAAGCTTGCTGCATCCTGCACAATCTCATGCGCACCCGCTACCCAGTCTTGCAGAACAGGCTTGTGGACCGTCAACAAGGCAATGGGGACATGGTGGCTGGGGAATGGAGGCAAGGGCAAAACCTGATCGACACTCAGGATGTGCAAGGCCCCAACAGAGCCTCACGTGAGGCGAAGAAGCAGCGCAACCTCCAGAAACACTGGTGCAACTCCCCAGCTGAAGCAGTGGAGTGGCAAGACAGGATGGTAAATGCTTAATGGATGCTTCCTTCAGACTGTCTCATCACACGGATGAGATTGGGCCATGTATGTTGGGTTGGCCTACAATGAACAGGGCGTTTAATAAAGAGTTGTGTTTATGTTGACATGTGTGGATAATTATTACATTATTATTGATAATAAAGGGCTGTAGGTGTGGCACTTGGGAGGGTGGACCATACAGTCCCACGATGCTTGCACTGGAGGTTTATCTATCCCACTGCTATCCTAACCCATCCCACAGCTATTACCCATTCCACAGGTATCCTAACCCATCCCAAAGCTATCCTTACCCATCCCACAAGCATGCAAAGGCTTAAACTATTTCTAAAAGTTTCCAGCAAGACTTTATTAAAAAAAAGAAATGAAGCAAGTGTGTGAATCATAAATAGACTTTATTAACAACAAGCTATAAGACAAAAATAAGTCTCTGGTACTCCTCTTGGTCGCTCAGTCCCAGGGGTGAAGGGTGCAGGTGCTGTGGAGGTGGCTGGTGCTGGAGTGCTTGTCATCAGCTCCTGCAGAAGCAGAAGCAGCAGAAGCCCCAGCCCCAGAAGAGCGAGCCCGTGCTGCAGAAGCCCCAGCAGAACCAGAGTGAGGGCCAGGGGGCGGGATGGTAGCCTTGTCCCTCTTGCCAGGGCTGGCAGCAGATGGCTGAGGCTTGCTGTGCTTCCGCATGGTTGTGGGGTTGCTGGCTGGCAGGGAGGCTGGCAGGAACCAAGGCTGGCAGGGAGGCTGGCACCAAGGCAGGCAGGAAGGCTAGCAGGCAGGCAGGCAGGCACCAAGCCTGGCAGGAAGGCTGGCACCAAGGCAGGCACCAAGGCTGGCAGGCAGACATGAACCAAGGCTGGCAGGAAGGCAGGCAGCAAGGCTGGCAGGCAGACCGGCTGGCAGCAAGGCTGGCAGGGAGGCTGGCACCAAGGCTGGTAGCAAGGCTGGCAGCAAGGCTGGCAGGCAGACATGCAGGAAGGGCAGGCAAGGCAGTCGATGTGTCCGGCAGCAGGTCTTTCCTCTGAATGGCGACCTGCTTCTGAGCTGCTTCCGTTATATCCGCGGGGCTGATGCAATGCATCCTCCCCGCATGTGCAATTAATGCCAGGCATCCATTAGGCTTCCGCTGTGCATCCGCTGTGCATCCGCTGTGCATCCGTTTCATCTGTTCGGCGTCCGCTCTGCATCCGCTCTTTCCGTTCCGCGTCCGCTTCGCTAAGGCCCCCCGGAAACCCTGCGGACGTGCCATCCGCTCCCATCCGCTTCCATCTGCTGGGCTTCCATTCCGCATCCGCTTTGCATCTGCCCTGCGTCCTCCCCGCGTCCGTGTTATCCGCTCCGGTTATGCAAATTTTTGCCCCTTTTGAGAGCAGATAACAATGGATGGAACATTTTGCTCATCCACTGTCTCCTTTTTGCATCCGTTGGCCAGTGTGACATGGGCTTAAGATGCTAGGTTAGAAACTTTAAAGCCTCAATCTTCCATAATTCACACAATAACTTTTTAAAATAATCTTAGTTGGGGAGCCATTGTCACACATGTGATTAGCAGAGCTTTCACAATATGAGTATGTGTTGTATATAGAAGTACTTCCTTTTCTGCTTCTGTATCTTGCCTCCTTTATTTGTTCGTGAATGTCCCCAAATTCTCAAATTTGTGAGACAGCAGGAAATTACCTTTTTATAATTTTATACACACGTACACACGTTCTGATGCTTCTTCTTTGCCTTCATCCTAATTTAGTTCTCCCTAATGCTTAGGAAGCAACTATGCATTATTAATAATTTGTTCCACTCTTGCAATATTATTTTGTAGAATAGTAGACAAAACTGTAGAACCAGTTTGGTACTGTGGTTACAGCACCAGGCTAAAAACCTGGGAGACCATGAATTCTAATCTCATCTTAGACACAAATCCAGATGGGTGACCTTGGGCCAGTTACTTTCTCTCAACCTTAGGAAGGAGGCAATGGAAACCACTTCTGAAAAACTTCATCAAGAAAACTGCAGGTACTCTCTGGAATTAGACATGGGAGGAAAAAAAAGAAAATCGGAACTCCATACTATTCCAAGTGTAGTCCTACAATAGATTTATATAAAAGCATGAGTAAATTGACATTTGCACCTTCAACTCAAATATGCCATATGCTCAGATATTTTCCATAAAATCTTTTCTATGGTTCAACATTTCTTTTGCTGACTATTTACCCTTAATTCAAAACCCCTTTACCATCAGTTTTGGGGAAATCCTTTTGGATTTGCAATTCCTTTTTGATTAATTAAACTGAACTGTTCAATATCTTTAAGCAAATTGGGCGTTTCATTACTCATAAAGTTGTTCAAAAAAAAATAAAACACAAGGTTTCAGGGTGATTCCTGGGACACATACTTTCTACATCTCTCCACTGTGAAATCGTCAATTTATTCTTACAATTTTCAAATAAATTGAGTTTTCTTTGACTTTGGCTTAGAGTGAAAGATAAACTTGGCCACTATTCCTACTTTTTTAATGTTAGCAACATTGTAAATGAGCAGAATAATAAACCCAACATATGGAAAAAGAAATCAACCTTTCCTAATCTGATATTCTCAAATGATTCTGATTGCTGGGAAATATGAGAGTTGTCATACAACACATTTGTAAAGTATAGAATCATGGAAGGATTGTAAAGATCATCTAGTCCAATCCTGTGTCCCAAACAGGAACCAACAATTACTAACAGATTGCTATACAGTTTCTATTTGAACATCTTAATGAATGAGACTCCAGCTGAGAGCCAGTTTGGTCTTATGCAAGGGTGTCAAACTGGCAGCCCATGGGCTGGATAAATCATATGCAGGCCATGCCCACCCCAGCTCTGTGAATGGGGAAAATGTTGCAAAATGTCATGTAATGACAACATGATGCCACAGGTTTCACACCTGTGGTCTACTGGTTAAGACCTTAGGCTAGAAACCAGGAGACTGAGGGTTCTGGATCTGCCTTTGGCATGAAAGCTAGTTGAGTGACCTTGGGTCGGCCATTCTCTCTCAACCTATTATGTCAGACTCAGGCGACAAACCAGGCGATCTTCCTCTCACTACCAATGGATCAGTTGAAAAAAATAGACCTTGCACTTGCAGGAAAATGTCAGAAAGAAGAAAAAAAAGAAGTAAAGAATACAGCATTTCTCAAGGTACTATAATTTGTTTCACTGTTGAATTATTTCTTTATAATTTAAACCTAGTTTCTTGCCCTCTCTTGTGGAATGAGTCTAAATAATCTTGCCCTGTTATCTAGTAACTATCTAGGGCAGTGGTGGCGAACCTGTCTGGCACTGAGAGCTCAAACCAAAATGCATGTGCATGCATGCATGCTGGAGTATCGGAAAACCAAAGACCAGGTGTGCCGGTGTGCGCATGCCTGTTTTTTGGCTGTTTTGGGGGGCATTTTCAGGGTTGTTTTCATAGGTTTACCATCATGGATCTAGGGCTTTAGCTCAGCCTTTCATATGACCACCAATGGAGGGACAGAGAGACTGAACGCCATGGTAGAGAGCAGTATCCGAAGTGCTACGTGAACTATCAGCAGTCCACTTATCTAGGAACCCTGACAAACAGGCCTTCAGTAATCTGAAGAGAGCTTTCATATTTCCCTGCAGACCTATTTCACTGGGTCAAATGTATACAGGTTTGTCATTTTGGTAGCTATTCTCTGGATGTGATCCCATTAAACTAAATCTACATGTCCCTAACATATAGTGCCTTGAACTGATTATACAAAAAACTGCCTATCTCCAATAATTTCTGCCTTCCCAGTAAAATTGGGCAGGATGGGCACATTCCAGATTCCCTCATGAACTTCAACAATATCATTTATCAGGACCCAAGGAAGGTTGTCTTTTCTGTCATGGTGCCTGCCCCCTTGAAGATCATTTCCCAATTCCAGAGGTCTGTATGACTTCAACTCTTCAGTTGTTCCAAAAATCTTTTGAAGACTTGGTATTATCCCCAAGCTTGGAGCGAGGGTAGCTATTAAGCATCTGATGGTCATTTTGTTGCTTTGGAAGAAGGGATATTTTTTTAACCTGGATATGTACATTTTTTCTGTTTTATTTTATCTTGTTTTTGGATGTAATCTACTTGGAGTTTGCTTTTTTTTTAGTTGCATCATACTATGGATTCATGTTGAACTGATGATCCCTAAAAACACCAATATCTTTTCTGTATGAAATGCTGCCCAGTATGGTCCTATCCACCTTAAACTTCTACCTTTGATTTGTTTTCTCCTGCTGAAATAAAGGTCTTTGCATTTGCCTCTGTTGAAATTAATCTAGCTGGTTTCTGCCCCTTGTTCCAGATTATCAGGATCCTTTGGTATCTTGTCACTTTGTTCTAAGATGCTTACTGAAATCTCTTTATAAAGACGGGAATAATGTCTGCATTCCTTCAATCCTCTAGAACTATACCCAACCTTCTTTTTGTTAATCTTCAAAGATTACCAAAATGGCCATGGAGATGACATTTATAAATTCCTTTAAGACTTTAAGATGGAATTGGTGATGACCTGAGGAAGTAAATTTGTTTGCGATAGCCAGATGTTTCTAACCAACTCTGTACTTACCATGGATTGCTACTCCCTCTTTTTGTTAATTGTTCTGCTTAGGTCCATTTGAACACAGTTCCCCTTTGGGGAGAAAACTAAAGCAAATATGTCCTCTGCTCATCATCTCTTATTAACTTAGGATATTCTCATAGCAGTGGGTCCGCCCCTTCCTTTTTCCTCCTTTTCCTACTGACAAAGCAAAAAAAGGCCTTTTAGTTGCTTTTAGCTTCCCTTGCAGGCCTAAGTTCTTTCTGCAGTTTAGCTTTTCTTTCTGCAAACATTTGCTACTTGTTTGACATACCTTCTTGAAGATGATACCAATTTTCTATTTCCTGTACACATCCCTGTTAGCTCAGTCCAAAGCTTCCCAACTATGTATCCACAATAGTTTTATAAGCACTACCTCATTAAATTGTGGTGCAATTGTAGCTCCAATATCTTATCTTGAAAAATTCCCAATGCTCCTGTGCTTTCTTTGAACCAAAGATTTATCTCCATAGACCCATCTATTACTTCTCTAAAGCTGTTGCAATGCACTCTCTTGAAATCCAGTTCCCATGTATAACTATGCTCAAATTTCTCTTTTTCTGGTATTTGAAACCCTAGATGATATGGTTAGCTCCTCTCTCCAATCAACTTTCCCTTATTGGTTAGGTTTAGTTGATGAGACCCAGTTCTTTTATCACTTTTTCAGCGGGTTGGGGATGACATAGTGAAGGTCTAATGTTGCATTAAAGGGCCCTCATGATGTATATATTTTATGGATGCCAACAGAATTCCAAAAGGTTTAAATAAATATGTTTCTAAGCAATTGTCCTATGCTGTTTTATTAGTCAGATTCATAGATCACACAAGTGTTTAACAAGAAAAGGATTCATATTAAATTCATACATAGTTTTAAGTGAAATATGAGAAACACTTTTTTTTAATGCGATTTCCTATTTTTTATGGATTTCCTATAAAACCTAGATCATAAAAAACTGCCTTCCTCTTCCTTCTGTATGTTTTACTTTCTTTCGTGTGCATGCAGACCTTTGAGCATAAAACCGATATAGAACAATTATTTCTTAGGAGAGACAATAGGTTACTTGACCGTTTGGTCACTAATTAAAATTAATTGAATAACTAATGAGAACTGGGCTACTGAGTATTTGAAATTCTGTTGGTTGTGCTTGCTTTTTATTTTGTCACATGCATGCTACAAATGTACACTGATTTACCAGATTTGTTGTCTACTTAGGAAAAAAAGTATCTTACAACCAGTCTCTGCGCTTACAATATGTCACAGCATCCCCAAAGTCATGTGATCAAAATTTGGGTGCTTGGCCACCAGCATGCATTTACGATGATTGCAGCATCCCGCAGTCATGGGATCACCATCTGCAATCTTCCCAGCCAGTTTCTAACAAGCAAAGTCAATGGGGGAAGTCTTATCTTAATGATTGTGTGATTCACAAGTCATACTTGCAGTGATTTGCTTAATAATCTTGGCAAAAAAAAGATTGTAAAATTGGGTGCAATGTATTTAACAACCACCTTGCTGGAAGACAGTTGAAGACTACCTATATGGCAGTGAACATTATTTGGATTACCGGGCAGTTTTTCAGGATTTAAATATTGCTCACCCTCTGAAATAGCTAATGTTCCTTGAGACAAAATACATGCCATAACTCTCATGGAGGGTTACAGCAATTTCCCCATCTATTTTTAACCCTTACCTGCAATATTCACTACAATACCCCATTTTTTGGTCCTGTTCAATCCAGTGGAATCACTTCTATCCACTATAGAAATAGTAACAGTCCAGAAGGTCAGTGTTACAAGTGGAGAAGGATACTCATTCTCCATCTGTCACAATGTTCTGAAGAACTTGCTTTTCTATATATATATATTGAACTAGGATTTCATTGCTCCATGTGTCCCATCTAGAAAATTAGTTTTCTCCCGCTTCAACCCCAACCCCAACTTGGCCTTCTATCATTGCTTTGCATAAAGTGTAATGGATCAATTGCCGCCTCAAGTATTTTGCACTTTTCTTTCCAATGGTGGGGTGCCTGCTGTCCTCAAAAGAATTGTGCAATAAAGATTTCCAAGCCAACTCCCCAAGTTCAAACCCCAAAGCATACAGAAGGGGGATTTCTATATTCAGGGTACTTTAAAGATAGTGCCCAAAGCATACAACATTTGTGATGTGGGTCAAAGCATGAGGATGAGTGGAGGAGGAAATTTTGTGAATGTCTGGCCACATCCCCCATTCATCTGGAGGCAGAATGCAGCCTGGATGAGTGATGACAGAAGTGTTGACAATGGTAGGAGATGTTTGGCAGATAAGGAACCACCAAGGTTTGGCATAGTTCGAAAAGGTATGCAGCCTCCTCCAGCCCAGCGAGCTCCATGGCCCAGCATGTTTAGGCCCAAAAGATGATGCTAGTTATGTTGGCTTTTTTTTCTGGACTTTACCAGCTTCTGGGCACCATTTGGCTTGTGATATGTGTCCATCTGTTGCCACACACTTGGTGTCAGCACTAGTTGACTAGTCCATAGTTCCTGACAGCATAGACTGGCCAGGGTGGTGTGAAGACTGCTAATATTTCTTCTTTTTATTCAGCTGGGACTGTGTAGATATATATGTCAGATCAGTAGGACAACAATGATGGACTTCTGTTTCCCAAGATGTTTCATTTCTCCAACAGGGAGCATAGTAAAGTGGATACTTCATCTCACCTAATGTCCTAGAGTGGTTGTGGAAATGAAAGGGATGGCAGCTAGGGATGGTCAGAAGGAAAAAAGATAGCACAAGGCAGGCATTAGCAGTGGGTTTTGCCAGGGAGTGATTGACCCTGGAATTGTTCAAGGATTCCAAAGGTTCATGCCAAAGAGGATCTTGTCATAATTATTATTTCAAATCCAATTCAGTAGTCATTTACCTTTGGAGGTGATTGTTGGAAATGTAATGAAAGCAATAATCCTCTTCTTTTGTTTTTTGGCTTCAGGAATCAGTCCCAGATGTCCCCCCTCTGCACCATCTACAAATTGTGAAGGCTTCAAAAACAGAGCATAATAACAATATAGTAAATTGAAAGTAGAACATTGAAAAAGAACTGATCAGAAGATGGAAATGAACAATTAACGCTGACATTCTTTGTGGAATGTTTATCCAACAATGATGAATTTCGGGTTTTGAGTCAAGTACAGCAACTGCGCCCTTCCCATAAATCTATCATCTCCAAATCTCACAGTCATATATTTACAATTTACAGTTTCACCCCAGATTTCAACACAGAGTCTTTCTAGGGTAACATGGATGGGGTTACCTTTTCCTTTAAAAGTTTTGGGGTAAAGAAGAAGCCATAGAGCAAAGACTGACCAAATATTTGTCTTGGATAGTATTTGGGATTTTGGACTAAATCCAGCAAGATCATTGTCATGTTGGCCTTCACCCATGGAAACTCAGTGGGTGACTTTACTATAGCCACTAAGCACAACAAAACCTGTATGAGAAGAACCAACAGAAGGAAGAACTGGAAGAAGATCCTTATTGAGATCCTGAAGGAAATGAAGAATCTTCTCTTAGAATACAATTAGATTAATTCTTTTACTTGTGCTACTCTACTATACACATTGCTTGTGGGCTCTCTTGGCCTTTCTCTCACTTCCAGGGGGGCATATATTAAAAGAGGTATATCCCAGTCCCATATGATTCATCAACAATGTATACAGTTACAATATTCCAAGCAGAATCTGTAAATAAGCGAGTTACATTTTCCCTCTGAGCCCCAAGCAAGACATGCCATAAAAAGTAGAAGAATCATTATTTCACATTCAAATAACTAGTTATGCCACCTCTCCAAAGATTGCAATTCCTTCCCTCCTTCTCTTTCATGAGTTTTCTATTTATTTACCCCAAGCAGACTTGGGGACAACCAGCAGACTTAGTCCTTACTCAGCCACTGCAGGAGAGGAGAGCCCTATGTTTTCTTAACCTAAAATGTTTTGACTAGAACTTCCTCCAAACATGTCCATATTTTACTCTTGTTTCTCAGTTTTTGACTGCATTTGCTTGTCAGTTTCTATATTTAAAAAAACAAAACCAACCACATTTCAGAGTTCAGAGTGTATATCAAGTGAGCCCTCTTATGTTCAGTATGGAGTGTTCTGTTCAAGATTTCAGTTAATCTGCCTCATCCTCCTTGCCAAGTTGAATATTGTCTACCAGTCAGTCAATATTCAGGGCATCTTCAACATATTCATTTGCCTTAGCACTGGTCTGGATATGTAACTGGAACTGCAGTTGGAGACAGTCTCAGCTACAATAAAATCCTCGATTCCTCCAGTGTATCTGGAAGGCATACTGTTGAAGAAAGGCTGCAAGTAATCCTTGACTCACAATCATTCATTTAACAACAGTGCAAAAGCTACCACATCCTTGCAAAAATGACTTACAACCTGTATTTACATGCATGATGGCAACTGGAGTTGAAACATCCTACCGCCACATAATTGTGATTTGCGTCCTTTTTTTTTTGACAATTTCCAGCAAAAAAGGCCCACTGGGGAACTTGAATTTGATTCAATTATTGAGCACATGCTTTGCTTAATAACCACAGTGATTTGTTTAAAAACCACCATGAAAATGATTGTAAAGTTGGGTTTGACTTGACTTGAAACCGCAATGATGTACGACAGAAATTCCATTGCTGGTTGTGGTCTTAAGCTAAGGACTAACTGTACAGCAAATCAGGATTCCATCTACCACCTAAATCTGGTCCCTAATTAAAATGATCTTCCTTTGTCTTTATTTGACTCCATAAACCATATTGTTAAAAAGCACTTTTCTTATCTATGCCTCAGTTTCCCCCTAAAGGAAAACGGGAGGTTGTTACCATTCCTTCCACTTTTTTTTCCTCCTCAAAGATGCTCATGGATTTTAAGCCAACTTTAAAAGAGACAAAGCTTAGCTCTGAGCAGGGACACCTGTCACTTGAAGGGAAAATATATATTGATTGTTATTAATGGTTCAGCATTTAACTGCTCGGCCCTAAACCAGCCAGAGACAGTGGAGCCAAGCTGTCTGGGACTCCCTGTGATGTTGTAAAATGACAGCCAGGCAAACCGCCTGGAGAAAAGGTGTAACCAGAATTTTAAACTTCATCCCCACCTCAAATGTTCCTATTTGGCATATCACAACAAAATGCTTGGGAATGATGTCAACTAAGAAGGGAGAAAGGATCCAGAAAGGGTGACTTGTTATTTTGCTAAATTTTAAGCTGGAAAAAAATTGCAATTGTCTCTTCCCTCTTGAGTCCTGTGAAAAGATGGTACTTTGAAATGCTAGTAATCCATGATGGGGCATTAGATCATTGGCTTCTATTGTGACAGGGGCTTGGAGAAAGCTGCTTGTTATGGATCTCTTTCCTTAGCAGGTTTGCTCTGTCCTCCTTTTTGCCCCACTCACTTTGCTTCTCTTTTTGGGGTCCAAATTACAAACTACATAGAGAAAAAGAGCAAAGCATTCAATAGTTACAGATCCTTGCTCTTCTCTTCCTATTATTTACTTGTTTAGAGATGACAAATGATAGATAATGACCATAACAAGGGTCTAGAGCATTTTTTTTCTCTGGCAACCTTAAGACACATGGACTTCAACTCCCAGAATTCCTCAGACAGCATACAGCAGAGAAATTCTGGGAGTTGAAGTCCATATGCCTTAAAGTTGCCAGGGTTCAAAAACATTGACCTAGAGCAGGGCTGTCAAACTGGATGCATCATGAGCTGGCTATGCCCATGTCTGGTTTAGTGAAGGGGGAAAAAAGTCCTGATTCGTCATGTGATGCATTGTGAGTTTGATACCCCTGACCTAGATGATTGAGGGTTTGGCAAGGGTCCCTTTTAGAGTGAGGGTTTTGGTAGGGGCCCAAGGCTACTGGCTTCTGAAATAAACTTTAGATTATGAAAAAGATCAGTCTTCTCCAGTGCCTTTGCATTATGACTTTTTGCTCATAAAAGTGTATAACCAGGGTTGTGATCCAACAATCACTGGAAAGACATTGGTTAGGAAAGGCTGATCAAGGGAAACAATTTATGCACGCTCCCTACAGACCTCTTAGGAAAGGGGTGAGGTCAATAGTGAGGTCAAGGTTAGTTTTTGGGGTTTGGGGAAGAAACCACAGAGTCTGGTAGAGTATTCCAGACATTGACCACTCTGTTGTTGAAGTCGTATTTCCTGCAATCAAATTTGGTGCGGTTTATCTTGAGTTTGTATCTATTATGTGCTCTTGTCTTGTTGTGGTTGAAGCTGAAGTAGTCATTGATAGGTAGGAAATTGCAATATATGATTTTATATACTATACTTAGATCGGACTGAAGAAATCTCTGCAGACCAGTCATTTTTCAGATAGCAAGATAGCAATTAAGAGGTAAGATAGCAACTGAGAGCCACTCCTTTACTGATAGACTTTTAGGAGGCATTTTGTACATTGACAAATACAATCCTTTATTTGAAAGGCTGTTGGAGGTGATGTCCTCTATTTTAAGTGTAGCTGAGGCACAGCCTAATTTAAATTAAGCAGAGGACATTAAAGTTGCTTATCAAGCAACAATTCATATTTGAGTGGCAGGGACCTATGTTCTCCAGCCACATTCTGCCCCACTATGATAAACTAAATTATATTTTATTTAAATTAACATACCATTCTAATAATAATAAATAACTCCCCATAATCAAGATTGATTTAAAAGATCCATGTTAGATATAATTGCAGTGCAAATTGGTGTATTAACATTGATGAAAAAGTATATGTAAAAGTACTTTATGTTCCAAACTATTATTATGACCATAATGTTGAAAACGTGTTGCGAGAATGACCATCAAAAAAAGTTATGGGACCTCTGAATTCAGAGGAACCAATATCTAGAACTTAACATAATGACAGACATCATAGGAGTTGAAGGAAAGCAAATCTCACCTAAGGGGAACTGGAAAAGATTGTAAAATGTGGAATTTAAGAACTGAAATAATGTCTAAATGGTACTCTTAATCATTTTTTTTCTAAAATTATTTTGCAATCGTATCAAATAGGAGTTATTAAAATAGACTCAGTAAAGACTATATGAACTTTACACTCCTGAAATGCACATAGACCACAGACTGCATATAGCATTATATTGTGTGCATGAGTTATCCAGACCCTGTCCCAGTTGAAGGCCAAAACGTAGAGGACTGTGCATGATGCATAATGAAAAGATGTGGTTAATTCATTTGTTTTGGCCACAAACACTATTGTGCAACTTTGTAGGAAGGGGGAAAATACTATTCAATGCACTGAAGCTTTCAGTCACCAATAATTATATTCAGTATCTTACCCCAGCCATTCCCCTTCCTCCCCCACTTTTGAAACTTCACATATATTTTCAAAGCTATGACAGCTAAAATTCCTTACATATCCCCTAAAGCAACTAAGGAAAATGAAAAATTGAAAAATCTCAAGAAGTTGGATTTTGTGTCCAATAGATCATTTATTGAGTGATTTTTCTACTCTAAATCAAAAAACCAAGACCTATTCTAAGGTTTCCAAAGAATCAAAATCCAGATCTACCCAATGAAACTCAGTTACTCATAGACCACAGAAGATTACCTCACTTCCTCTTTCCTCTTCTTCAGGACTGGCTGACCTTCTGTTCAGAATTCTCATTGGCTGGGAGCGCTAGTTAGATGCAGGTAATACACCCCTTGATGGAAGTTGCTAGGGAAGATAAACAGGATAGTGCTATTGCTTACATATCCTGTTTGTAGCTTATTTGTTGACAACTGATGGCAACTATAGAATAGCTTCTTGGCTTGATCCATCATGGCTCTTATATACAAATGGTGACCTGTTAGGCTTAGTTTCATCTGTGATCAACCTGCCAGCCTTTTTTTTCTGCTCAGATTTGTTGACTTTGCTGTTCTAAATCTGACTCGCTTCCTTTGCCCCCTTTCACTCAAAATATTTCTCCCATCAGTTTTAACCCCAGGCGTTCTTCAAAACAATAAGTGGCCACATCATCTATTAAAGTCTTTTGAAAGTTTCCCCCCCAGAATTGGCACAATCTATTGTGATGTATGGGCCCATATCCAGGTGTGTGGCAGAGTTGGCCAGAATCCTAAGGGTGTTGAAAGTGGCTTAAAGGTTGCTCGACTAAAGGTACACAGAGGAATTTAATCATATTTAAAGAGGTAAGAGGGCATGATCTGCATTAAAGGAGAGGCTTGTGCATCAGACTAAATAGTAAAGTCAGCCTCAAATCTTAGTGACTGCATGGACATACCAATGGTTTTTTCTTCTCAACCATGACAGCTTTAAACTTGCTGATTTCAAGTGCTTAGATTAGTGTTTCTCAAAATGCTAACTGGGGAATTGTGAACATTGAAGTCCATATGTCTTACTTGAAGTTTCCTAGTTTGAGAAACACAGACTTTTTTTTAAGGAAAGAAAGAATGGGTTCACTCTTTCTTTTCACTCCAAAGCATCCCAGTTTAATTCCCAGCATCTCCAAATACGGCAAGAAAAAAAAATCCTTTTGAAAACTCTGCCTTTCTGCAGGTTACAGCATTATTTTGATGGTTAGCAGAACTCAGCTGCAAAAATCTGGATAATACATTGCAAGAAAGAAATAATGCCGTTCTGTCCCCTTGTATCATGTGGCTGTTTTGACTGTTGCATGCTGGGTCTGGTAACAGATAATCAGAGCTGGAAGGGACTTTGTAGGTCATCTAGTCCAACCCCCTGCCCAAGCAGGAGACCCTACACCATTTCTGACAGATGGGAGTCCAATCTCTTTTTGAAAGCTTCCAGTGATGAAGCTCCCACAACATCCAAGGGCAAGCTGTTCCATTGGTTGATTGTTCTCACTGTCAGAATATTTCTCCTTATTTCCAGGTTAAATCTATCCTTGTTCAGTTTCCATCCATTATTCCTTATCTGGCCTGCAGGTGTTTTAAAAATAGCTTGACCCCTTCCTCTCTGTGGCAGCCCCTCAGATATTGGAAGACTGCTATCATGTCTCCCCTGATCCTTCTCTTCACTAGACTAGCCAAGCCCAGTTCCTGTAACTCTTCTTCATATGTTTTAGACTTCAGTCTCCTGATCATCCTGGTTGCTCTTCTCTGTACTTTTTCTAGAGTCTCTACATCTTTTTTATATTGTGGTGACCAAAACTGGATGCAGTACTCTAGGTATGGTTTTACTAAGGCTTTATAGAGCGGTATTAATACCTCACTTGATCTCAATTGTATCCCTCTGTTAATGCCACTTAGGATTGAATTAGTTTTTTGGGCTGGTGCTGCACACTGCTGACTCATATTTAACTGATTGTCCACTAAAACTCCAAGATCCCTCCCACAATTACTGCTATTGAGCCTGGTTTCATCCAGTCTATATGTGTACTTTTGGTTTTTCTTGCCTTTACTTTGGACTTTACTTTTCTCGACATTGAATTTCATTTTGTAATTTGGTATCCCTATCGTTGTCAGTCAAAGGATTGCAAATAATTTTTAGGTCTCATACCAGATCTCTTATTCCAGACTAAAGGCAGGCCAGTGAATTGATCCAGGGTGAAATACAAATCCATGATAATTCAATTAAAAGTAAAGTAATTAATTCATATGATTAATTAATTCATGGATCACAATCATCCTCTTTGCAAAATTATAATTTGGTGAAGAATTATTGCCACTCAGTAAAGATGAATTTGATGAATTCTAGCAAGGTTTGATATCTGGCATCTTCAGGAAGGGTTGGGAAGGACTCCTGAAATTCCAGTCAGTATCAGCAATAATGAACTAGATGGACCAGTATTTTGAGTCACTTGAACACAGCTTTCTATACTTCATCTTTTTCCCTTAAGGACTTACTCTGGTTTCATTTATTTATTACTCAGGCTTCAAGGCTACTTCAGTAATACTCTAAATGGTGTGCACTTCATTTGGGCAACCAGGACTGAAAGAACACAAACTGTCAAAACTAACAAGATTTTAATGTGCTGATAAAATGTTCTTCCAGTACAGTACATAAGCAATCACTATCTGATGGGTGTCCATCAGCACTTCAATCTTCTGAAGCAACTAGATCTTGACAGCTTTCAAAAGTTTCAGGTTCATGATAGGCCACAGGGCAAATGTTATTGCATAAGTGAAGACCACTTCCTATGCTTGTTCACATTCTCCATATGAATTTGCAAATGTGTCTCAAATTTTAGGATAATCAGGTAAATCTGAATACAACATTAGCTCCAGTAATGCAGTACCAGAATCACCAACCCACTTTGGAACAGGACAGTCCAATTCTTAATCTAGTGGACTATTAGCAATAGCACATAGACTTATATAGCACTTCATAGTGCTTTACAGCCTGTGGTGGTATACTACCAGTTTGGCCCGGTTTACTCGAACCAGTAGTAAAAAAGCCTTCGATGATCAGCTGAGACATCAGCTGAGAGGAGAAAGAGGAAAAAAGCACAGGATCGGCCCTCCCACCTGTCCCTGCACTTTTCTTTATCCTCTGAGCTGCTTGGCACTGCAGGCCTCAGCTGGTGTGTGGAAAGCTCAGCGCATGTTTGGTGCATGCATGCATGTAATCACCGAACCAGTAGTGGAACAGGTAGGATCCCACTGATGTTTACAGCCCCCTCTAAGCAGTTTACAGAATCAACATATTGCCCCCAACAATTTGGATCCTCATTTTGCCAATCTTGGAAAGATGGAAGGCTGAGACAACCTTGAGCTGATGAGAATCAAACTGCTGGCAGTCAGCAGAGTCAGCCTACAACACTTTCATTAGAGAATTGAAAGGCCTTCTCTTTCATCAGTTTCACAGGCACAAAAAAGGAAAAGCAGGATAACTATCAGGCACAAGGTAGAACATAACTGGTATATTTGGCTGGGCATTTGTTCAAACTGGCATTCAGCTATCAATCTCGGTAATGCCCAGGTATAAATCTTTACATGTCTGAGTGCCTGACACTAGTAAAGGAATGTCTCAGTGAAAAGACAATGATACCTTTAAAAGTTTTTTTTAATCTTAATGCATCAACTCTGGCTTTGCTTGTCCTCTCTTGGCGAAATAAACCCTTGCTGTTTTCCACAAGGCTTTCTTGAAAATCTGGGGGGGGGGGGGGTTAATGATAGTTAGTAGTATTGGGAAACTGCTGCATTTTCAAAGGCACCTCCTTAGATGCAAGATGCCTGAATCATTTCACTTCTAAGTTCCACACAGATTCTTACAGAGAAAAATAATTTTTTTTTTGAATTTTCATTTTTTTAAAAATAATGGGAATGTTAAACAATAAGAACCTTTCTTCAAATAAGAGACATAACACTGAGAATAAGAGCTGCGAATAGATATGTGTCTTTATTATCTGATTTCCTCCAGGATATTTCTCTATGTGTATGTATGTATGAATATATGTATATAATTATTGTCTGTAATTATAGGTTGATAATTATATAATTCACAGTATGTGTATCATAAGCGAAAGACTAGGCAAACTGGCAACTAGGAAGGGTGTAACCTGTATCATAAGTTAACAAAAGAGAAAATACAACTATTTTTCTTTTTGATGTAGCTCTGATCTTCTCAGTCAAGATGGCATAGTAAAAAAAAAAGAATTAATGGCAGTTTCCATTTGATGAGATTAACCTGCAAGCAGTATAGGTAACTAAGATCATTGACATTCTTATAAGGCTGAAAATTGGATGGATTGACAAAAAATCTTCCAGATATTTCTCTTAAAACTTGAATTATAGCCTGTAAAATACCAGAATAATCCAAATAATGGAGAGAATAGTAAATAGGCCATCCACAACTCATAGGATCATCGTTTCAGAGATATTTCCTTATCTAAACTGTGAAACAGAGTAACCAAGAGTTAAAAAAAAAAAAAACAGTGGGAGCGACAGGTTGCTGTCAGTGGGACTGGTGGGCTACAGCAGGGCAGGACTGTTTACTGTTCAAGCAGTGGCACAACACTGAAGCAATCACAAATTTGCCAAATTTCAGTCCCAGGGGAATCATGCGTTCCTAATTTAGGATTATTTTGATAAGTTAGGCCATGTATCTTCGTTCAAAAATTGTTGCCTGATGATGTTTTGCCCAGTTAAAGATTACAGATATGCAACTATTAGTAGTATATAGATAGTAGAATATGTATGATGATGATGATGAGGAGGAGGAGAAGTAGAAAGAGAAGAAGGAGAAAAAGCAGCAGCAGCAACAACAGTGGACCACTTAATTAGCGGCTGCAAGAAGATCTCACATGCTGGGTACATTCAACATGACAAAATAGCAACAATGGTGCATTGGAAGATTTGCAAGAAAAACCATTTGTCTACAGGCAAGAACTGGTAAGACCATAAAATAGGTAAATTACTTAAAAAATGAAGAAGCTAAAGTACTCTGGGACTTTGGAATTTAAATAGACAGGCACCTGCTGCATAACACTCCGAATGACAATTATCAGTAAGAAAGATAGAAAATCTGGGTAATGGATGTGGCAGTACAGACAGCAGAATAGAAGAGTAAGAGTTGGGGAAGATAACAAAATACAAAGAAGCTGCAAATAAGAAGTAGAATGACTATGGCAAAATAAAGCAAAAGGTAATAACAATAGTAGTGGGCACCTTCAAGGGTGGGATTCTCACGGTTCAGACTGGTTCGGGTGAACCCCCAGCTCCAATGATCAGCTGGCTCCCAACCGTTTCACTCTGATAATCATGTGGGCCTGTCCGCCCTCCCCTGAGCTGTACTCAGCTGATTTGCGCGGCAGAGTAGATTGCTGCGCCTCAGCTATGTTACTTCTCCAAAGTAACATAGAAGGTAAGTAATTTGGAAAGCTGTGCACGCATGCGAATGCACGCAAAGCACACAATTAGCAAACCAGTTGTTACATCGGCAGCATCCCACCACTGGGTACCTTGGATGCAAACCCAAAACAATTGAAGCAATACTTGAACATCATTGGCAATGACAAAATCACCACCAGTCCATTTGAAAAAACAGCTTTACTTGGAACAGCTTACATCTTGTGAATGTCAAACACAAACAACCAGACCCACACTGAAAGAGTTCAACTAGCTGTTATATTGCTCAAGCCTATTCCCAGGAATCTTCTCAGACTGAGAGTTTGCACTTGGGTCAGACTAGATAAGGTGGAATGTAATTCAAGGTGGCAGGAGGACATTGCCCAAGTAGACATTGCCCATGTAGACATGTAGAGATTCCAGACTAATTCCCATTTAACTCCTCCCCCTAGCTAGTCTCTCTTCTATATCAATAGTACCTTTAACACCATTAAACATCAATACCTGCCTATTCCAGGTCCTTGGGAAGGATTCAATGTGTAGATAAAAATGCCAAATCCATTCTGAACATCTGACTGTCTGTGCAACAAGCCATAATAATAATAGCAGAATCTATTGAATTCAGTGGATCACCCACATTAGAGAATAACTGCAGTCCAATATCTACTTCCCTAGGAGCAAAACCAACCAATTTGAATTAACTTGTTTCTGCATAAAAATACATTGCCCTGCACTATGGAAAAAAATGAAAGGTTCAGCTTCAGACCTCCAACACTGCGGACAACTTTTACTGTTTTATAAATTTAGCTACTTTACCTCTTGCAAAGCACTCTGATCTGAAAGATGCTGGGATTTCAAGGAAGGTTTAGCTAGTACCACTGCAAAGCCATTACCCAAGAAGTCAATATGTACTTTGGCAGTG
>BLBF01000036.1:15770379-15785985 GCA_015471245.1 Laticauda colubrina | reverse complement strand
CTTAAAACACACACACACACACACACACACACACACATATATATATAAATATATATATATATATATATGTACTTATACCTATATATGCACACATATACATACACACACACACATATGTACACACACACAAACACACACATAACTGTTTCAATAGAAGATGCTCATATTTTTGCAATCTTCTGTAAATAATATAGCTCTATAGAAAACAAACTGATAACTCACATATAACAATAGTGCCTACCGTCCCTGTCCTATTGTCCCCAATTATTAGTTCCTATTTCTTATATTTAAACTTATGTTTATTCTTATTTCTATTGTATTGTAAGCTTTTGACAAAATAAATAAAATAAAAATAAAACATCAGGTCTTCAGTTCACTGGGTAACTGGGGCTATTAATTTGCTTTTTCAGTTTTGAATAACTAATTTCTTGTCAATAACAAGGTCATGGAGAAGAGTCCATTTCCAGTATCTGGCTGGCAATTTTCCTGTAGAAGGCATGTCATTCAGAAGAATGCATATGAGGTCATATGAAAATATTAAACTATTTTCAAAACAAATAATGAGTTGCCTCCAGAAATTGTGGGTGCTGCAACACTAGAGGTTTTTAAGAAGAGATTGGACAACCATTTGCCTGGAATGGTATAACATCTCCTGACTGAGCAGGGGGTTGGACTAGAAGACCTCCAAGGTCCCTTCCCTGTTATTCTAAATTAATACATTCAATTACTTCCTCCCAGAATGATTTTAAGACATTGCAAAAAGATGTGGTTCAATAACAAACAACTTTTCTTGCAGAATCACTCCATTGTCAGAAAAAAAATTCACAAAATGGAAAATGGGGCTACAGTACACACAATGATTGCTGTTTCAAAACTTCCAGGAAAAAAAAGGGGGTTCCCTCAATTATGGCTGTGGTCCCATCAGCGAACCCATTCTGATGCTTATCCCAAGGAAAATAATTCATCCTTGTTAGCAAAACGCAGACCGTCGGGGAGGGGGGGGGGGGGGGGGGGGAAACTGACTAGTCCAGTCAATGTTAAAGCCAGCAAGGAGACATTTACCTATCCCACTTCATTTGATATATCTTCCCAGAGTAACAGGATGGGAAGAGCCAAGCTAATAAAATGAAATAATCAGAGAGGTATTTCCAAGATCTCTTTGCTGGAAGGCTATTGTAAATCCTGGTCTTTGGGGCAGGAGTATGTCTGCCCACAGTTTAATACCACACCCAAACTAGGGGTTGCTTTAGATTAAAACTAACTCTAACTCAGCAGTCGTTGATATGATGTGCTAAGCCCTGCCCGTGGCCCCATTACGTGTGCTGTGCAAAGACAGTCAGTCTGCTCTCCTCTTAAATATCTCGTCCCATTAAAAATCTTTCTTTCGTCCAAACTTGCTGCAATTTCTATGCCTTGAATTTACTAAGGCTGATATATCAGTGCTGCAGAAATTATGAATGAATACTAGGAGCAGTAACAAATTGCAGCCCAGATAAGATGGACCTAGAGTGAACCTTGACAACGAGAACAATAGAGAATGAGTTCTTTGGATCTTTGAAAAGAGTTGCTACATTTAACAGTCTAATCCAGGGGTCTCCAACCTTGGCAACTTTAAGACTTATGGACTTCAACTCCCAGAGTTCTTCAGCCCAAATAACTCTGGGAATTGAAGTCCACAAGTCTTAAAATTGCCAAGGTTGGAGAGCCTCGGTCGCAATCTCTGGGCTAAACTTATATTCATGTCCTAATAAACAAATCTCAGATCTATCTACTCTTCTGGGCACCTTCCTCAAGACTAAACTTTGCTGGTTCTAATGTTATGCAGTTAGTTTGCACTATTTAATATATGTTAGCTAACTTTAAATAATATTGCATCATTTTATATAGTAGCTGCTGAATATGGTACAGTAATTAAAACCAACCCAGGCAAAAGGATTAAACTGTTGTGGTGATGATTCAGCTGGAGCTAAAGCTCCTTTCTTGTTGGACTTTGACTAGGTAGCTTTTCAAATCTATAAAACGATTCCTTAAGATGTAGGAAGGAGAAAAGTATTTATTTATTTGTTTTATTTGTTCAATTTCTATAGCTCCTATCTCAGTCAATGATTCTGTGTGGCTTACAATTGAAATATATATATATATATATATTGGAATTAAAAATACTAAAACCATTTTAAAAGAATAAAAACATACAGATTAATTAAGATAGTGTACTTGGCCAATTAGCAATATAACCAGGAAATAGGGCCTGCACACACTCAGTGCCCCAGGCATAGGTACATAGCGAGATTTTTAAGGCCTTACACAAGGCTAACAGGGTTGGGGTTATTCTAATTTCTGAAGGGAAGATGTTGAATAGTGCAGGTGTCAGCCCCAGATCCATCTTGATTCAGATTTAAGGCTGCTACAGCGGGGAATAGGCACACTGTGGGAACAGGAGAGTAGTGTAAAGGGAGGATAGCCACAACAACATTCTTTTACCAGAGCTCAAGGCCGAGTTTCTGGAGTTTAGAGGGAGTGACTGGACTTGGCGGGAATTCAGAATTGAGATGGATTGGAGAGTGTGACTTGAGGGTCATCAATAGGGGGAGGGTGTGAGTTTTAGTGAAGAGGGGGGGAACACGGGAATTCAGATTTGGGTTTTCCCCACACGTGCCAACATGACTTCTCTAAATAAATTCTTACTTGGATGGAAATAAATTCTTACTTTGTCTCAGAGTGCTGAATTTAGGTTGGGGAGTTTGACCCTGACAGCAGGGGCCACTGAGGAAAAAGTTCATCTTCTGGTCCCCACCAGCCAACCAAGATACTTTGGCCAACTGGATCTGCTTGATCCAGTTAGATGGGGAGAAACTCTTGGAAAAAGGCGATCTCCCAGGTAACCCTGATTTTTAAATGGGAACACAATATAACTTCACCTCAAACAGAATCTAGAATCAGAACCTGCTAACTTGTAAAATTTCTATCTTATCTAGTGCTTTGTGGGCATATACACAATAAACCCCAGTTCTATAATTCCTTTGCTGTGTCATATTCTTCCCTGATAAGTAAGAAATAGCTGTCCAGGGAAAGATAGTTCAAAACTGGCTCTGCCTTCACAAAAATCTTATCTACAGATACTGTACATCTGTGAATATAATACTTACACAATAAAAGGTGGAGACATGGAGATTTTACAATGGAATGAAAGGAACAAGCAAGAAAATGAAGAAGTGGAAACGAGAGAAGCACAGAAAACACAGGTTAGGGTAATAGGTGAATTATGGAAAATACAGTGACACCCAACAAATGCCCCAAAATAAATCTTCTGGGCATTCCTTTCACTGGACTTCCTTGATACCGAAGCTTAAAAAACATATCTGAAAACTAGGATCAAACCTGTTCAGGGCTTACTTCTAAAACTGAGAAGTGGTCACTCATACAGTGTGTGAAACAAGCTTTTTGTCCATACCCTCATGTTCTGATAGCACTTTTGGTTAAACTGATATTTTATTGATACCTTAATAAGAAGCAAGTAACTATTTTTCCAGGCTTTCATGTTATTCTGCACATGGAACATTCACATCAAATATTTGAAAATTTGCCAGATCTTGAATTGGAGTAAAATTTCATTTTAATCTTAAAATTACTTGAGGGGGGACTTTTATAGATATTAAGTTGCATATACTCACACAAAAAATATCTTAAAATCCACAAAACCAAAATGGGTAGGCTTTCTCTTTTTGATTAATAAGGTTTGATGAGGTATTTAAAATTACCTTTAATCACTGTGCTTAACAGGGTGGGGCAGCAATTTTGTGCTGAGGCAGATCATATATTTTCAGAACATTTGCTTAATGCCAAGGGTTACAAAATAGAGGGATAGCATCTCATTTCAAATTCCCTTTGCCTTGAAAATTGGAGAATGGGGCAGATAACACTGAGGCAAAATACAGCAGAGATAAAGTGAAGGTGGAAACTTGCAAGAAAAGATAAATCAAATGCCTGAGAGGGATAGGATGGCAAATTAATATATGCCAATTTGAAGGGAGGAGGTTTATACATCCCACTCTCTTTTCTATACTTATATTATGATCATTTGTTCCTGGCTTGTTCCAAAGGAGAGCTTTGGTTTGGGAGAAAAGGGGACAAATGCAGCATTAAATAAAAGCATGTCAACTGGCAGAAATTTGATCCTTCTGAAGCTGGTTTGAGTAGCACTGCATGCATAAAACTTCCTTACTACACCCATAAAAGTGCATGCCCTGGTTTATACATTATGCTGAGCCATGGTTTGTTGCATGAGCCACAATTAGCTGCATGAGCCACAAACTCTGCTTTGTTGCATGAGCCACAATTAGCTGGCTTTGCTGCATAATATATTATATTTTAAGTATTAAGACTATAAGACACAACTGTAAGTCCAAGTCAAAGCCAAATCAAATCATGTAATGATGTAGCACACAGCGTCAATTCAATCATATACGTATTTACTTTTAAATAAGACCTCATATTTTACTGGCTACCTGGGTTTATAAACTTAGAGCAGGCTTTACCAGTCTGGGTGTTCTGATATATGGACTTCTGAAAGCAGAAGCCCTTAGCTAGCATGGTCCTTAGCAAGAATTTTAGAAGTTGAAGGGGAAACCAAGTTGTAGTAAGTTGAACTAGGACCTTCAGACTAGTAAAACATCCAGTATTCCAATAAGAACACTGTTCATGTTTTGTATAAACAGAATCCAGGACATTTTATAAAACAGACCCATAGTCTACTGACAGAGTACATGTTTTACAGATGAACATTCCCAGATTTTCACTTCCAGCATCTTTTGATAAGGCTGGAAAGAATTTTGGTTTTTAGGTCTGGAGCACAACATTTTGTGATTGGTGCACAATATTTTTGGGGGATCAAGTGTCACATGTGGATTTTTTGAACATCAGCAGCAGTGCATAGACAAGGCAAAGGGAAAACAGGTGAGGTCAAGTCAATGGGAAAACAACAAAGAAGCTTATCTATGAGATTCAGAAATTTCTTTTATTCTGAAGAAATTTCTAAATCTCCTAGATGAATCTCTTAGGTGAATCATAGATGTTCTTCCCATTCACTCTTTCCCCAGAATCCAATTTTTCTGACTAAATAAAATGTTAACTTACTGAAAATGGGTAACAATTTCAGAGAAAAGTAGGAACCATCCATCATCTATTCTCCACCTTTGAAAGGGGGCAAGTTGAAACCCATAAAATATTGAATTTGATGAATCAATGTTCTAACAGCTACAAGGCAGCTTCCTATGTCCCTATCTGATCTATTAAGCTGTAGCTTAGAGGCCCAACACAAACTTAGAGAACTATCATTGGAGGGATTTGTGGTCTGGCTCAATGGCTTGTTCACACATAAGCTCAACTAAAACATTAAACCATGATCTGTTGAATTTGTCACAGTAGTGTGATTTCTTTCTGACAATAAACACAGGAGGCAGACGTTGACATCCAGCTAAGACAAAAACCACACATTATGGCTTAACATTTTGTGGTATTCTCCCCAGAGAGGCTAGCAAAATGTTTTTCTGTATCTTCAAGCAACAGATCAAAATATTTTTATTAATGCAGACCTTTTAAATGTGTTAAACATGCTTTCCATTTTGAACAGCTGCTAATTTTCTCTATGAAAATAAACTTTCTTTTTAATGGTTCATTTTATTATTATATTTTAACTGAAGTTTTTTTAAAAAAACTGGAAGCTATCCAGAGAAGTTTGCTTTTGGGTAATTATATTTAAATATGATACATCAACTAAAATGTTTTGAGAAGTGACAGTGTTGTCTACAGGAGGGGGGGATAAAATTCAAGATGGCAGCTGTGACTGTGCCATTGAAGCCCCACCTTTTTAATATGGGTCTCATGTGCCATTCTTATTTTAGACACCCCCTACGGATGCCCTTGAAAAGTGAGAAAACTAATATTTCAACAAATATAAGCATTTGTCCTTTAATCTGAAGTATCATGAATCTGTCTGAGATCTGAAAAGGTCTGTTTAACTTTGTACATAACTTTACATAACTTTTGAAATGTGCACACTTAGCACAAGTCCCTATTGTAAGAAACCTTCAATTGAAAAAGTGACAATGGCAGGGTAAGATCAAAGGAAGGGAAGATGAGACATAAGGAAGAAATGCTAGAGAGAGGGGTGGAGTGTACAGCAGAAGGAAAATGATTAGCAGTTGGCCCTAATAAAGTTGTTTTGCTACCATTGCTTAAAGAATTATTATGCGGATTAATTTTGGGAAGAAGGCTGATATATGAGGAATTCTGCCCTGGGGAGAGAGGTTGGTTGTTAATAGCTTCCTGTCCCCTTTCTGGCCAGGTCTCAAAAGAGTGCCATAAAAAGTGCAGTAAAAAATAAGTCACAAAAGATCCTAGCCAATTCTTTAGCTTTGGTTTAGAACTATGTGTGAATCTTACCATTGAGGCTGAAGAGCAAATCAGAATTGTATGGCCCTTTCAACAAACCATCGTTATACTTCGGAATGTGGGATCCCTAATGTTCCATATTAACATATTTCTAATAGGCTATTCCTATTAGACAATAAATATCTGAAGCTGATTGGCTAATTTTCTCGATGCTGATTGGCCAATAATAGCAGGGCTATGATTGACCAATACAAGCGGCGGGAAAAACAAGTAGCCGTCATTGGACATTAGCCGTGAGCAGCTCTCTATAAAAAGAGCTGCTGTCGCCCCTGGTTAGATCGGACATTAAGAACTAAATAAAAGAGTTGAAGTTACGCTGATCTCTGAGTCTCATTCCCGCGAACAGAACACTGGCGACGAAGGTGGGATTTTGAGAAAGAGATCAGTCGGGCACGTGGCATCGAGAACCGAGCAGATGAAATGGCCGGAACCAACTCGCCACCCGCACCCTTCAGCCCAGCAGCAGAGGACTGGGAGTCCTACATCAATAGATTCCTCATGTTCTTGGAGAGTAATGACCTGCAAGGAATCTCGGACAACCGCAAAAGAGCTGTATTCCTAACACACTGTGGGCCCACAGTGTTTAAGATGGCCAAGGCACTAGCAAAACCAGACGACGTTAAGCAAATGACCTGGCAGGACCTGGAGAAGCTGCTGAGGGCTCACTATGCACGGACCGTCTCCAGCCTCATCAGGAGACACGAATTTTATAAACGGGACCAGAAGGAAGGTGAGAGCATTGCAGATTTTGTAGCTGCTCTAAGGGACATTGGAGGAGCATGCAAATTCCTGAACATGGCCATGAGGGATCAACATGGCCATCAACATGGCCATGACGAAGCCATGAGGGATCGCGTGGTACTTGGACTGAGAGACCTTACCCTACAAAGCTGACTGCTGACCCGACCAAAGATCACCATTACCGAGGCTATTGCTGAAGCCATGGCAGCAGAAGCAACAAAAAATCAGCAGCAAAAATGCAGCAAATGAACGCCAACCCACCAAAGACATCAACTGAAACAAATCAGGGCACCGAGAAGAAAATAGAAAGCACACACAAGACTGCTGCACGTTTCACAGACAGCGGATCATCTGGAATTGACGAGGATGAGGAAGAGGAAATCCATAGGCTCCAGGCTGAGCGAGAGCGGCGAATGAAAAATGGTCGTAAGTCAGGGTTCCAGTGTGCCAGTTGCAGAGGAGACCACCCCCGTTCGGAGTGCCGGTTCTTAGATGCTGTTTGCCGGTACTGCGAACGGAGGGGCCACATCGCACGTGTATGCAGAAACCGCAGAAGCTACAGCCCCAGAAGAAGGGACAACACACCCCCGAGACAGAAAGAGAGGACGACGTGGAACCGAGAAAATCGCAAAGGCAAAGGGAAGCGGCCAAGCGAGAGCTACAGGAAAAAAGAAACGCATCAGACCATCACCATCGGCCATTCCAATGCAACTAATGGCCGAAATGGTACATATGATGGTACATATGATGGTCAGAGTTGAGGGGCAAGAATGCAAAATGGAGGTCAATTCCGGATTGTACCTATAGATAGTATGCTGGGACACCATCAAAAGACTAGTACCGCACATTGGCAAAACCAAATTAGAACAACAAGCACTGATTTTAAAAGACTACCAAGGCAACAGAATACTGGTAGTCGGGCTTAGACACTTCCAGGTAACCTTCAAGAAACACCAAAAAATATTGCTGCTAACCATCATAGACCAGAAACAACCAGGCCTACTGGGACTCGAGTGGTTCAAGCCCCTAGGAATCGGAGTGACCGGCATTAACTGCATCAGACTGGGAGGAGAACCTGATGAGAGAGTTCCAGGACATCTTTGACGGAAAGTTAGGCAAGTACTGAGGGTCCCCTATCTCATTCAATTTAGATCCAACCATAGCTTCAATTAGGCTGAAGGCAAGGCGAGTCTCCTTCGCATTAAAACCCAAAATTGATGAAGAATTAAACAAACTTATAAAACAAGGCAACCTGGAACCAATTGACCACGCTAAATGGGAGACCCCAATCATAACCCCAGTTAAGCCAGATGGGTCCGTGAGAATTTGTGGGGACTACAAGGCTACCCTGAACCATGCACTACAGCAAAATGCATATCCTGTTCTGGTAGTACAACACCTACTACACTCCCTGGGAAGGGACAAGGTTTTCGCAAAGCTCGACTTGCCCAAGCTTACAAGCAATTGCCAGTAGACCCGGAAGCAACAGAGGCCCAAATGATTGTGACGCATAGGGGAGCATTCAAATGTACAAGATTACAATTCGGAGTCAGCGTAGTCCCGGGGGTCTTCCAAAGCCTAATGGAGCGGTTATTACAAGAGATAAAAGGAGTAGTCCCATACTTTGACGACGTGCTCATCTCAGCTAATGACGAGAAACAATTAGAAGCCCGCCTCAGAGAGGTCCTACAAAGGTTCCAAAAAGCGGGACTCAAGGTAAAAAAAGAAAAGTGTAAATTGGCCACATCAAAAGTCGAATTCCTGGGGTACTAAATTGATAAAGAGGGCATCCACCCCACAGAAAAAAAGATGAAAGCAATCAAAGAAGTGCCTAGACCAAAAAATAAGGTTGAATTACAAGCTTTTCTGGGACTCATAAACTTTTATCACGTCTATCTGCCACAGAAGGCAACTATGGCGGAACCTCTACATAGACTCTTAGACAAATCGGCCGCCTAGACCTGGGGACGACATGAAGAGACAGCATTCCAGAAGATAAAGGACCTCATCACCTCCGACGCGGTATTGATACAATACAGCAAGACATTACCGCTTACAGTTACATGCGACGCATCATCATTTGGCATCAGGGCCATGCTTAGCCATGTCCTGCTGGATGGAAGAGAAGCCCCATTGCCTTCTACTCAAAGACCCTCTCAAAAACTGAAAGGAACTATAGCCAGTTGGACAGAGAAACATTGGTGGCTATATCTGGCGTAAAACATTTCCACGAATACCTTTACAGTAGGACCTTGTGACTGATCACAAACCCCTTTTAGTTATACTCGCTGGAAACAGAGCCACCCCTAACATACTGTCGCCGAGAATGACAAGGTGGTCCGAATTTCTGGCAGCATACAACTATAGACTAATCTATCGGCCCGGAAAAAACATTTCGCACGCCGATGCTTTGAGCCGCACTCCCTTACGAGACATAGAGACTGACCCGGCACCAACCACTTCCACCCTACAAATCGAGACTTTGACAAACCTACCGATAACCGCAGCTGACATCGCCAGAATGACCGCAAAAGACAAGACATTGTTACAAGTTTTGAACTGGGTAGGAAAAGGGTGGCTGGAAAATGAGACAGACTTTATTTTCAAAATGTATAAGAATAGACCAACCAAACTGTCATTACTGAAAGGGTGTATACTTTGGGGTGATCGGGTCATAATACCAAAAAAACTACAAGACCAGGTATTGTGTATGTTGCACGAAGACCACCCGGGCATCGTACGAATGAAAACCCTGGCCAGGAGCTATGTATGGTGGCCAGGGATGGACAAAGGTATTGGGAAATGGGTCAAAACTTGCGGGAAATGTCAAAACTCCCACCCTGCACCCCCCTCATCTCCTGTTCTGGACTGGGAAACACCAAGTGGTCCCTGGTCACGAATACATATAGACTTTGCGGGGCCAACAAAAGGGAGTACATACCTAATCGTAGTAGATGCTTACTCCAATTGGTTAAAAGTAAGCATCATGCACTCTACGACCACTGAAGCAGTCATCAAACAGCTACGAAAGCTATTCACTACACATGGGTTACTGGATGTACTCGTCTCCGACAACGGCCCACAATTTACAGCACAACCCTTTGAAAAATTCCTAGCAGAAAATGGCATACGACATGCACTGACAGCACCGGGCCGACTGGCGATGAACAGAAGGGCGGAAAGCATGGTCCGGTATACCAAGGAAACACTAGACAAATTAGACACAGGGGACATGCAAGAAAGAATCGAAAAAATGCTCACAATACAACACATAACACCAAACTCCACCACAAATAAAAGCCCAGCAGAATTACTGATGGGCAGAAAACTAAGATCACATTTAGACAGATTACACCCAACTTACGCCACCAAAAAACCAACCGACTCCTCAAGCAAGTATTGCAAATTCGAACCAGGACAACTAGTATACGCAAAAAAACCTCACCGGCCAACCGTTGTGGATACCGGCAAAAATTACACAGATAACCGGACCACGGTCCTACAGAATGGGAACAGATGACGGTCGAACCTGGCAAAGACATATTGACCAACTTTGGTCACGCACACTACAACACACCACCGACACACCCAGACATGAAGAACAACACACACACACACCAACAAGATCACAACAACTACACAAAACCAGCAACAGATCAACCAGAGAGGGGGGAGACCCCTCAGAAATAAATAAGGGGGGGGAACTTTATTTATTTAATTTATTTATTTAAGAAACCTCCCCGATAGAAAAAGAAACCGAAGAAAATCAAAACAATCACAATAAAAAACATTCTCCAACAAATGCAAGAAAAAACAGTGACCTACCCGTAGAAGTCTTCGACGAGGAACAAGAAACACAAGTAGACCTGGATGCTTGGTCGGAAAGGAGCAGCCGGGCCGATTCTACCAGCCCGAGGAGGCCGAGCGGGAGCGGCATGGCTGACTCTACCTTCCAGGAGGTTCAACAGAGACGGACAGGAGAAACAGCGATCCCGTCTGAACCCATTGAAGACGACGACACAACTAAACTGCGCAGGTCAACTAGGCAACCTAGAAGCCCTGCCTACTTACGTGACTACGTAAGGTAGGACTGTACCAAGAGGGGAGGGGTGTTCCATATTAACATACTTCTAATAGGCTATTCCTATTGGACAATAAATACCCGAAGTTGATTGGCTACTTTTCTCGATGCTGATTGGCCAATGATAGCAGGGCCATGATTGGCCAATACAAGTCGCGGGAAAAACAAGTAGCCGTCATTGGACATTAGCCGCGAGCAGCTCTCTATAAAAAGAGCTGCCGCGGCCCCTGATTAGATCGGACTTTAAGAACTAAATAAAAGAGCTGAAGTTACGCTGATCTCTGAGTTTCATTCCTGCGAACAGAACACCTATTACTAAGAAAATACATTTGACCTATTTACCTCAGTTTTGCTTTAATGTCATGCTACTGTTAGAATCTGACTCCAAGGGAGGGGAGGAAGAGCCGACAGGGAGTGGGAGAGTGGCTTTGGAGGTTGCGGAGGAAATTGGGGAAGGGCACAGGCCAGCTGGGCATTCAGAGGAAAACCCAGGCTCATCCCCTCTTCATCATAGGCATGCAGGGAGGAGTGGATAAGGGAGAAACGTGAATGTCGTGGTCTACGGGGAGGAAAAGGCCTTGATCATGGGCTGCAGTTGTTTAAAAGGACAAACAGCACAAGGGCCAGTGCTGGAAGCAAAGTGTGAAAATATTTCTAAGTCTGTCAGTTCTTATCTGAGTTCTGGCATCCTTCCCAGTGTGTGTATTTCGATATCTGTGGACATCTTCAAGCCCTTATCCTGCCTGGTCTCATTAATTGCTTCAGTGTGGTTTGTGTTGTTTTTTTTCTATTTATAATTTATATGTATTTTGAGTTTGAACCTAAGTTCTTCCTTTTCGCTACTGTTTATAGGGGAGTTTTTTCTCCAATCAATGGTAATTGGACCTTTGAAGCCAAGTTGAAGGAATTAAAGGGACTTCACCTGTTTTTGTGATTTTGTTGCTTTTGTATTTCACCTGGGTCATCACATCTGCTGACTGACAGAGATTTTCTGGCATTTCAGTTAGTACCTTATCTGGGAATTTCTCCCATGCTCAAGTTTAAACCTGGGACTCGTTTGAGCAGCAGCGATGTCTACAAAGAGGGAGTAAAAAAAAAATCAAGATGATGTTCCAACCAGGTGACAGAAGCCCTGCCTTTTTTTAGTTATGTTTTTACCATCTTGATTTTATTGGCTCACTATGGACACCCCTACTAAGTAATGATTCTTTTGTCTCTTGTATACATGGAGACAATTAAAATAAATGGGCCATGCACCATTTCACAGAGGTGACAACTCAAAGCTCAACATCACAGAAATTTCCTACAGAGAATCCATTTTTTCTTGTCCCTCCATTTTAAGTTCAGAAACAATGTATGCATTCACTTAATGTTTCTTCCTTTATCTATTAATATAAAAATGTCTGCCCAAATATGAGGTTTTTTATGCCCACCATGCTTCCATCTGTCAGCTAGCTAGGGAAAGCAATTTTCAAACCACTCATACCAGAATAGTCAACTAAGCAATTTGATTGTTTGTTGGGAACACCTTGTGTCCCAAACAAGTTGTTGTATGTCAGGGTTCATGGCTTCTAATCCAGTAGTATGAAAGCATCAGACAAGCTATGGGATTAAATGCTCATTTAGACTAATTTATCAACAATAAAGGAATCAGCAGTGAGGAAATATGTCACATATTAGCACTTAGTCGAGTAGGTCTTGGAAAATTCAGGTATTTAGATGCCAGGATGCTATATCGACAAAGATTAAAACTATGCAGGCAGTGGTCTTCCCTGTAATGGTGTATAGAAGCAAACAAAGGATTTGAAGAAGTAGGCTGGAAAGAGTATTAATGTTATGCAACATTGGTTTGGAGAACACTCCTGAGAATACAATGGACTTCAAAGAAATGGTTCATCAAACAAATCAGTCCAGAGATTTTGAAGCACAAATGACCAGGTTCAAATTATTATATATTGGAGACTTTATACAAAGAGATAGCTCTCTGGAGAAACTTATATTGCTGAAAAAGATGGAAGGGATGAGAAAAAGAGGCTCATCAAAAGAAAGGTGGATGCAGTGGTGGGATTCAGCCAGTTCGCACCACTTCGGGAGAAGTGGTTGTTAACTTTCTGAGCAGTTTGGGGAACTGGTTGTTGGAAGAAATCATTAGGGCAGAGAACCGGTTGTGAAATTATTTGAATGCCACCACTGGCTGGACGGACTATTATGAGTATGAGTATGGCAATAGAAGAGCTTAAAGTTGGGGACAGAAGAGCTAGAGAAAAATACTGTGCAAATATTAAATGCTGACAATGATCTTGTCTGGTTTGATCTGATCAGATAGCAATCAGATTGCACCAAATCCTACAGGCCTATTCTCCAAAGCACCTAGAGAATGGCAGGACAAGAAGTAAAATTTGGAAGCTTATCAGAGAGACGTAACCTAAAATTAAGGAAAAATTTCCTGTCAGTGAGAACAATTAACCAGTGGAACTCCTTGTTTCCAGAAGTTGTCAGTGCTCCATCACTGGAAGTTTTTAAGAAATGATTGGACAGTGTTTGTCCAGAATTGTATTAGGTCTTCTGCTTGAGCAGGTGGTTAGACTAAAAGATCATAGGATCCAGAAATGGTTCTGGATTCAGCAGGTTCTGACCAGTTCTGGAGAACAGGTAGCAGAAATTTTGAGTATAGAGAACCGGCAAATACCACCAGTGACTGGAGATTTTACTGTATTCTTCCCCTGCCACACCCACCAAGCCACGTCCACAGAACAGGTAGTAAAAAAAAATTGAATCCCACTACTGACAGGATCCCTTTTGATTCCATTATTCTCTTCTCTGTATTCACAAAGTTGATGAAGAGGTTGGGACATAAGACCTATGAGAAAACCAGAAAGGAACTAAAGTAGGACTTTTATCTTGGGGAAAAAAAACTGAGATAGAGTACAATAGAATAGAATAGAATGAGCTGGAAGGGACTTTGGAGTCCATCCCCCTGCTCAGGCAGGAGAACCTATACCATTTTAGATAAGTGACTGCCTAGACCAGGGGTGTCAAACTCAAGGCCCAAGGGCTTGATCCGGCCCATGAGGTGCTTAGATCTGGCCCGCGGGGCCACCCTGGAAACAGCGAGGGACCAGCCTGTGGTGGCTCTGCCAGCAAAAATGGAGCTTGGTTGGACCCTGTGCAGGAAGGCCACAAGCCTAATGCGGTCCTCAATGAAATTGAGTTTAACATCCCTGGTCTAGACTTTTCTTAAAAACATCCAGGAATCAAGTGCCCACAATTTCTGCAGGCAAGCTGTTCCACTGGTTAATTGTCCTCACTGTTTGGAAGTTTCTCCTTAATTCCAATAGCAGTCTTTAAAATTTTGAGAAAATAATACTTTTTTCACTACTTCTGGAGGCAAGACTGAGTTGGCTTGGACAAATGAAATGTCCCTGGAGTGTAATATATTTTTTTCTGCTGGGTTTTAGAGCATGTTCTATCATCATTATGCCAAAATAACAATAATGAGGGTTTATATAGACCGATGATGGCTGAAAGCCAATGTATCTCAATCTCAGCAACTATAAGAAGTGTAGCCTTGAACTCCAGAATTCTCCAGCCAGCCAGGCTGATTGGGGAATTCTGGGAGCTGAAGTCCACATATTTAAAGTTGCCAAGGTTGAAAAACACTGCTATAAACTCTTATAAGTAACTAGTGTGAAACTCTTCTAAGAATAGGTAGGTAAAGCATTAGTTATATATAATAATAGGTTCTCAGTGACTATAAATCTTCACCAGACAGACAGCTTTCAACTAATCTCTCTGTTCTTTGTATGGAACAAGGAATTTTGCATAAATAGCCTATTAATCACTGCAAAATTTTATATCTGTGTTTCTAGTGTACAAATCCAGCCAATTCACTAACCATGGTTCAGGATGTTTCCTGAATTCCAAACATTTTGTTAATTGAGAAAACCTTTCTCAATTAATTCTGAATAAGCATACTGGCTCTGTAAATGCCTACAAGCCAGGATAACCAATAAAGACTGGATGGATATAACATATTTAATCAGGCCATTTAAAAGCATAGGTGGTATTCAGCAGGTTCTGACCAGTTCTGAAGAACCAGTAGCGGAAATTTTGAGTAGTTCGGAGAACCAACGGTAACCTTCCCCCAGGAGTGGGGAGGGAATGGAGATTTTATAGTATCCTTCCCCTGCCATGCCCACAGAACCGGTAGCAAACATATTTGAATCCCACCACTGCTTAAAATGTTATTGGTAGCAATTGCATAAGAATAGAATAGAATAGAATAGAATAGAATAGAATAGAATAGAATAGAATAGAATAGAATAGAATAGAAT
>BLBF01000036.1:15725224-15761568 GCA_015471245.1 Laticauda colubrina | reverse complement strand
ATCTATCATCTATCATCTATCATCTATCATCTATCATCTATCATCTATCTATCTATCTAAATTTATTTAATTTAAGTGACTCTGGGCAATGTACATCAAAGCTAAAAAACCCACCCCTACATTTATAAATTTACTGTACTATTATTTATAATAAAAACATTTTAAACCATAAAACAAACAAACAAAATTTTCACAAAAGGACTGCCATCTTTGACATCTAATGAGGATTTGCCCATTCGCCATTCTGATCCATCAAAGGATACTTTTCAAGTTGGCACCATGCTTCTTGAATTATGTATACTTACACGAATGATTATGGAAGAGAAGAGACAGGCAGTTAAATGCGAAGGCTGGGTCGTCGCCTCTCTATGTGGCAGGGTGACACCTACCTGTAAGTCACTCTTTGATCGTAATGCAATGGGATGAGCTCGCCATGGTGTATTTAGACTTGAGTTGGTAGAAAGATTTTGACAAGGAGTGGGCAGAGAGGCGGGAAAGAATACTCTTGAGAGACCCTTTGCAATGATAAATAATGTGTCAGGGTGGTATTTTTGCCCTCAGCCTTTCTGACAATCCATGCATTACAATTCTCTTTTCATTCTAGAACAACAATTCCAGGAATATTTGTGACTCCACAGTGGGTGTGGGGAAGACAGAGGCCAGTCAAAAGACCTGGAAATAAGGAACAGGGTAAGGAAACATTTGTGTTATCTGTTAATATTGGAACAAAGCCATCCTTTTAACGGGATCAATAGAAAGAAATCCCATTTCTAGACTTCAGTTAGAAAGCATGTTTCAGTAACAATAATAGCTGCTGGTTGTTGAGCGCTGAACAGATTTAGAGGAATTAAAGGCTGGAGAGAAACTGTTAGCAATTTAAATACAGCTAGTGGAAAAGAGAGCTGTCTGAATGTGGCAGCTAAGTGTTTATGATGGGAGGGGCAGGGTAAGCTCTTTTCAAGAACAATATCGAGAAACTGCAATGTTTGCATGCCTCTTTATGCATGGCTTGTTAATTTGTAAATGAAATTCTGTAAAACATTCCAATCTGGTCTTCACTGGTGCCACTAATGAAAACTAGGGAAGGAGCGTGAGGGGGTTATGACGGGATTGCTCCCTCAGTTGAATTTGTGTCCCAAGTCAATTTTTTAAATAACAAGTGAATTTGATGAAGGCCCTTCAATCCATTATGGCAATGGAATCCTCCTGTGAAGGACAGTAAAGATTGTTTCTGTCAGTCATTAAAATGGATGAGGTAATTTCATAGAGCAGATCAAGATGTGATGTGTTTTATACCACAAAAGTACTTTTCCAAAAAGCAACTGGACGATATATATTTTTGAGGAAGATGTTTTGCTTCTCATTCTCATTCGCTTCTCATCTCATTCTTAGATAAGAAGTGAATCATCTTCCTCAAAGAAAAAAACAAAGTTCACTCAGAATAGAATAATAGAATTGGAAGGGACCTTTAGGTTATCTAGTCCAGAGTCACTTAAATTAAATAAATTTAGATAGATAGATAGATAGATAGATAGATAGATAGATAGATAGTTAGATAGATAGATAGATAGATAGTGTTACATATTAACATACTTGTAATACCCTAACTTGATTGGCTGAAAGGAACTGCACTGTGATTGGCCGAGACGCACGATGGTGATTGGTTAATAAGGAATCTCCCATGATTGGACAAACCGATCACGGGAGATTCAGAAAGCTGTCATTGGGTGAGAGCCGCCGGCTAGCTCTATAAGAAGAGCTGCCGCGGCTTGCTAAAGGACACACAGCTCTATACCTTGAATAAAGAGCTGAAGCTACACTGGTCTCCTGTCTCCTCATTTCCGGCGTTTCTACAGATAGATAGGAGAGGGGGGAGAGGGTGTGATTGTAGGACTGTAACTTTGTCGCTTGTATCCTTGTATCCTTATGATTTATATTGACTGTTTGCGAATATGATTTGATTGTTTTGAGTTTTGTTTGAGATTGTTTGAGATTATTTGAGTGTTGTACACTATGATTCTTCATTTTTAACGAATGTATTTTTTCTTTATGAATACTGAGAGTATTTACACCAAGGCAAATTCCTTGTGTGTCCAATCACACTTGGCCAATAAAGAATTCTATTCTATTCTATTCTATTCTATTCTATTCTATTCTATTCTATTCTATTCTAATCAGTTACAGTGGTGGGATTCAAATATTTTTACCACTGGTTCAGTGGGTGTGGCTTTGTGGGTGCACTTTGTGCGCGTGTACACATTTTGCGTGTGTGTGTGTGTGCCAAACGCACACTTTGTGCAGGTGCAGAAGCGTTCTAACTTACCTCCTGCAAACCTGCACGATCTCGATCCTTCAGCACTCTTCTGTGCCACGCAAAGCAGCTGTGCTTCAAATTCAAAGGATAAAGGTGAATATGGGAGCCCAGGTAGGCAGGTGGGCCCAAAAGCAGAGCGGCAAAGAGAACTGGTTCAGTCTCTGCTGCTCATCGCTGCTACCGGCTCAGCAGAAACGGGGAGAACCGGTAGAATACCACCACTGATCAGTTGAATCAGAATTTCACTTGTAGCCCTGGTCTTTCAAGTCTGATAATAAGCTGCTGAATTGCTGAAGGAGACTTTTGTTTCCATTTAGCAGTATAGATTGATGATATAAAATCAAGTCACTGCTTGGGTACAAGTGGAAAGAGCTAGTTAATTTGATTTCCATCTTCAAGTTTAATCTCTTTTTCACCCACCTCTGTTGGAAGGTGGACCAAGAAGGCCTGCTCATTTTTGCTTTAATCACAGATACTCCTTGACATATAATCACAATTGAAACTGGAACTTCCATGGTTAAGTGATTGTGAGTTATGTTCAATTTTATGACCTTTTCTGCTCTGTTTGTTAAGTGAATTTACCCTTTCTCATTCAGTTTTATTTTCAGAAAGCTCTTGGAGAAATCACAAATGGCAATCATGTTATCATGGGATGTTGTAACTATGTTAAATACATGCTGGTTGCCAAGCCCCCAAATTTAGATCACATGACCATGGAGATCCTACAATGATCATAAGTGAACAGGCCAGTCATAAATCAACTTTTTCAGCACTGTTGTAACTTTGAGTAGTTGTTAAATGAATTGTCATAAGTCAAGGATTAACCTGTACATGTGAACTTGTCTTTAACTCCTCCAAAGGAAAGGAAAAGGCAAGGGAGGGAAAGACCTGGGCTGAAATCAAGCTGTGATTCCAGACACTTTTGCCAACACAGAAGCATTTATTTCCTGTTAAAACGCAGAGCCAAGCTGTTTGAAAAAGAAATAACTACTATTGTTGGCTTTTACAGCCATTTTATTTATTTAAAGGAATGTATTGTAGTGACTTTCAAAACAAAAGTGTTCCCAAGCAGCTTGCAGTCTCTACCAATCTTCTTCAGCAGGGGTAGGCAACTTGCAAGATTAGGGACTACTAGCCACCCTCTGACTAATTTTATGCGTTCCTTGGCCTTACTTCAAAAAGTCTAAGCAAAAAATCCGTTTGGACAGTTTCTAAGAGTTCTTTGTTCCTTCCTGGCAGCCTGTAAAAGAAAAGAGTGTCAGAAGAGGAAAAAAATACAGATGACAGACAGAACCCATTTCCTCAAAAATGATTTATAGCATTTTATACTGCCATTCAGCCATCATAGTGGTAATATAAAACTGTCTTCATTATTGATATATTGGCATAGTGATGGTTGGGCGAAGCTGTAAGACTCCAGTCTATACATCACAAAGAAGGAAATGGATGTCTGCATCCAGTTGAGTTCTGGCCCTGCCCCTTGGTGTCTATAGCCTGCCTCCCCAACAAAGTTATTTATTTATTTTATTGATGAGATTTGTAAAGCTGCCCCTCAGAACTCTAAACAAGAAAGGAAAGAAAGAAGGAGGGAGGAAGGAAAGAAAGAAAGAAGGAAGAAAGGAAAAGAAATAGAGGGGAGAGAGAAGAAAGAAAGAAAGAAAGAAAGAAAGAAAGGAAGAAAGAAAGAAAGAAAGAAAGAGGGAAAGAAGGAAGGAAAGGAGTTATACTTCAAAGAAGAGAGCAAGAGCATGGTACCCTAAGCAACCTCATGATTCCTACATCAGCAGAACAGATTTTATATAATAGGTTTAAGTTAACACTTACTCTTTTAGAAAAAAACCACGTTCTGTCCAACATGGGAGGGATGATACAACTCTCAAGCTCTATTAGTGGTGTAACTGAAAAAGTAGTTTTCAATGGTAGCATGTCTGTCTGCAACTGGAACTCTCTGATATATCTCCTACATATATCATAGATAGGGTATGCTTAGCTTCTGCCTGGGAATGCATAGTCTGTCGATCTGGTTTTCATTGATATCTAGGAGTTTAAGGTAACATATGGGGATCTTCCTTTATTTCATCATCAAGAATGTTACTTCTCATATTGACTGGATAGTGTCCAGTTTCTTGAAACCTTCTATAGATGGAAACATGTTCTCCTTCACATGGTTGAAATTTGGTAACCCAGTCATGCTCTGTAGGAGGACTTCTTTCTTCTCTTCAGCCTATCACACTGTTATTCCCACTTGATGTACTGCTTCCACATTTTTCTCTTTGCCATGGCACACCGGTTTCATCATTCTAATTACCACTGTTACTTACCTCAAACTCCCCTGCCCAAGATCATGGTCTCACTTACTATGCATCAGAATTAATTTAGGTTTACTCTGCTTGAACTGTGGCATAGCTTCACACCATAGCATAGCTTCTCACCTGGCGCATTGCAATTTTTGCAGATCTACTAATCCGTTCATAACGTTCTCACCTAACCTCTGCCAAATTTCATCTCTGTTATTTTGAAATTCATCAACTGAGATTGGTAGCTTTTTTGGTTTGTTTTCTGATTTAAAAGAAATCATCCCACCTACTCTTTAATGTCTTCTAATAAGATTTCTATATGCCGATAAACATTTCCTTCAATCTATATGTATTGCTGCATAAATAAAATTTCTGGGCAGGAAGAGGAAATGTATATAGAAATAACAAATGAAGGGCAGGGACTGATCCCATACTAGCCACTGTTTCATGACAGAACATGTTTATTACACATTGATTCTCTCTGACCAAGGATGGCTGCTAGACATCTCCCCCTTTTCCTCTACCACATAAAAGGAGGCATTTTTCCATTTCTGCGTACCATATTCATTCTTTTATTCTGCTTGATACCAACTGAAAAACTTGTGGGTATCTTAGCCCTTTGATTAAGGGCAAACTACAAAACAAAATGGTTGTAAAACAGGTTGAATAGTTGAAGAACAGAGCAGCAGGCATGTTCGTGCATAGCACATTAACACTTGGCATGTGCATGAAGACTTGAGCAATCCTTTTGTTAATAAATGGGAAAAAACAGATCACAAAAGAAAGAAAAAATATTGCGGAACAAAAGAATAATTCCTAAATATACCTTTAAAGAAAGCATAGCGAGAAAGTTTTCTAGTAACACATCTTCCCCATTCCTTCCATTTGTGTCCCCGGCTGCTAATCACAGTTTAAATATGTGTACTTTACACTGAACATTAATGATTGTTATTAGTTTCTGTTTAAGTCCTAGAAACCATATTCTGTATCTCTAAAGTAATCTTGCTGTGTATTAAACTGACTGTAAGGGGGTCATTCCAGCTTGCATTTGGTTAAACTTCTATTATAGATATGTCAATTTTCCATTACAATTCAGTCAGCAAAGTATTTTTTTCCCCAGTTCTGTGCCAGATTTGTTCTTGCTGCTATCATCAAATATCTTAGTAAATTAAAATATTTTTTATTTCTGTAAAAATATCTGTGGTTCTGTTCAAATTTTATTTTACTTTGAATTTTTAGATGTATTTCCTTCCCATTATTTTGAATTTTTTTGCATAACCACTACATGTGGTTCTTTGTTGTATCATTTCCAACATTTATTACTGTATGCTTTGTATGTCTCAGGAATCATTGATAGAATTACTGCATATACCATCTGTAGAACATTTTGTACCATTTTCTTTAAATTGTAGCTTGGATAAATTTCAATTATTTTTATCATAACTCTTTCCACTGATACACTGTGATTGCCTCTTTCAAATGTTGCCATTTTTATTTTTTTTCTATCTTCGTATAATAACTCAACCTCAGTAACAGTTTTTAAATTCATCCTAATACTGTAGATAATCTTGAAAATTTTGTATAAGCATTCTAAATTCTGTCTTCTTTTTGAGATAGCTTTTGATTTTTCTTCCCACTTTCATTGACCATGGTCAATTTCTTCGTCCATTGAACTGTTCTTGAATCAGTTCAATTTTCTGAATTTGAATATGTTACGTTGACATAACTAATTAAGCTTTTTTACTATAATTTTCCTTGAAGTAAAAAGTGTTTGATTATGATGTTAATGGTATAATTGCTGGACTTATTCTTGCTTTTTGAAAATTCCAAATTTCTTCTTCCTCCTCCTCCTCCTCCTCCTCCTCCTCCTCTACCACCACTACCTCTTCCTCCTCCTTCATTTTTTCTTGCTGTATATACATCTATTAATATTTCTGCCAGTCCTACAGAATTCTATTAGAAATTGCTATTTGAAATAGAAAATTCACCTTGGGCAGTACATTCACTCTTCTTATCACAATAAGCTCTAACCAGCAAATTATAAATTATTCTACCTTTCCAGGGCTTGTTTTGTTTCTTTCCATAGTATGTTGCAATTGTTTTGAAATATGTCTTTATTGCATCCTGTCAAATGGAGTCCTATATATTTCATTGAATCTTTTGTTATCTTACAGCTGGTCAATGCTAAAACAATCTTCTATGCACTTGTGTTCATTTGTGCATCTCAAATATAGATGCTATTTGCATCCAATCTATATACGCTGAGAAGGATATAGTATTTTGATGCAATTTAAGAAAATGTGATTAGAAAAACCTATATGAAGTTTCTGAGTGATGAGACAATTTTATATAAAATCTCTCGCTTAATTCATTTACATATATGACAAATTAGAAATAATTTCAATAATATAGCAGTATCATACTTCTTCTCTATGACCAGGGGGGCACTGTGTCTCCTCTATCTGCTATTCAAATGTTAATGGTTGATGGACAACCCGAAGCCCAGTGATTATACTTCGTATAATTCCTAATCTTGAAAGTCTCAGATCTTTGAATAGATTGTCTCCCAAATAAAAGGCTGTTTCCCATACAAGGATCTCATAGCTACCCTGGGCATTTTGAGAAATAAAATGGCTGCCCAGCTTGGCTGCAGCTGAGTAAGACTATAATTAAGAGTCCAGATTTGTCCATACCAAAAGTCCTTCAAGTCCTTGAGAGAGAAGAACACTATTTAGAATTCACAGTAGGTAACAAATTGATTAAATAAACTGTAATCAATAGTTAATTGATGGGACACTGGAAAAGAGTTCAGTCTTTGTAACTTACGGGTTTACCTTTTAGTAAATTGTTCCTATTTACTCTTCTGGCTTTGCTTGCTTTATTATTATTTTTAATTTAATGTTGTGGATGATGCAGAATAAGAAATACTTAATCCTGAAATTCTGCATGTCTTTCCCATGAGGTTGATCGTGTGCAACAATATCAGAACATTTGTGTGTAAATAAAATAAAAATCCCAGAACAGCACCAGAATGCTAATAGATTCCCTTGGTGCCAATCAGGTTTCCTGTGCTCCCTGACCTTATAATTTTTTCAAGCATTTTTAATTTTAGAAAATGGGAAACTGCTATTTTAGAAAGCAAATAGTTATCTTCTGACACAGTTTTAGAAAATAAACATAATGAGTAGCTGCACCCCAATGCTTTGTTTGGAAACTTATCTATCTGCTCAGAAAAAGTACAAAGTTAAGCAAGATTTATAGGAAGTGTCTTGCAGAAACAGATTGATGAGTTAAGTAGCATTCTGAAAAAATTATGCTTCGCAACTGGTTATATTCCCATTTTGAAAATTTGTGCAAGTTTGTGCAGCAGCCATTTTGCAAAAGCATCTTTAACATGTTGTCAACATTCAAATATACCCAACAGCTTGAAAACCTTGCTCCTCTCACTGATATAAGCAATGGAAATTATGATTCACAGAAGCTATATGTACATAAAGTTGTGGACAAATTTCCTGTAGAAAATGATATTTATGTCTATTGCTTAATTGGAGAGAAATATCCTAAAAGTGCTAAAAGAACCAGGAGCTAAGACAGCATTTTAAATTGCTCATGACAACATTGGCAATCTATGAAGCTATTCCAATATTCATGGATTTGAACATACTAAAACAGTGGGTAAAGTTTGGTGGTAAAGACTAAAAATGTAACTTTATATGGTCTGCAATTTGTCTTTGTGAGGAACTTCAGTATCAAGATCCATACTGTTGTGTATGGAACTTGGTAGGCTCCAAATGCCTTAATCTGATTGGCCGAGAAGGCCATTCTCGGATTGGCTATTAGGGAACCAATCCGATTGGCTCAAAGCACTCAAAGTACTGTCATTGGCCATAGGCCACGAGCAAGCCTCTATAAGAAGGGCTGCCACGGCTTGGGCTGTTGTTCCGTTACCATTGCCTTGCTTGTTAAAATAAAACAGTTGTTATTGGAACCCGGTCTCACACAACTTATTTCTGAACAGAACACTGGCGACGAAGGTGGGATCATCGTAGAAGAGCGAGACCGAAGTACGCGGCAATCAGAACCAAGCAAAAGAGATGGCCGGTAACAACGCGCTGTCTGCACTATTCAATGCTGATGAGGAGGATTGGGAGTCGTATATTGATCGTTTTTTTAATGCTTTTAGAAAGCAATGAACTTCAGGAGATATCTGACCAAAGGACTCTTCCTTTGGCTGTCTTCCTTACACACTGCAGACCAGCCATTTTTAAAAAGGCTGTCTTCCTTACACACTGCGGACCAGCCATTTTTAAAATGGCAAAGGCGCAAGCCAAACCAAGAGACATTAAACAGATGACTTGGCCTGAGCTGAACAGAATGCTCCGAGCACATTACGCACCTGTGGTCTCCAACTTGATAAGAAGGCACGAGTTCTACAAAAGAGACCAAAAAGAAGATGAGAACGTCGGAGACTTTGTAGCATCTCTCAGGAATATTGGAGGAGCCTGCGAGTTCCAGAACATGGACGAGTCCATGAGGGACCGCGTGGTCCTCGGGTTGAAGGACGCTACACTTCAGAGTAAGCTGCTAAATAGACAGAACATCACTGTGGCTGAGGCCATCACAGAAACCGCCACTGAAGCAGCAAAGAAATCCACAGCCACTATGAGCCAAATGAATTCAATTCCAGATCCACCAAATCAAACCAGAGAGAAGAAGGCAGAGGGAAGCAAGAAACAGCCCACAGCGATTGCCCACTATGAAGACTCCCCGAGCGACACTGATGACGACAATGAAGATCTCCATAGACTTCAATCAGACAAGAAATGGCGGGAAAAAAGAAGCAGGCGGGAATTCCAGTGTGCTGGATGCGGAGGCAACCACTCGCAATCTGAATGCAGGTTCCTAGATGCAATCTGCAGAGCTTGTAACAAACGGGGGCACATCAAAAGGGTCTGCCGAAACAAAAAGAGCTATAGTCCTAAAAGACGCGGCAGCACCCCCCCCAGACATGAAGAGAGACAAGCCGGAAGCAGATGGAACTGAGATAGTAGAAGTAAAAGAACGAGTGACAGAGAGGAAATGCACCAGACGGTAACAATCGGAAATGCCAGGACAGCAAATGTGAAAAAGGTTCGGATAGAGGTGAACATCGAAGGGAAGCCCTGTGAGATGGAAGTCGACTCCAGATCCATTTTATCCATGACATCTTGGAACACCATCTGACGCCTGATACCGAACATCAAACAAAAAGAACTAGAAAAACAAAAACTGATTTTAAAGGACTACCAGGGAAATCAAATTCCAGTAGTGGGCCTTGGACATTTCCTCATCGAATTTAAAAATCATGCCGAAATTTTGCCTCTGACCATCGTCAACCGTGATCGCCCTAGCCTGCTAGGAATCGAGTGGTTTGCGCCCCTGGGAATCAGGATGACTGGGATCAACAGCATCGTTGTGGCCAACTGGGAAGAGAGCCTGTTACAAGAGGCTCTGCGCGGTTCAACCAGGACTCGAAAAAGCCCCACCTACCTCCGTGACTACATGACATACGTTGGATGAAACCAAGGGGGGAGGGGTGTTGTGTATGGAACTTGGTAGGCTCCAAGTGCCTTAATCTGATTGGCTGAGAAGGCCGTTCTCGGATTGGCTATTAGGGAACCAATCCGATTGACCCACCTGACGGCGGGAACACTCAAATACTGTCATTGACCACAAGCCGCAAGCAAGCCACTATAAGAAGATCTGCCGTGGCTTGGGCTATTGTTCCGTTACCATTGCCTTACTTGTTAAAATAAAAGAGTTGTTGTTGGAACCCAGTCTCGCGCAACTTATTTCCAGACAGAACACATACTATACCATGGAAATTGTCAAAATACTATAGTTTCCTCAAAGGTCAGTGTAACTTTGAATATTTTGAATACTGGGGGCTGTCATAGGCATATTTGACAGTACAGATTTTTAAAATCAGAAGCAGCCAAAATTAGCTGGCCTTGGCATTTTGGGCATCACGTAAGAAACACCTGGAGTAGATTTGATTTTGCACAAACACAAGAACTTCGTCATCAAACTGTCTCATCCCACCTGGAATTCTTCAGTAATATCTGAGCATAACAGTGAGATTACTCTCAATTCAGCCTCAGTTTTATTAACTGAACATGTCTATGTAGCTTCTTCAGTAACAATATGGAAGTGGTTTGTCATCAGTTTTTTCTAGGACTTTCCTGGTTTTGTAAGGTCCTAAAATATATATATTGGCTTTTTGAATTATGTCACATGGTTCCTAAGACTTTAGATGGGGCTCACTCTGTTCAGTTTTATCTTCAACATAGTCATGGAACCTCATTAAAGTGAGAGATAAATAAACAAACTGACAATGTAGTTGAGATGATAAAAGTACTCTTCAGAAGAAGTACTGATAATTCCAGATTTGATTCCTTTGATTAGAGGCCCAGTTGTAATTCTTCCACTTTCCCCCTTTGTAAGTTTGGGTCACAGGCATGTTTCTTTCACTTAGCTTCAGCCACACCTCATAGATCCAATTTCCTTGGGCATAACCAATTATTTAGAATAACCAATTGATTGCTTAATTGATTTTTAGTAGTAACCTTACTTTTGATTTGTTCTCTAACATATCAATTAACATTTATTAATTACCAACATTCATTAACTGTCTACCTATCACATTAACTAGCTATTGTATTTGATTACTGTACTATTGCCATTGACCATGCCAGCCAAAAACTCCAAACCAAAACAAAAGAAAAATATCTCTACCAATGACCTCCCAGACTCCTGCGCATGTTTCAAATGTCTTGAAACCATCAATGAAAGCGAAATTTACATCAAATGCTGCCTATGCGATAATCTAGCCTACCTTGCCTGCTTAAATGCAAACAAAAGCTTAGCTGATGTGGTTAAAAATTCAGATACATTCTTTTATCTATGTCCATCATGTTCTCTAAGCTAAACAAACTGAGTACCCTACCTGACAGAGTCGAAAGCATAGAATCAGTCATTCACTCAATAGATTAACGCTTAGCAACACATTTTGAAACAACTATACAAGCAAGCCTAATTTCATTTGAAAAAAAAAAATACAGCACAAGTGAAAAAAAAAATACAGCACAAGCATAAGTGAGTACCTATCAGCTCAAAATCAAGTCCAACAACAACCACAATCACTATCTTAACTACAATCACAACTACAACCAAAAATAACTATCAAACCACAGCCACAAACAATTACTATCTCTTCAAATAATTCCACAAATAATATCTCCTTACTCATCAGAGACATCATGGAACGTGAACAAAAACATCCAAATGTCATCTTATTTGGTCTCAAAGACACCAACAAATCAGATGACATCACCAAAGTTAATGATATCATAAGCAACTCAAATACAACAAACATCTCTCCTGAAGATATCATTGAAATAACCAGAGATGGCCAAAGGTACAAATACAATGACAGCTCTGTGGCCCCAAGATTTTGTAGAGTGGTATGCAAAAATGAGTCCAGCAAACACATATTCATTCAAACAATAAACACCATTGCAAAAACCAATCCCAATGACAAAAAACTTCTCTCAAGACCAGCCTTATCCATACTGCAAGGAATCTACTCCCGTGAACTCCACTCAGAACTCAAAAACCATCTAGACAATGGAGAAAAGGATCTATACATTGACTACAGAGCTGATTGCATCAAAAGAAAGTCACACAACCCACAACTCCGCATCCAACCCCACCCCATCCAATCCAACATTACTCAAAACTAGGCATGTACACCCCTAACTACCTCTATTCCAACCACAACTGGCCTGAAATGTAAGCTACTCAATGCAAGAAGCCTTGTAAATAAAATACCTGAATTTCTCCTCTTACTAAATATGGCTAAATTCAACATTATATTTGTCTGTGAAACATGACTCAACGCATCTCTCCCTGACTCCATTACCACAGTAAGAGACTATTATGTTTAACGATCAAATCGTGAAATCCGTAGAGAAGGTGGTGTTGCTATTTTCTATAAAAAGTCCCGACATCTAAAAATCATCCAAGTTACCCAGGAGCTTGCTCTTCCTGAAACCATTGCCTGTGAACTGTCCTTAAATATCACATTTCAGTTCTTACTATGTTACAGAGCCCCTGATTATGACATCGAACATGCAAACAAGCTAAATACACTACTAACATGGGCAGCATCCTGCCCACACACTTTTATCTTTCTTGGTGATTTCAATCTACCTCATATTAACTGGACCCTTAATGAATGTACAAATGAACCCACACATGCAACCTTCCACAATGCAGAAACAAATTTGGGATTAGAACAACTAGTAACCAACAGTACATTTAACAACTGCCTCAATCTCATCTTCTGCAATAGTTTGAATTCAATTTATGGAATACAAATTAAAGAACCCTTTTCCAACAGTGAGGACAACATGATTGACTTTTGTCTCAACATATGTCCACACAAAAATCAACACAACAATGTGATCCCCAATTATAACTTCAAAAAAGGCAACTAAGATCTTATAAACAACAATCTCTCATCCCTTGATTGGCAATTTCTATTCTCTGGACGCAATACTGTAGAAGACCATTACAACATATTTTTACTTGAATTCAAGAGTCATCAAACTATCTGTACCATTAACAACTCCCAAAACCAGAAAAAACAAATTACCCATAACAATAAGGAAGCTTCAATCCAAAAAGAAATCACTTTGGCAGAAAAACAAATCTGGCCACGTTGCCAGCTTCAAAAGCCGATACAAATATTTATATCACTAGATAAAAACTGAATGCACCAATTATCACATGAAACAAGAAGAAAACCTTCTACGCACCAATTCCACCTGTGCTTTCTACAATTTTGAAAACAACAAACTAAAAGACTCAAGGTCCATCCCACCTCTGAAAGGACCTAATGGTAAAGACGGCAACGACGACACTATTAAAGCCAACCTCTTTAACGCATTCTTTGGCTCAGTATTTGTAAACAGCAATGGATCATGCCCAGTATTTCCTAGTCGAACCACAAACAACTACAATGATCTAATACATATTGGTTTTACAGAAGACAATGTTGAAAAAGCACTATGCAATCTAAAGCCATCTCTGTCTATTGGACCAGATGGAATATATGCCTACTTCTTAAAAAAGCTACCCACTGCCATAGCCAAACCTCTAAGCAAAACTAGGCATGCACACCCCTAACTACCTCTATTCCAACTACAACTGGCCTTAAATGCAAGCTACTCAATGCAAGAAGCCTTGTAAATAAAATACCTGAATTTCTCCTCTTACTAAATATGGCTAAATATTACCAAATATCTAACTAAATATTGAAAATATTATAAATATCTTACTAAATATTGAAAAATCTTTCAGGACCAGCTCCTTGCCAAAACTATGGTCACAAGCCATGGTCATCCCCATCTTCAAAAAGGGAGACCCCAGCCTAGTTGAAAATTACAGACCAATTTCTTTATGCTGCGTCACCTGTAAAGTCATGGCATCAATTATTAACCAATCTATCATCCTCCACTTTGAAACAAACAGCCTACTCTCTAATAAACAATTTGGTTTTAGGAAAAAACTATCATGTAGTCTGCAACTCTTACACTGCAGAAACATATGGACTACACAACTCAATCAGGGCAAAGCAATAGACGCAATTTACAGACTTCTGTAAAGCCTTTGATTCAGTGGTACACGACAAACTACTCCTAAAACTAAAATCTTATGGTATCTCTGGACAACTGCATAACTGGATAGAAGCATTCCTGTCAAACAGACAACAAATGGTCAAAATTGGGAGCGTCCTATCAAATTCTGTACCTGTCAACAGTGGGGTCCCCTAAGGCAGTGTTCTAGGATCAACTCTCTTCATACTCTACATAAATGACCTCTGTGATCATATCAAGAGCAACTGCATTCTCTTCGCTGATGATGCAAAGCTATTCAACACCACAGACCTACTACCCTTCAAAAAGACTTTGACTATGTATCAGAATGGTCAAACAAATGGCAACTTCAAATCTGAACAAATAAATGCTGTATCCTACATATTGGCAAAACAAAAATTAGAAAATAAAATACAGGCTGAATAGTCAAGACCTTGTTGATGATCCAAACTCTGTCAAGGATTTTGGAGTACTCATCTGAAATGACCTAAGTGCTAGAGCCCACTGTAACTACATAGTCAAAAAGGCATAAAGAGTTGTTAACCTAATCTTATGTAGCTTTTTTTTCTGGTAAATATTACACTACTAACTGGAGCATACAAAACATTTGCTAGACCAATACTCGAATACAGCTCATCAGTCTGGAATTCACATTACATATCTGATATTAACACAGTTGAGAAAGTCCAGAAATATTTCACAAGAAGAGTTCTCCCCTCCTCTACTCATTGCAGAATATCTTATGCCACCAGACTTGAAATTCTAGACCTAGAAAACCTAGAACTATGCTGCCTTTGGTCCGATGTAAGTATAGTATAAATCATATAAAATCATACATTGCAATGTCCTACCTATCAATGAATACTTCAGCTTAAGTCATAACAACATAAGAGCAAACAATACCGTGTTTCTCACATAATAAGACCGGGTCTTTTTTTTTTTTTTGAGCCCCGAAAAAACGGCTAGGCTGTCAGGCAGCACCATATCCAGGTGTGCAAGAAAATTCTTTCCTAATGGCAAGCCCCCCCACATTTCCCCCCATTTCACATGTTTTAATATAGGCCTTAATTTGGGGGGAGGGGCTTAATTTCATTTCATGCCTATAAAACATGCTGGGACTTCCTATTGGGGGAGGACTTATTGTTGGAGAAACAGGGTAGATACAAACTCAAGGTTAATCGCACCAAACTTGATTGCAGGAAATACTACTTCAGCAATAAAATGTTTGGAATACTCTACCTGACTCTGTGGTTTCTTCCTCAAACCCCAAAAACTTTAACCTTAGACTGTCTACTATTGACCTCAACCCTTTCCTAAGAGGTCTGTAGGGGACGTGCATAAATGCACCAACATGCCTACTGTCCCTGCCCTATTGTTTCTTTTATATATATTTTTTATTTTTCTTATATGTATCCATGTATTCATAACTATGTTTTTACTTATACCTATTATCTTGTAAACAATTGACAAATAAATAAAACATAAAACAAACAAACAAACAAACTGTTGTTATTATGCTTTCCTCTTGCATTGATTCATTAACTGGTGCAGGATTGCCAAATTATGTGAGGAAAAAAGCCTGTAGGACCATTATTAATGTTTAAGACATTTGTTCCATACTGAAATAGTTCTCCTTTCCAACAATTTACAGCTTACTTCTCCACTCCCTCCCAGGGCCTTGGTTTTTGGCTCCCAAGGGGGCAGCAGGAAAGGGAAACATGGTATTTCACAGGTCATTAGCACAGGGAGATAAAACTTGTGGCAGAAAGTCCTGGGAGGACTTTCGCCTTTGAAGGAGAGCATAAGAATGCAAAAAGTTCCTGCTTGATTCGACCAAAGGCCTGTTTAGTCCAGCATTCAGTTCATACAGTAACCAATCAGTCACTTATGGAAAGCTTTCAAGCGGAACATGAGCAAAAAAATCTAACGTCCTGTGATCATTTCCCTAGTATTGAGTGGTATCCTGCTTCTTAGACTGGGGTTAATAAATAGCTATTATGACTTGTAGCTATTGATAGTTTATTCTCCATTGGTGTCAAATCCCCTTTTAAATCTTTCATTGGTGGCCATTGCTACAGACCATAGCAGCAGATTTTCTGGATTATACCGAAAGAGCATTTCTTTTATCACTCCTAAATGAGAAGGGGATTGACCCCCTTCCATTTGACTGACATTTCAGAAGAGATGATTTCATCAAGAGCCTGCCTGTTTTTCCTAAAACTGATGGCAGTTCTGATACTCACCTGGATTTTTAAGAGTCAGAATTGATCTTTTGTTGAATTTTTGTGTGTGGCAGGCTGGGGTATCAACAGGTAGTGGAATTAAAGGCTGGATATTGTTTCCAGACTTGAGAGCCAGTTTGGTCTAGTGGTCTAGGCACAAAACTAGAGACCAGGAGATTATGGGTTGTAGTCCCACTTTAGGCATTAATGCCAGCTGGGTGACATTGAGCCACTCACTCTTTCTGAATCCACATCAGGCCTGGGTGACAAGCTGGTTAGTCAATTCCAGTTGCAACCAGTGGATCTGTACCAGGGGTGGGATTCTACCAGTTCGCACCTATTCGCTAGAACCGGCTGTTCACATTCTAAGCAGTTTGGAGAACTGGTTGTTAGAAGAAATTACTGGTCTAATCCTGTAAGGAAGGCAGGAAGGAAACATTCTGGTGTTGCTTACAGAAACTGCCTCTCTTTTAACCCTTATTACATTCTTGGCAGGACTAGACTTCCTGTCTCAGGATCATCTCTGGAGTTTTTTTTCCCCTCCTTTGCTGGTACTTTGCTTGTGTGGAGTGACCATTCAAAGTTACAGTGGCACTGAAAAAAATGACTTATGACCCTTTTTCACACTTACGACTGTTGCAGCATCCCCACAGTCATGAGAGGCCAGGTGAGGAGATGCATGCCTCAATGTGAGTGATATTGAGTTGGTTACACACACCCAATAACATGACCACCAAGCCACACCTACCACACAAACCACACCCACAGAACCAGTTGTTAAAAAATTTGAATCCCATCCCTGATCTGTACTCAGTTGATATTAAAAAAAAAAGCTGGCCCTGCATTTGTTGGATAATACTAGGAAGAAATACTGTCTCCTGACTGAAGGGCAACATGCCTTGAATTATATTAGTTTCAGAGTAATAAGGGAAATTTTTTTTAAACCTTAGGTTCTATATGTAAGTTTCTCATCAGACACTCAATACATAGCACTAGACTGGATAACCTTTGGCTTGATCCAGAACTCATCTTGTATTCTTAAACTCCATCTCAATGAAACTAGAAAAAACCCCAAGTTCTCTGAACTTCCTTGTTTGCATGCAGACATTTTGTTACCTAACTAGCTGATATCCTCAGTGTGGGTAAATGTGGGATTTGCTACTTGCTTGTGTATATATTTGCAGTAGTTTGCCCTGCCAATTTGAGGTGGGTGGGTGTATTTCCTCCTTGGTGTGTCCTTGATTAGAATATTATTTTCTGCCTGATTGTTTATCTGGTGCTGATCCTTGCTTATGTGAATATTGGCTGTTGGAAAGGATGGTCTCTAGTCCTTTTGTTTCCTTCCTAGATTTTTTTATTGTCTCCTTTGAATGGTATGTAAATGTGGTTTTTCTCTATGTATCTATTGATGGCTGATTTGTTAGATGTACCAGTCTTGATAAGGCATAATTGGAATGCTTTTAAATCCATCCCATCTTCTACTTTAAACTCAGATTGTTGTTGTAAAAATAAATTGTCTGGAGTGATCTGGAACATTGTGGAACAGATAGGTGGTTAATAAATCTTTCAGCTAAATTAAGAGTAGCCTTTATTCTCCCACCAAGCTTTGTTTAATTAATTGGGGGAGGAATTTCAGATCACCCACAAACTAATATGTTGTGCTCTGACTTTCCAGTTACTCGAATAAAGAGATTGCTTCTGGTATGGAATTTGGAAAAGTTATTTTGGCCAATACAATTGTTCAATAAGCCGTTACATAAACATATGCAATTGCCAGTGTAAACCCAGGTTTCTGTCTCCCCATGACCTCAGAAATTGCAAGGTGCACAATTTTTCTCAGTCCAGCCTAAGTCTTGTAAGCAATTAACAAACCAAATAAATAAACAAACAAACAAACAAACAAACAAACAAACAAATAAATAAATAAATAAATAAATAAAATAAGTCACTGAGTGATTTTGTGGGGATAAAATTACGCTACAGAGCCATACATGTCTCCTTTTGCTCCTAAAGGAAAGGGGGTGTAAAAATACAACAAATTAGTTGCAGACTGGCTCAATGCCTCTATGTATTCTTAATTCTGAAATAAAGTATGTTTTGTAGAGAAATAAATACAAGGAGAGAATTTATTTTTTCCATTAAATGACTTCACACTCCTCAACAAGGATATGCAGGACTAAAAGTGTTTCAATGATTAATAAATCCAAATGCATAAAACCATTCTAGGTTTTAGATGTATTATATATATTTGGTCAGCATGCAAACTTTGTGCATAAGAAGTTGGATTAGCTCAGTTTGTCACATGATTCAGAGAAGGAAATTTTCTACTTGTTTCTTACTTTAATACTTTATATTATTCATGTTTTTATTTCCTACAGGTAAGTCCTCGACTTACAACAGTTCCGAAAGTAACTGTTCAAAGTTGCAATGGCACTGAAAAACACAAATTATGACTGTTTTTCACACCTACGACCTTTGCAGCATCCCCATGATCATGTGATCAAAATTCAGATGCTTGGGTCCATTGCTGTGTCCCAGGGTCATGTAATCACTGTTTACGACTTTCTGACAAATAAAATCAATGGGGAAGCCAGATTCAATTAACAACCAGGTTACTCACTAATCAACTGCAGTGGTTCACTTAACAACTATGGCAAGAAAGTCGTAAAATGGGGCAAAACTCAGTTAAGAAATGTCTCCTTTAACAACAGAAATTTTGGGCTCAATTGTGGTCACAAGTCGAAGGCTACCTGTATTTTGTGTATTCTGCCATTTTTAAATTGTTTGAATCCCAATTCATGCTTTGCCCCCAGTACATATGGGCTGTCATCCACTGGTACGTTAATCCTTCTAAGCATCCCACAACCTATCAAAGGGGCAATGAAAAATGATTCTGTCCTTTTCAGTCAGCTACTTCTCATTCATAGGCCATGAAAGAGTCTAGATCACTGCCTATTTAGTACTTTATATATACTGTATATACACTGCTCAAAAAAATAAAGGGAACACTTAAACTACACAATGTAACTCCAAGTCAATCACACTTCTGTGAAATCAAACTGTCCACTTAGGTAGCAACACTGACTGGCGATCAATTTCACGTGCTGTTGTGCAAATGGAATAGACAATAGGTAGAAAGCATAGGCAGTTAGCAAGACATCCCCAATAAAGGAGTGGTTCTGCAGGTGGTGACCACAGACCACTTCTCAGTTCCTATGCTTTCTGGCTGATGGTTTGGTCACTTTTGAATGCTGGCGGTGCTTTCACTCCAGTGGTAGCATGAGATGGAGTCGACAACCCACACAAATGGCTCATTCAAGATGGCACATCAATGCGAGCTGTGGCAAGAAGGTTTGCAGTGTCTGTCAACGTAGTGTCCAGAGCATGGACACTACCAGGAGACAGGCCAGTACATCAGGAGACGTGGAAGAGGCCGGAGGAGGGCAACAACCCAGCATCAGGACCACTACCTCCGCCTTTGTGCAAGGAGGGACAGGAGGAGAATTGCCAGAGCCCTGCAAGATGACCTCCAGCAGGCCACAAATGTGCATGTGGCTGCTCAAACAGTCAGAAACAGACTCCATGAGGGTGGTATGAGGGCCTGATGTTCACAGGTGGGGGTTGTGCTTAGAGCCCAACACGGTGCAGAACATTTGGCATTTGCCAGAGAACACCAAGATTGGCAAATTCGCCACTGGCACCCTGTGCTCTTCACAGATGAAAGCAGGTTCACACTGAGCACATGTGACAAACATGACAGTCTGGAGATGCCGTGGAGAACATTCTGCTGCCTGCAACATCCTCCAGCATGACCGGTTTGGCAGTGGGTCAGTAATCGTGTGGGGTGGCACTTCTTTAGGGGGCCGTACAGCCCTCCATGTGCTCGCCAGAGGTAGCCTGACTGCCATTAGGTACCGAGATGAGATCCTCAGACCATATGCTGGTGTGGTTGGCCCTGGGTTCCTCCTAACGCACAACAATGATGGACCTCATGTGGCTGGAGTGTGTCAACAGTTCCTGCAAGATGAAGGCATTGATGCTATGGACTGGCCCACCTGTTCCCCAGACCTGAATCCAATTGAGCACATCTGAGACATCATGCCTCACTCCATCCACCAACGCCACGTTGCACCACAGACTGTCCAGGAGTTGGGGGATGCTTTAGACCAGGTGTGGGAGGAGATCCCTCAGGAGATCATCTGCCTCTTCATCAGGAGCATGCCCAGGCATTGTAGGGAGGTCATACAGGCACGTGGAGGCTACACATACTACTGAGCCTCATTTTGACTTGTTTTAAGGACATTACATCAAAGTTGGATCAACCTGTAGTGTTTTTTTCCACTTTAATCTTGAGTGTAACTCCAAATCCAGACCTCCATGAGTAGCTAAATTTGATTTCCATTGATAATTTTTGTATGATTTTGTTGTCAGCACCTTCAACTATGTCATGAACAAAGTATTTTATAAGAATATTTCATTCATTCAGATTTAGGATTTCTTATTTTTGTGTTCCCTTTATTTTTTTGAGCAGTGTATAAAACAACCACTTTGTATGAACTGGACCAAATTACTTAGCTATTATCTGTTATCTGTTAACAGTAATAACGGCGCCACTTGGGAAAGGTTGTCTTTTGAGAATTTGAATTTAATCCCCATTCAGATCTCTGTTCGGCTGTGAAAGATGCCTTGAGTTACTTCTGTTTCAACTCTTCTGCCCAAAGGTATAGCTGGAAATGGAGAATTTTGAATTTTTTCTTGAGCTTTTTGAAGAGAAGTTGCAATAGAAATGTAATGCAGAGTTCATAATTATTTTTCCTTTTTATGAATGTAGACCTATGCTCATATGCACAGCTGTCACATCAAGCTTGGCCTTTATCCTGAATTTTGTGCCTTTTGTTGTCTGAGACAATAGGATGTCCTCACAGAAGTGTTTTTAGGCAATCTTCAGCATCATTACAGAGCTAAGAGAAACAGTTTAGCTTAGAACAGGATATTTTCAACAGTGGTAACTTTAAGATGTGGATTTCAGCTTCCAGGATTTTCCATGCTGGAAGTTGTCAACACTGGAGAAGATCTTGCTGTTTTATTTTGATCCCCAATACCCATTTTGCCTAATGGCGGAGTTATCTACTGTCTACCAAGTGGCCTCTTCCTGTTTTTCAGAAAAAATAAACATGATATAAGAAGACTGAAATGGACAATCAAGTGTTCTGGTACCTTAGCATGAACAGGCTGCATTGATACAAAAGCAGCCACAGGTTGCTCTGATTCTGCCACACTGCCTCTTTGTGAGAGAGGACCCAAATTATTTCTGATTCAACTGTAGTAAATTTGGAAGCCCAGCCAAGCTAGCCTCTTCTTTCACAATGCTTTGAAATACTGAGTTTGTGGGTAGTCTGGTTTCCCCTTTGTCAGGAACTCTTACCTCACCTCACCTCCTTCCAGCTCCTGAACTCAAGACAATCATTACTCTCCCATGACAACCATCCCCACACAAACTACATAGTCAACTTCAGTTCTGAGGAAATTGCCACATTAAGTTGCTTACTCCAAAAATGTCAAGAAGAAGCCTGGCTCTTTGGAGCTAGCTGGTCCCTGCAGAATCCAGAAAGAGGTAAACAGAAATATCAGTTGCACCTTTGCTTGACTTATCTGGATTCCTTGTACTCTGGAAAAGTTGCAAGAACCTGCTAAGGTCAAAATTGTCTGCTTTTCTCTGATTTTATTTTATTTATAGTTATTTTTTCCCACTTTTGTTATTGTTTATAAATAACTCAAGGTGGCAAACATACCTAATACTTCTTTCTCCTCCTGTTTTCCCACAATAACAACTCTGTGAGGTGGGTTGGGCTGAGAGAGAATGATTGGCCCGAAGTCACGCAGCCTAAGATGGGACTAAAACTCATGGTCTCCTAGTTCGTAGGCCAGCACCTTAACCACTGGACCAAACTGGCTTTGCCATTTTAGTCACACTATTTACAGCTAGAGGTATTGGAACAAGAGCTGGAGTGACAACACGTCAACATGTTACCTTTCATTTTTACAGCTCATGGTGGCTTTTAAATTGTTAGCAGTAGGACAACTTCCTTTTATACCAATTGCTTACATTACTTAGCAAATATCTAACAAAAACCCACAGATTATACTGAGAAAAATAGGAGGGAAGGAGCAAAGTTTGTTTTCCTTTCATTTTGGCTGCCATCACTGAGGTCAGCTGTCCTGCCATCTGCACCAAGTCCCAAACCAAAGTGACTTAAAGGGAAGGGTGTGTGTGAAGCAAAATCAGGACCCAATATTAGACAATGAAAGTCCCAGAATTTCTTGCAAAATGATTTGTAAAGTTTTAAAGGGGAATACAATTGCATACCACAGAAATCTCATGGATAAGTAAAGTAAATGCATATCTGAATAAACCAGTAGTCCTAAACTTACAGTCAATTTGTTTAGCAGCTGTTTGAAGTGACAGTGGCATTGAAGAAAGTGACTTAGGATAGGTCCTCAACATATCTGTGCATCATCTCCATGGTCATGTGGTTATGATTCAGGCATTTGGCAATTGATATGTTCAGTATTAATAATTGTTGAATTGTGACCTTCCCTGCTGGCTTCCAAGAAGCAAACTCAATGAGGAAGCCAGCTGGGAAGGTCACAAATGATGATCACATGATGCCCTGCTTAATGACTGCCCCCAAGAAATATCATGAGCCTTGGTGGCGCAGTGGTTAGAGTACAGTACTGCAAGCTAGTTCTGCTGACTGCCAGATGCCTGCAATTTGGTAGTTCAAGTCCCACCAGGCTCAAGGTTGACTCAGCCTTCCAGCCTTCCAAGGTCAGTAAAATGAGGATCCAGATTGTTGGGGGCAATAGGCTGACTCTGTAAACCACTTAAAAAGCGCTGTAAAGCACCGTAAATTTATATATAAGTCTAACTGCTATTGCTATCATAAAATTGGATGTGGTCATATGATGTCTTACTTAACAACCATACTGCATAATGACTTTTCCAGTCCCAAATATGGTCATAAGTCAAGGACTACCTGTACATCAAATACAACACATTATTTTGCTTCAAACATACTTAAAGATTTTTGGAAAATAAAATAAAATAAAAACTAATATAAACTAAGAAAGAAAAGTAAAATCAAAGAGAAAACTGTAAGCGCAAGAAAGAGAAAAAAATACAAAAATGAAAAAGAAATAAAAACATACAAAGAATTAGCTTCTGATCTTTTCTACAGCAGTTGTAAGTACAATTCTAAATTTACTCCTTATTCTGTGACTCTCTATCTCTAGTCTATTCTGTCTAATCATCAAAACCATAAATTTCATGATTTGAAAATGAACCATAAAATCCATTTTTTTCTATTTCATACAAAAACTCTATAAAGGGTTTCTAGTTAACAATAAATGTAGATTTTTTTAAATAAAAGAAGTCAATTTAGCTATCCCAATAAATTCAATCATTTATACCCAAAATGGCGAACTTATGGCATGCGCGCCTTCCGCCAGCCAGCTGATTTTGGGGTAGCTGCCATGCATGCATGGGGAGGGTGCAGGCAGGAGATGTGTGTGCATGTGCAGAGGGTGGGGAGAGCACAGTGAGGGTTATGCATGCATTGCATTATGGGTATAGGCCAGTGGTGGTATTTAGCAGGTTCTGACCAGTTCTGGAGAACTGGTAGCGGAAACTTTGAGTAGTTCGGAGAACTGGCAAATACCACCTCTGACTGGAGATTTTACAGTATCCTTCCCCTATCATGTCCACCAAGCCACGCCCACAGAACCGGTAATAAAAAAAAATTGAATCTCACCACTGATTGATTCAGATGAATATAAAGATTAATATACAATTGAAGCCAGAAGTTTTTGTTTTGGAATAGATGTGCAAACAGCGGGGGGAAAAAGTCATGAAACTTTGTTTTTGTACATGGTTAACTGCGGCAAGATTACTAAATGCAACAAAATAGAAAGAGTTAGCATTGCCCACAGTGGAGGTGGAGGTGGTTGGTTTCAATCAGTGATGGCTAACCTTTTTGTTGTCGTGTGCTGAAAGCGCGCACATGCGCGTACATGCATGCCTGTTCCAGCATTAATAAATAATCAAGAATTTTCTATTTTTATACATCCAACAAAGATGATCAATGTCTCTTCTTGTCATTCACATTTTCTTCATAAATTGGACATGCCTTTGAACATTCTAGACAAGGGCTGTCAAACTCCCAACCCACAGACTGGATGTGTCATGTGCTGGCCATGCCCATGCCTGGTTTAGCAAAGGGGAAAAAAGTCCCGATATGTCACGTGACAACACCGTGACGATGTGAGTTTGACACCCCTGTTCTCAGGGGTGGGATTCTACCAGTTTGCACCTTTTCGCTAGAACCGGCTTTTAACATTCTAAGCAGTTTGGAGAACCAGTTGTTAGAAGAAATTACTGGCCTAATCCTGTAAGGAAGGCAGGAAGGAAACATTCTGGAGTTGCTTACAGAAACTGCCTCTCCGTTAACCCTTATTACAGGACTAGACTTCCTGTCTCAGGAACTTCTCTAGAATTTTTTTCCCCTCCTTTGCTGGTACTTTGCTTGTGTGGAGTGACCATTCAAAGTTACAATGGCAATGAAAAAAGTGACTTATGACCCTTTTTCACACTTACGACTGTTGCTCCATCCCCACAGTCACCAGAGGCCAGGCGAGGAGATGCATGTCTTGATGTGAGTGATATTGAGTTGGCCGCACCCAGCCAGTCACATGATCACCAAGCCACACCCACCACTTAAGCCACACCCACAGAACTGGTTGTTAAAAAAATTGAATCCTACCCTTGCCTGTTCTAGACAATTTCTCTGGTGACATATATCAGTGGTACATCATTTCATAAAAATATCCTATAAGATTCTAACTTACTTTAAATGCAATGCTTTTAGTTATGTAATTTCTCATTGTTCCATCGATATCAAGGGTCTTCAAACTTGGCAAGTTTAATACTTGTGGACTTCAACTCCCAGAATTCCTGACTTAACATGACTGGAGGAGGAATTATGGGAGTTGAAGTCCAGAAGTCTTAAAGCTGTCAAGTTTGAAGACCCCTGATCTGTATGTTATAACCATTTTTTTTAGCCCAGTTAATCAAATGTTCTTTCACTTGTTTCAAATTTGACTCAAAATTTATACATTTTAGCAATTACGTGTTCCTTATTTGTATACAATTCAGTTCCAAACTCAGCCTTACAATGTTCAGAATCATAAATTCTCTTGTCAACTTTAAATCTTTCCAATAATTATAAATAAGAGAATCATGGGCAACTATATCCCTCTGCCACCAGTTCTTCTCAATTTTATTTTACATTCTCCTTGACAAAATGGTAGTATCTCACAATAAGTAAAAGCACAGCCCATTTTTCCAAGAAATGCATACATTGTTTAATTTCAGTTTTTATGGCCAGTTTTAATGTTGCATAATTGTGTGCCCTTCAATGGCTGATTCCCTTGAGAAAGAGGTGACTAATATTCTTTCTCATTTGCATAAAAGAAAACTCAGGAATACTTGGCATAAAAGCATATTTCACAGGGTAAAGTAATAGTTGTGGATCAGAAAATGATGAGGAAGATAATACAATTTTGGTTTTGCTTAATTTCTCATGGAGCAGTACAGGTTTCGCCACAAGGGGCAGATCTGTCATTTTTCTGCTATAATTCATCTCTTTCTCTCATTATATTTATATATCCCAGCTCATTGATTCCTCAGAATACATTAATAATTCCTAAGATAAAACAGCTTATGTGTAGTGCAGAATAAATTAATTAAATAATTTAAGGGTCCTGGGAGCCCATGAGCGGCTGGTTGCTGCAGCTTTGGATAATGTAGGACTGTTCTGTGTTAGCATTTTTTTTTTAGTACTCTCGGCATATTAAAAAAAAATCACTTATTCAGAAGCAGAGGAAATGGAGATCTATTGAGCTCAGCCATAGCAGAAGGATTTTTTAGTTTTTTTTAGTTTACTTTATTGTCATTGCACCTTGTACAACGAAATCAAACACCATCTTTAGTGCACATCATGGCCATGAAAATAAACACAAACACACATCCTTCACACTCCACACATTGAATTGAAAACCCCTGACATCTCACCAACACTGTACAGTAGAATTCAACAGAGCTACTGTCCTGGGATAGAAGCTGTTTTTCAGCCTATTTGTCTTGTTTTTATTGTCCTGTACAGTCTGCCAGATGGTAATAGTTCAGAAAAAGGATTCCCAGGATGAGATGGATCTTTGAGAATGTTTTGAACTTTCTTAAGGCAGTGGGAGCTATAAAGCTCTTCCAAAGAGGGGAGAGGGCAACCAATGATCTTCTGGGGCAATGACGTTAACCTTCTGGAGTGCTTTCCTATCTGCCACTGTGCAATTGGAAACTACACAGAGGTGCAGTAAGTTAAGATACTCTCTATGGTGCAGCGGTAGAAGGTCACCAGCAGTTTTTCATTCAAATCAAATCATTCTCATCAAATGATAAGAAATCATTTAAGAAACTGAAATCCTTTCAGGAAAGAAAAGAACCAACCACCCAGCTGAATAAGAAAATAAACTTTCTGCTAACCATAGAATCCACTGGGGATCAGATGATCATGGATAAATTTATCAGTGCTATATTTGAAAGAGTATTTTTGTAAAATAAGGTACCATTCGTATTTAATACCAGATTTATCAAAAGATGTATAAGAGTGTATATGTTATAATATATATACATATAATATATGTTAAAATATATGTTAAAACCAATGTGAAGGCTCCTTTCACCATCTTTGGTGGACATGTAAGAAAGCTAAGAAATATTAGGATCAGATATGTATTTTTGTTCCAAGAATTCTTAAAATATACAATTGAAATAAAATGTTTTCTTTTTAGGTTTGATGGATTAACAGATCGAAAGAAAACATAGGACTTTATTTCTTTATATGCTAACAGTAGCAGGACTTTTGTATGCACAGAGGTGGAAGAACTTAGATGAACAATAGATGGGTGTACGGTGAAGTTAATGGAATTGGCTGAGATGAAGTAATTGAGATAAATTACTTTGATCCAAGAAAATACTTTGTCTAGCTTTGTTTCTATTTGGAGACAACTTTTGGACTTTTTGCTTGAAACTGAAAGAAATGATTTTGGGATTTGATGATTAAAATTGTTTATGATTATAAAAATACTGTGCATTTCTATACTTTAATCTTAAAGTAAGGGGTTAATGAATTTTATTTTATCTTGGTACCAAAAACAGATGGAAGTTACTCTTTTTTATTTTTATTTTGTTTCTCTACATTTTTCTTTCCCTTAGCTAATTTTTGTTTTGTTTCTGTATAGCTTATCTCTAATTGAAACTTAATAAAGTTTTAAAAAGAAAGAAAAATTCCTCAATGACTGATTGTTATAGTTTTTTGGATACAGAATGCTATGCTGCAATAGATAGTAACAGATCCTACTTTATTTTGGGTCTTTCCAAATTGTAATGTTCTCCTAGCACTATTGATCAATAGTTATTGATCCTGCTTCCCCCACACACTTAATTCAATCAGCCATCAATCCACCTGGTGTTACTTACCAGTAGTTCTGGCAGCACACAATCACACGAACTGGATCACCAACTTAGGAACACAGAATCTCTGTCCACTTTGTCTGGGAAGTGCCTGGAGCATTCCATGAACTCTTTTGCTGAAGAGCGCTGGCGTGACTTCGTGATATCACTAACCCTTCCTTATTGGCCAGGCAATCAGAGCTTGGGTGGTATCTTCTGTGTTCCCTGTTATGGGCTGTGAGAGAGGAGGAAGAAGGAAGAAGAGCCACAATCTAAACAACCATCATGCAAAATATATTCTCAGTCCACAGAAGAAAAAGGGATGTGGGAAATGTCTTAGAAAGGACTCTCCCTGGTTTTCTGGAACATAAAGAGAAGGGGGAAGAGTTTTTGGACCTGCAAGATTCTGTTCTTGTAACTTATAATAAAGTTACCATGGTCTTCATGGTTGGTGCTTCTTGACTGGTCTACAACAAAGAACTGACACTTGCAGACCTTGACAGTGAACTACACTGAACACAAGCTTGCACTTTTCACACCTCTTTCTCTACAATAGTACCTCTATTCTTTGGAGTTCTAGATGAATTGAGTCAGTTGACTGGATTTAGATGTTCCCACAAGCTATAGAGTAAAATTTGTTCAAACATATGTGTGGCTGATTTGTGTGGTTCCCAGATATTTAACCCAATTGACTGGATCAACCGGTCTGTTTTAGTAGTTCACAACTTACTAACACAGTTAAATATTTTGGAGGAACAGAACCAGTCTGAACCATTTTTCCTTTCTCATTTTATCTTTGCAGTTCTTCTGAGTGGAGCACAGCAATTGAATTTAGCTGAGCCTGTCATGGTTCCCCCCTTCCAGCATTCCACCTTTTGATAACTGGTTTCTTCTCAAGTTGGAATCTGTTTTGCAGTTCTCCAAAGGGTTCAGAATTTCTAACTCTTTTATTGCTACTTCAGTGCCATCCTGATCAAACAAGGCTCTTTTGAAACCTCCCTAGCATCACAGGCATCTCAGGAGGATGCTGCTTGGGTTAGAATGACAAAGACCTTGTTACAGGGCAATTCCACCTCTTTCCTATGTGCAGCAACATTATGACATGCTTACAAAAGGAGGCAGGGCCTGCATTGCAACACTGCTTTTGTCATTCAACCCCCTGAATAGTCCATTTTGTTACACAGGCCCCACAAGCGCCAAAGGAGTGCAAATAACTAAACAGCAATTAGGACTTGGAGAATGGAGGTGCACACTGTTTTCTTAACCACTCACATTTCCTCATTGATGCAGATTTATTTTTTCAGCTGGGCAGCACAGACAGTGTTAATTGTGAGGAGACTGAGGAGGAAAAAACAACAGCAGAAAATGCAGCAGCTGGATTCCCCCACCTTTCAGTCTCTGACAATTATTGTCAAGAATTCAGCACAGCAAGGTCAGTTGGAGAACTGTGATGAAAATTAAAGGAATCAACAGAGAAAAAACCAATTTGCTTAACTTAAGAAACAGGACACCGGAAAAAAATGAAGAATTCCTGTTTTGGTAGTAGTAATTACAAAAAAGGATTTTCAATAATTTTGGATTGCAACGTGAATATCTTCTCTTTAGTAGTAGTGTGAAGTAGCTGCAAAAAAGGCAAATAGGTTCAACAGAAACATACATTCAAAATCGCAGGTCCTTGACTTACAACCACAATTAAGCCCAACATTTCTGTTGCTAAGTGAGACATTTGTTAAGTGAATTTGGCCCCATTTTATGACCTTCCTTGCCACATTTCTAAAGGAAGCACTGAAGTTGTTAAGTTAGTCGCACAGTTTTGTGAATCTGGCTTCCCCAATGGCTTGGCTTGTCAGAAGATTGCAAAAGGGGATCCTATGACCCCAGGACACTGCAACTGTCATGAGCTGGTTGCCAAGCAACTGAATTTTGATCACGTGATCAAGGGGATACTGCAACAGTTGTAAGTGTGAAAAATGGTCATGTCACTTTTTTCAGTACTGTTGTAACTTTGAATGGTCACTACATGAATTATTGTAAGTTGACGACTACCTGTATGTATTCTTTAAGTCAGGCTCCATCTCAACTACTCAGTATTATTTTGGGTGCAACATGAAAAAAAGTGAGGCACACTGAAACAAAATGAGAGAATAATGAAGATAATTAGGGTAAATTGAACTGGCATCCTTCAGTCTCAGGAGACTATGGTATCGTGCTCTGAAAAGAGGTCCTAAAACAGCATCTAGTGTAGCTAAAAAGGCTAATTTGAGAGTGGCAATCCCTTCCACACTGAGGATAGATACCGTCTGTCTCCTGTTCAGCCCCCAGATTTTGCTGGTTCTGGGACTGCCTCTTTGCCTCAGCCTGCTGAATGAGTGTCTCTTCAAATTGAAGAAGGCCATGCTGCATCTTTAGACTCCAAGCTGAACGATCAGAGGTCAAGGTTTCCCAGCTGTTGATGTCCATTCCCAAGGCCTTTAGATCCCTCTTGCAGATATCCTTGAATCGCAGCTGTGGTCTCCCTCTTGGTGATGCCAAGAATACATTGGAGATAGCGCATATGAAAGATGTTCAATTTTCTCTCCTGCCATGCATAAGGAGTCCAAGACTGCTGCAGTACAAGAGTGTGCTCAAGATACAGGCTCCATTAACCTGAATCTTTGTATGTTCTGTCAGGGTAATAATCCTGGGAAAAGTACTCAAGGAATTGGGGATGGTTGGGCCTGAGGCAAAATGAGTTAGGGTAGATATTTTTAAAAAAATATATTTAATTTACTTTATTTATGCCTGGATTCCAGTTAGAAAGTGCATATAAAGGAGTAGAATACATTAAAACACATAGGACTGAATAATGCAAATGGATAAATCCAACAATTTAAATTATTTAAAGAATACATTTAAATTTATTCAAAGAAATAATGCAATAAGTGTCACATTACCATTTTAGTTAAAGGGCAGTTGGCAGATCCTGGCAATGGAGCAGACCCTAAACTTAAAAAAACGGGAATACTACACTTTAAATAACTGGAAGTAATCACATAGAAAAAAAGCCTAGGCTATCGTTGCAAAAAGCATGACATGATTCAAATTAAAGGAAAGTAGATTCAGATTGATTATTTTTTTTTGGGGGGGGGGACCTCTAATAGCACAAGTTTGACAGTAGAATCATTTACTCTGGCCTTGTTTGTTTGCCCCATTTCCTCAATCTTGGCAACTTGTGTGGCATTTAGCTCCCAGAATTCCCCAGTCAGAAGTGGCTGAGGAATTCTAGGAGCTGAAGTCCATGAAATTTAAATTTGCCAAGATTGAGAAGCATAATGGTCTGTTCCAGCTCTACAATTCTATGGCAACTTTTTTCCATCCTGATCTCATCAGACATGTTAGCTTACAAAGCTCAAAATTCCAGCTAATATGGCTAGGATTTTCAGGAGTTGTAGCCCAGCATAGCTAGAAAGTATGGAGTTGTGGACAGCTGATTTAGAGTACAGAAGGAGTCTGCAATATAGTCATATTCTAAAGAAGCAGCAGGAGAGAACGAGGTTGAATAAGCAAGTACCATTAAGGAAAAATAGATAGTGATTCGGTCTTGTGCTCTAGAAATCAATTGACAAGGCTTGTCACTGTATATAGATCCTAATATCATAGTGCTGAAAGAAACTATTACTAGCCAATCTTTCACAGAGAAAGAATCCAAATTAAAGCACTCTGTGAAATGTCTGCCAAGCCTCTCTGCGTGATAGCACCCAGGAAAGGGGTAGCCACCAAATTCCTAGATAATTGATTCAACTATTTCTACCATTAAGATGTTTTGCTCAATATAAACCTGGATCCTGTCTTCTGTAAGTGTCATCATTATTCCATGATGAAAGAAAATCTTGTTAATTTAGAGAAGTGGTAGCACAGTGTTTAGAATGCAATATAATGCAGGCTAACTCACTGCTCACTCCAGAAGTTCAATTCTTACCAGCTCAAGGTTGATTCAGCCTTTTGTCCTTCTAAGGTTGGCAAAATGAGGACCCAGATTGTTGGGGGCAATATGCTGGCTCTGTAAACCACTTAGGGAGGGTTGTAAGCACAGTGAAGGAGTATATAAGTCTAAGTGCTATTGCTATTAATTTATGGTAGCAAAAAAACAAAAGGAGTCTTGATAGCAACTTTTCCAACTAACAAATTTTATTAAAAGACATGATTTGTGAGCTCCATCGCATTTCATTAGATACATAGAGAGGCTTGGCTGAAGTAGGGTTTAAACTGGGGTTGAAGGAAATGGAGGGGAAGAGAGTTTAGTTATGCAGATGCAACTGATATGTGAGACAGATTACAAGTACCTTATCAATTAACAATTGTAATTTGTTCAAACTGTATTGTGTTTTTTGAGAACTTCTAAGATTCCCGAAAGGTTTTGAGGAATACAAGTTCAACTATTTTTCACTGCGAGGTGCTACTACTTTTCCGAAACAGACACTTTGAGATCTATCATGAGTGTCCTGGGAGGTTAAAATGTTCAAGTATTACTTTGTCCTTGTTTTGAATCCTGTGGTTCATTAATTAATTTTGTGCAAAAATTATCCCATTGCCCTAATCAAGAATTCAGAGAGGCACTGCTAGCAGATATGAATATCGCACTGTAGGAAGAGCACACGAAGGCACTTCTAATCTTGTGTAGGTATTTGTTGGAACACACAATGGTGGTGGTGTAAATATGGGGAGAAAGTAAGACACAGGGGTTTGTTGCAGCATCTGGTTCCCTTGTTGGCATTATTGCCTTGTGGTTGTTTATTGCCTGTGAGAATCTGCTTCAGATTGGATGCTTGTCTGAATGCAAGCAGAGACCTATCACCCAGTGCTGGAGATAATAATGGTGTTGTCCAGGATGGGTTATAGTGTATTAATAAAGCTTCTGAATGGTTTGAAAGCTTTGAGCTGTAGGTGACAACCAGGGGTGTTCTGTGTTTCTGTTACTATCAGCTGTCTTTTAATAGGTTCTTCCAAGGAATTGATCTGGCTCTATTGATTTGTCTATTGATCTTGTTGGTGGGTTGTTTAGTCTCCTGAATGCCTGGCTCAATTCCATCAGTTGAACATTTCTGTCAAATAGATCAGAACAAATGCAGCAGTAATGTAGTCTGGCTATAGGTGATAGATTTGGTAGTATGTTCTGGATGGAAGCAGGAAACATTTAGGAATATATGGCAATATGTAAGTCTCCTCTAAACATGATGTTTATGTGTCTGTTTTACAGTGACATGAAGGAAGCACTTGTTCTATAAAGAAGTATAGGCTGAGATTGATGTTGGGATGGAAGTTGTCGAAGTTGTGATAAAATTTGAAGGTGGTTCCTTTCTGTGGGTCCAAACATTTAAACTATCTCAAAGGGATCTCAGTAAAGGAGAGCTTCAAGTAATGAGAATTAAGAAAGTATTCTAGGTGAGCCAGAGGAGATGATGATATAATAAGGGGACATGCATGTGCCTATGGTTGTGCCACTGATTTTGAGGTATATATTAGTGCCAAAAAAATGAAGTACTTGTGAACAACTACCAAGTCAGAGTCATGCTGTTTTGCCATCAGTGATGATATTCTCAGTGACCTGAAGTCTATATTGGTGGGGATTGTTGGTATATCGTGCCTAAAATTGATGGCTAAAATTTTTGTTGTTAAGAAAATTGTCTATAAGGTGAGTTTTCATAGGAAGTCAGTAATGCCTCTTATGTAGCTATTAGTTCTGGTGGCATAAGTTCTGAAACCTGATATTAATTCATAATTACAACGCTTGAGACAATGTGATGATTCAGATTTCCTGGTTTTGTGTATCTAGGAATTTCCATCATCAGATTGTGTAGTCTCTCTGATATGATACATATAGCCCTTGATTTATGACCATTTGTTAGCGACCATTCACAGTTATGACAGTGATGAAAGTTACTTACGATTGGTCTTCACACTAATGACTGTCACAACGATTTCATGGCCATATTGTCAAAATTTGAGTGTTTGGGTAACCTGCATGTATTTATAACACTTCCAGCATCCCAGGGTCATGTGATTGCTATTTGCAATCTTCCCAGGCAGCTTCCAAAAAGCAACATCAATGGGAGAAGCTGCCTTTGCTTAATGACAGTAGCAAACAAAGTTGTTAAATCAGGCACAACTCACTTAATGACAGAAGTTCCAGTCCCAATGGGGTTATAAGTCAAGGACTACCTGTATCGAAGACTCTGAGAAGCTGGTAGAATGTGTCATTTTGTTTATTCCATGTCTTGAGATCAACTTGAGAAAGGTGCATTTTGTATTGTGGAAAATACTCTTTGTACTCTAACAGTGTTTGCATCACAGTGAGTCTCAAGGCTGCCAAGGTATTATCATTCCTATTGGTTTAAAAACAACTGCAAGGGGCTGGTGTAGAAGTCTGAAGATCTGGCTTCTACATGGAAGGAGCTGGAGAAGTGGGAATAGCAAAGATAACCTGCCAATGAGAAAATACTTTTCTCCAAAAGCTTATAAATCTTCAACACTTCTGTTAGGAGAAACTCTTGATATGTTCCATTTGAGCCAGAAATAAATTGGCTCAGTTGCACAACAACAAACAATGGCATATGAGCACACAAGCGTGGAGCTGATCTGGGAGCAGCACAACATATATGAAAGCACTCCAATTTCTACTTGTCTAATCATGCTTATTGCTCTTTGAGACTGATCCAGGTTATCACAATCTTTCTTAACATACATAGTGCCCAGCATTATACACAGAACCTGAGGCTGGGTATGACCTATTAGAATAGAATGGAACATTGCTTCTCATATTTTTCTCAAATAAATATCATAACAGATAAATAAATAAATCTTGGAAATGATTGTTGGTAAGAGATCATTGCATATCAAACAACCCTTGGGACATAACTTCAGGATTTTTTTTTCAAAAGCTGCAGTAGCCCTCTCTGGTTTCTTAAGACAGAATGGTGGCAATAGCTATTTGGAAACCCCACCGCCTTTAAATTTGCCTAATCCCTTTTTAAAGATATTTCAAGTCAGTGATCATCCTATCATAACACTTCATAAGATGAAACTCCATCCATTAATTTTATGTTGGATCAAGAGGCACTTCTTTTGGTTTGACTTTAATTGAATTGGCATCCATTTTGTTAGTTATCTTCAGATTCTCATGTTATAGGGTGGGGAATGGGGAGCACCGTCTCTGCCAACTTTCTTATGCTCTATTTAATTTTATACTCCTCTATTCTTCCACCCCCAAAGACTTCACTTTGGTAAAGTAAACTGACCCAAAGTCTTTATAAGACTCTCTTAAGATTCTGGTTGGCATTTTAAACTACTTTTTACAGTCCTTTTTAGGATGAGTACAATGTACATAATATAAATAGATTACCTTGATATGGGAAAAGACAAAGGCTTAAGAGAAACTCACATGGGGTTCACACACAAAACATCAAGGAGAGTTAAAATGTGATGGCTGGTGGTTTAGTATGTTGTGTGAGCTAGCCTATCACAATAAGTCACAATATAATGTGTTTGGGTATAGCATGGTTTGTGAACACAGAACTTGACACTGTTTTGCTTACCTGCATTTAGGCTTTCTTGTGCTGTGGGAGTTCAGTTATTTTTACCTACCACAGACAACATAAAATGGATTTGTAGCAAAATACAGGAAGTCCTCAATTTATAACCACACTGACTTTTCAAAGTTATAACAACACTGAAAAAAAGAGACCATTATGGCCAGTCCTTGCATTTAGGATGGTATATAATTATATAGCATAATATATAGCATGTGATCAGAATTAGAGCATATAATTATGATGGTTGCAGTATCCCAGCTTCATGTGATCAACATTTATGTCCTTCCCAGACAACTTCCAACAACCAAAGTCAAAGGGGAAAGCCAGATTTAAGAACTGCAATGATTTGCTTAACAACATGGTTGAAAGGTCTTAAAATTGGTACAACTCATTTAACCACCTTGCTTAGCAACAGAAATTCTGGTCCTAATTGTGGTCATAAGTCAAGGATTATCTGTGCCACAGTACATTGTTTTTTATCTTCAACTGGTTTTCTGCCCAAGAAGTGTTATATATGGTTGTTTTATATTTTAAAGTCATTTCTCAATGAATCCCCAACAGTATGTTATTGTATAACAAATATTTCCTTCCAATGGTCATGCCTAGGAAGTACTAGCACTGAGTGTTTGATTGCGGGAAAGAGACTCGGGACCAGTGTGACTTTTCAGCTCTTTATTAG
>BLBF01000036.1:15708840-15725214 GCA_015471245.1 Laticauda colubrina | reverse complement strand
GCCAATCGCGGTTGATTCAGAGTAAGCCAATGACTTTTTCGCGGCCTCGGCTGCGGTGGCTTCGGCGATGGCTTCGGTGACTGTGATGTCTGCTCGCACCATCAGTCCGCTCTGGAGCACGGGGTGTCTTAATCCGAGAACCACGTAGTCTCTCATAGCCTCGTCCATGTCGGAGAATCTGCACGCACCCCCGATGTTCCTTAGGGGCGCCACGAAGTCTCCGATACTTTCTCCTTCCTTCTGATCCCTCCTCTAAAACTCATGCCTCCAGATGAGGTTGGGTACAGCCGGTGCATAATGGTTTCTTAGCAGTCGGTCCAGGTCTGTCCATGCCACCTCCTTCACATCTTCAGGTATGGCCAGCGCCTTGGCCATCTTGAACACTACGGGCCCGTAGTGTGTCAGGAACACAGCTCTCTTCCGATGATCGTTGGCGTCCTTCAGGTTGTTGCTCTCGAGGAACATGAGGAATCGATCGATGTATGATTCCCAGTCTTCGGCTGCCTGATCGAATGGTGTGGGTGGCGAGTTGCTGCTGGCCATCTCATCGGTTGTTCAGCTCTGGTTGCCACGTGCTCGACTGGTCTCTTCGTCTCAAAATCCCACCTTTGTTGCCAGTGTTTGATCGCGGGAAAGAGACTCGGGACCAGTGTGACTTTTCAGCTCTTTATTAGTTGTTCCAATCTGTGCTGGATCCTGGAGCTACGGCAGCCCTTTAAATAAGGGTTGCTCAGGGCTTGCCAGCCAATGACGGTTCTCTGAATTTCCCGTGATTGGCCTGGCCAATCGCGGGTGATTCAGAGTAAGCCAATCACAGTGTTTCCTTCAGCCAATCAGTTTGTAGTATTTCTGGACCAATCGGATTGGGGTATTTCTAGTATGCTAATATGAAACACTGAGTATTTGAGCCTTTTCAGGCTTGGTCTTCAGATCCAATTTCATATCAGCTTCTAAATGAAAGGAACCCAATATGAAGCCTTAGGACTGTATATGGCCCCTAAAAGCCTTTGGTATAGTACTTTGAGTCCTCCAATAGATTTTACTTAACTGTAACTTTTAATGAGACACAAGGAGGGAAATTATTACATGCTCCAAAGTAACCATACTAACAATATTCAAATGTTTAGATGTAAAAAAATATCCTCTGTTCAAACGTGTCTGACTCTAGGGCGCAGTGCTCATCTCCATTTCCTAGCCAAGGGAGCCAGTATTGTCCAAAGACACTTCTATGGTCATGTGGCTGACATGACCAGTAATGTTTTTCTACTGGTTCAGCCAGGTTCTGACCTACCAGTAGCACTAAAGATCAGCTGGAAGAGAACTGGTTCATTCTGAGCCTCTCCAATGCTCTGCAGTTGGACCCACCCACTCAGCTGCCCTGCTCCTAGATCCTTTTTAACATATCAGCTGTTTGGTGCGGCAGAATGGATTGCTGTGCTAAAGAGCTGAGAGGCACAGTAACCTAATTTTTACTGTTTTTAATGCGTGCACAAAACATGTGTTTGGCGGGTGTGTGATTGCGCAGGGTGCATGATCGTATGGCTTATGCGAGTCATGTGATCTTATCCCTGCAGCCACGCCCACAAAACTATGCCCCCAGAACCAGTGGTGGGAACTTTTGAATCCCACCACTGGACATGACTGTAGGCCAAGACACATGGAACACTGTTAGCTTCCCACCAAAGTGGTACCTATTTATCTACTCACATTTGCATGCTTTCGAACTGCTAGATTGGCAGGAGCTGGGGCAAGAATGGGACCTACCTATCCTTACCTTATTTTTTAGTTTCTGGAGTCCCTGCACACCTTTCTCTCCATGTTCTCAGGTCAGGTACCAGTGCTACCCTGACTATAAGATCATAATCTTGGAATTTTAAAATTAGGAGATAGAATAGAATAGAATTCTTTATTGGCCAAGTGTGATTGGGTACACAAGGAATTTGTCTTGGTGCATACGCTCTCAGTGTACATAAAAAGAAAGGATACACTCATCAAGAATCATAAGGTACAACACTTAATAATAGTCATAGGGTACCATAAGCAATCAAATCATACTAGGAAACAGTCCATATAAATTGTAAGGATACAAGTAACAGTCATACAGTCACAAGTGGGAGGGGATGGGTGATAAGAAGTGATGACATAGTAATAGTAATGCAGACTTTGTAAATAGTTGGACAGTGTTAAGGGAATTATTTGTTTTAGCACAGTTTAGGGCGTTCAGGAAAAAAACTGTTCTTGTGTCTAGTTGTTCTGGTGAGCTAGTGTTGTTTTGAAAGTAGGAGTTGAAACAATTTATGTCTGGGATGTGAGGGGTCTGTAAATATTTTAGATAACCCTAATATCCTAAACAGGGTACTGCCAAGAGACAGGGAGAAGGATGAACACAGCCAGCAAGTCTGTCTTTATTTTAATCCAAGAAATGATAGTTATATAAACTCATTGATCATTTCAGACAGAATGGGATTGCTGTGTTAGAATATATGTATGGTCAATTTTTAACCCCCTTATGCTTTCAGAAGAGGAGAGTTGATTCCCTTTCTCCCAACCCTTGTAGAGTCTGTTGATGACATTTTGTCTGTCATATCTGCTTGCTTTCTCACTGTTTACTAGGTTGCAATCTTCTAGCTGCAAACTAAGTTATCTATGTATTGTCTATGTTTTGAAGGTTTACCATAGGACATGTGACAAAGATAAAATAAAATAAAATAAAAATATTCTGCAATGAAAAAAGGATCATAGTTGAACAGCCTCAAGGCCAAAGCCTTGAAACTTCAGGACTTAATTCAATGCCACAATTTTCTACCAGGGTCTACAATGACTTCCAAACCTTCAAGAAGAAAATGGTGCTGCAAACAATCCTATGACCTCCCCATCATCTTGTGGATTAAATATTTCCAGCTACATCTTGTTCACCTGTCACAACCGTGTGCGACCAGGTACAGCAGTGACATCCTTGTGGGGCTGGATACCAAGTCAAACAATGTCCATCAGGCTTGTCTGCATCCATCCAGAAAACCTAACAAAAAGATCCCTTGTTCCCATGTCATGACAAGAAGACTGATATTTTTTAAAAGCAGCTCTTTTATTCTAGCTTTGAAACAGCAGTGGGATACAGACACCACTGCCTTTTCTTCCTCACCTCCAACCTTAACTTGTCATCTGTCTGATGAGCATCTCATAAAACAAATTGAGAGGTTTAAATCTCCGAGACAAAAATCAATAAGGGGATAAGTAAAGAATAGGAGAATGTCAGGCGGCTGAGATTTATTTCCCTGGAAATGTTTTTTCAATGGATTTACTAATAAATCTAAAGTGGACGTTGCTTGGACCTTTGATATACAATCTCTCCCTTTACTTAGATGAAAGGCACACATGGAGAAAGAAAAAGAAAAGGAAGCTTCACTTATTGATTTTAACAAGGGCATAAATCAAGGAAGTCCCACATGTTGCCACCATTGACATTGCTTGGAGAAGGATTCCTAGCATACACCCACACACGTACACAGGGACAACTGCCATTTCCTCCTCCTCCTTTTTAATTTACGACAAGAGAAAATTAGAGATATAAACTACTGACTGGTCAAAGAGTTGTTGCTAAATACTCTTTGGAATGTTATTATTGCAAGCTGACTTGCATTCATGGGTTCAGATTTTATCTCTTTGTCTGAAATATTTCCCCAGCTTTGACCTGGTAAATTCAACAGCACTCCAACCATTTCAATAGCCACTTAAAGTGTCCTCTGGTATGTGATATAACAGGAAGTGATTATAACCCTTTTTCCCCATTAATGTTATAATGGCACATCAGTGAATGAATGACTCTAGAAGACCTCTGTAAGTGTCTAATAATGGGCATAGCACCTTTGCTGGTATTCTAGTTTATGATAATGTTAAAATGAGTCTTGATTCTACCAAATCTTACCTGCAGAAATGGTACATGTGTTTTATTTATTTAATTCGTTTAGATATTCAGTTGATCATAAAATCATAGGGCTGCAAAAGACCTTGGAGGTCTTCTAGTCTAACCCCCTGCTCATGCAGGAGCCTTATACTATCCTAGTCAATTTATGGTCCAGTCTACTTTTGAAACCTTCAGAAATGGAGCACCCAAGGAAGCAAGCTATTCCATTAAGTGATCTCACTCAGAAAATTTGTTCTTTCTTCTAGATTGAACCTCCCTTTAACAAGCTACCACCCATTACTTCTTGACATGTCCTCTGGTGCCTTAGAGACTAAGTCAATCCCCTCCTCTTTGTGACAAACCCTCAACTACTGGAAGACAGTTGTCATGTCCCCTCTAATCCTTCTCTTTGATAGGCTAGATAGGCCTAGTACTGTCAACCCTTTGACAGCCATTTTAGTCTTCAGATCCTTTATCATCTTGTTGCTCTTCTCTGCATACTTTTAGGGCTCAGGTCTCCAGGGTCCTCCTAGACCAGGGATGCCAAACCTGTGACACCATGTTGCCATCACATTTCATGATGCTTTTCCCATTCGTGGAGCTGGGGTAAGTGTGGCCTGCATGTGATGCATCTGGCCCATCCTAGAGCAAAGACTCCTGCTAGAGAAGCAGGTAGCAGCTGTGACTAGGGGAATCTTTGTACTGATTCCTCTTGTGCATCAGTTATGACAATTCCTGGACCAGGTGGTGTTGTGTACATAGTAATTTACATCTTGACCATTTCCTGGATGGACTACTGCAATGTGTTCTATATAGGGGTGTCAAACTCAAGGTCCTCGGCCTGAATCCAGCCTGTGGGGTGCTTAGATCTGGCCCGTGGGGCTGCTCTAGAAACAGCAAAGAACCGACCCATGATGCTTCTGCCAGCGAAAATGGAGCTACGTTTTCATTGGCAGAGGGTGGTAGGAGGTTTTTGAAACTAAAAATGGAGCTCTGGAGCCCATTTTTGCTGGCAGAGCACTTGGGGCCACCACAGACGTCCCTGACATGAGTGATGTTAATCTGGCCACACACACCTTGGCCATGCTCACCTCAGCCCACCCCGAGGTCAAACACAATCCTGATGTGGCCCTCAATGAAATCGAGTTTGACATCTCTGCTCTATGTGAAGCTTCCCTTGAAGACCACCCCTTACCGGAAGTTACAATTGGTCCAGAATCCAATGGTGCCCCTAGATCCATCCATGATACACCTCTGGTGCATAAACTCTACTGGTTTCCAGCTTCTTTGCAGTGTAATTCAAGATGCGTGTTATTACCTTTTAACTCCTACATGGCACAGGGCCAGTATTGGCCCTGAGACAGATTGATTCTGTCACATTCCAGCAGACTGATATAGTAAACATGCTCCAGTTACATTCGCTTAAATCAGGGATCCCCAAACTCGACAATTTTAAGGCTTGTGGACTTCAGCTCCCAGAATTCTCCAGCCAGCTATGCTGTCTACTGTACTATTGGGCATTACTAAATCTTTGATTCTTTCATTTTTTTTAAGCCAAATGGATTTAAATGGACATTTAACACAGACTATCTGGCTATTAATGTCTGTATTCAAATCGTGGCATAGTAGCCACTGGAACAGGAATGGGCCCGTGAAAAATATACCAATTGACCAACATACCTCTGTTAACCACCTTTATCATTATTTTTCTTTAAGAACATTTTACTGTTTTTTTAAAAAAGGAAATATATTTTTTCCTATAATGAGACAGAATTTACCCCCACTTAACATCTGGTTTTGAGCTCCAACCCAGTAGGTGAAGATTATAGCTAGAGTGGAACTCCTTGACAATTTAGTTCCAAATATATCAAATAGCTTAGGATCAATAACTTCTCCCCACACTACATATGCTCCCAATGGGCATCTTCTAAATTCTATTCCAGAATCCTTTGCAACATACCAGATTTCCTAAGTAGATAAACCACTTTGGAAAGATTCCTCCCAAAGCAGTGAAAGTTTAAGACCTTTTAAAGCCTTGAACTGATGAAAGGAAAACCAAACAGGTTCTTTCATTCTTGTCACAGGAAGTCTATTTCCTGATTACAAAAAATGAATTTCCTGTCAATATTTCCAAAAGCCAAAATCATCAAATGCTTTGCCATCTTGAGAAGCTCTGTACAATAGCACAGTGTGTGTGTGTGTGTGTGTGTGTGTGTGTGTGTGTGTGTGTCTCAAATGACAAGGCCATATTTTTTGTTCCGTCCGGAAAAACGCGAGGTAGACCGGGTTCCAACAACAAGTCTTTATTTCAAGTATAGTTGCAAAATGGAACATTGGCTCAAGCCGCGACAGCCCTTTTATATGTTTCTGTCTGCCGGCTTGTAGCCAATGACAAGCATTTGGTTTTGCCGCCCTTGGGCGGCTTCGTGGATTGGTCCCTATTGAACCAATCCCCTTTTAGGTTTTGTTAACCAATCAGAATGAAGTATTTGGAGTCTACTATTATTTATACAGAACAATTTTCATATAATTTTTGCTATAATTTTTACTTTTTCCTAACTATGATGGAAAATTGAAATGGCAGTTGGATCCTGAAGACACTCAGAAATGGCAGTGTATGTTCTGGTACCGGATATGTAAAAGTTGAGTCAAATATAAAAATGTGAACTCCTCTGTTATGCTTACACTCAGCTTCTTTGCTTTTCATGGACTCCTAGAAATGTTCACAAGCGGTGTGTCCCTGAATCATCTTCTCCCCTTGCTTACTTATTCCATGTATTTATATACTGCCCAATTCCCAGGATTCCAGGTGGTGTACAATAACCATACCTCATGAAAAACAATAATAATACACAAAATTAGAACTAGTTCACAGCAACTTAGTACAATTCTAATTTTAAAAAACAGCAGTCGGGATCACCATAAACTCTCATAATAATCTGAATAACCATGGCCCAAATCTATTTAAACAGAATCTGTAGGTGGTCAGTTAGAAAATTCACCTGATCTACCTCTATGGCATTTCATGAGCAAACAAAACTTAAGCAATCATCCATTGATTTAAAAAAAAATCTTCCTAGCCCAACATCAATCTGTTCCTGGCTCCTTTTCTTTCCTCATACAGCTATGGAGAGTAAACCAAAATTGCCATAGATATAGAAGCTGAGGCGAGATCTGGGCCTCTCTAGGAAATTTATCTCCATCATGGAAGAGAATATGTTCAGTTAACCCTCTCCTTACATATTCACGCATATTGGCTAACTGTGGAGGTCTGATTTAACTATAAGCAGATGCAGGACTCTTTAGGGCTTAATCTAATCTGTTTAGGGTTAATTGACTGGGTTTATTGACCCAGTTTTCCTTTTTGCATGACATACTCTTCCTTTGTGACCCAGTTAAGTGTGTCATGGAAACATAGCCTATGTGTATCTGTTTAAATTTGTTTGCAATGAACTAAGTAAGCAATTACTATTTTAATGCTCAATTTGGAGGAATCCTATTGGAAGATTTCTCCAAAAGGAAATTGGCTGGGCAGTCTCTGGTTGTTTTACTAAGCAGCTCTGGGAGATGAAGGGAGGGAGACAAAAATGAACTTGACTGAATGTGTGTGTACACATAAACACACACACACAGAGTGAAGTTCATTATACAAATGTGTATGTGTATTTTGCAAACTAACATGGCAAAATTATCTGGCTGCCCATCTTAATCAAATCTTTGCAGCTAACAAACACAAACGTACATATACAAACAATAGAAATGACATTTAACACAAGTAAAAAGGATAAATTCTTCAATCAGCATAGCAAAAACAAATTGGGCTCCATTGACATCCAGACCTTAAAGCCCAAGACAAAATCCAGTTAAGGAAAAAGACTATTATTGTGATGCCAAATCAGCTAGCTGTCTTATTTAGAGTAGCCAACTATTTTCTGGAGAGAAATGAGCAAATACAGATGATCTTCCACCTGGCTTCTGTGACAATTTTGGATCTTGCATCTTGTTAACAAAATCATTCAGATTCACTAAAGTCCTGATTCATGAAGATGCAATGTGATGACTGGTACAACATGTTGCCATGTTATTTGGGATTCCTTTGACCTGTTCATTTTTTAGAAATTTGACAAGATCCTTCTTCCTCTGTCCGGAAAGAAGCGCGGGAGACCCAGTTCCAAACAACAACTATTTTATTTAACTCGCAAGGCAAAAGATACAGAACATAGCCCAAGCCGCGGCAGCCCTTTATATAGTGGCTTGCCTGCTGGCTTGTGGCCAATGACACTTGTTTAACTCTTCCCGCCTTTTGGCAGCTTCCCGGATTGGTTCTTAGTGAACCAATCCGTAAGTGGCCTTTTTGGCCAATCAGAATGAGGGACTTGGAACCTATCAAGTTCCATACAGAATACCCCTCCCCCTTTAGTTCAGTCCAACGTGGGTGACGTAGTCACGCAGGTAGGTGGGGCTTTTTCTCGTCCTAGTTGACCTACATGGCTCAGTCTTGTTTTGGTCTTTATTATTTTTGGTTCTGCGGTTTTTCGTTTGAGGTTGCGGGAACGAAATTGGTCTATGTGCCACTTCCATTCCCTTCCATCGTCCAAAATTAGTCGGTAGGACCTGGGGCCTGTGATTTGTGTGATGGTGGCTGGAAGCCATAGAGGGTCCCTGGTAAGGTTCTTGGCATAGACTAGGTCGCCGATTTTGAAGGTATTTGCTGGAGGAGTCAGGGGGTTTGTCCCAGGTGTAAGTGGGGTGTAACCTGTCCAGGTAGGACCATAGTTTCCTACCCATTAAAAGTTTAGCTGGGCTTTTATTTGCTGTGCTACTAGGGGTAATATGTTGCAAGGTTAGTAGTCAGTTTAGTTTGTCCTGCACATCCCCCTTGTCCATTCTCTCTAGGCCCTCTTTAATATACCGAACCATGCATTCGTCCTGCATTATCGAGGAATTCAGACCACCTCGTCATTCTAGGTGACAGAATGTTCAGGGTTGGCTTGTTGCCTGCTAGGATTCCAAGAAGAGGCTTGTGATCGGTTATGATAGAAAAAGGTCTACCGTAAAGGTACTTATAGAATCGTTTGATTCCGGCAATGATTGCGAGGGCTTCCCGATCAAGTTGGCTGTAATTTGCATTCTGACTTGGAGAGTGTCTTGGAGTAAAAGGTGACCGGTGCCTCTCTGTCGTCTGGGAGTTGGTGACTCAGGATGGCACCGACCCCAAAAGGTGAGGCATCACAGGTGACTGTCAGAGGCAGGGCATTGCTAAACTGGATGAGAACGGTGTCTGACATTAATAGGTCCTTGATACCTTGGAAGGTTCTCTGTTCCTGGTGGCCCCATGTCCAAGCAATTTTTTTATCTAGCAGTCGATGTAGGGGTTCTGCTATAGTTGCCTTATGGGGCAGGAACACGTTGTAAAAATTTATGAGGCCTGGAGATTGGTTTTGTTTTTGGGTTTGGGAGCGTCTTTGATAGCCTTCACTTTTTTTTCGGTGGGGTGAATGCCTTGTTCATCGATTAAATAGCCACAAAATTCGACCCGGTTAATGGCCAGTTCACATTTTTCCCTCTTTACTTTGAGGCCTGGCTTCCTAAATCTAGTTAAGACTTCTCTTAACCTGGTCCCTAGCTGGTTGGCATTTTTTGCTGAGACCAGTACATCATTGAAGTATGGTACGACACATTTGATTCCATTTAGCAGGCGTTCCATGAGGTTTTGGAACATGCCTGGGGTAACGCTAACACCGAATTGGAGGCGGTTACATTTGAATGCCCCTCTATGTGTTACTATTATTTGTGCCTCTGCTGTAATGGGATCAATGGGTAGCTTTTGATAGGCTTGTGCTAGGTTGAGCTTTGCGAATATTTTCCCTCCCCCTAGTGAGTGCCGTAAATGTTGCACTACTGGCACTGGATATGCGCTTTGTTGGAGCGCATGGTTCAGGGTTGCCTTATAGTCTCCGCAGATGTGCACTGACCCATCTGGCTTCACTGGTGTGATGATAGGGGTTTCCCACCTGGCATGGTCAATTGATTCTAAAACCCCTTGAGCTATTAACTTATTTAGCTGTTCGTCAATTTTTGGTTTTAGCACGAATGGGACGCTTCTAGCCTTTAAACGGATGGGGGCTATTTTCGGGTCTAGGCTAAATGAAATTGGGGTCCCCTTGTACTTGCCTAGAGTCCCGTTGAAAACATCTTGGAATTCTTGGAACAGGCTCTCCTCCCAGTTGGTTGTAGCGATGCGGTTGATCCCAGCCATCCCGATTCCTAGGGGCGTGAACCATTCGATCCCGAATAGGCTAGGGCGGTCACAGTCGATAATGGTCAGAGGCAAGATTTCAGCGTGGTGTTTAAATTCAACTAGAAAATGTCCAAGGCCTACTACTGGGATTCGATTTCCCTGATAGTCTTTTAACACTAGTTTTTGTTTCTGTAGTTCTCTCTGTTTAATGTTTGGTATTAGACGCCGGATGGTATTCCAGGATGGTATTCCATATACCATTGATAGGAATGACCCTGAGTCGACTTCCATCTCACAGGGTCTCCCCTCAATGCTCACCTCTATCTGAACCTTCTTTTCGCTTTCCGCACTGGCATTGCCGATGGTGTCTGTCTGATGCGTTTCTTCCCTGTCATCTATACTCTTATTGCGGTTCCATCTGCTGCCGGCTTGTCTGTCATCATGTCTGGGGGGTGCGGGGGTGCTGTCGCATCTTTTTGGACTATAGCTCTTTCTGTTGCGGCAGACCCTTTTGATGTGCCCCCTTTTATTACAAGCCTGGCATATTGCATTGAGGAACCTGCATTCAGCCTGCGGGTGATTGCCTCCGCAGCCCGCACATTGAAATTCGCACCGATTTCTCTTCTTTTTGCGCCATTTTCTACCTGAATAGAGTTTATGGACATCTTTGTTGTTGTCTTCGGTGTCACTCTGGGTTTTGATGTCCTCGTAGTGGGTTGTCGCTGTGGGCTGTTTCTTTCCTCCCTCTGCCTTCTTCTCCCTGGTTTGGGTTGGCAGGTCTGGAACTGCGTTTATTTTCCTCATGGTGGCTGCTGACTTCTTTGCTGCTTTGGCGGTGGTTCCCTCTGCAATGGCTTTGGCCATGGTTATGTTCGGCCTATTCAGTAGCTCTGAAGGATAGAGTCCTTCAGGCCGAGGACTACACGGTCTCTCATTGCCTCGTCCATGTTCTGGAACTCACACGCTCCTCCAATGTGTCTCAAGGCTGCTACAAAATCTGCTTTGGTTTCATCCTCCTTCTGGTCCCTCTTGTAAAATTTGTGCCTTTTGATTAAATTTGAGACCACCAGTGCGTAGTGTGCTCAGAGATTCGGTTCAGATCAGACCAGGTCATCTGTTTGACATCTCTGGGTTTCGCCAGCGCCTTCGCCATTTTGAATACGGCTGGTCTGCAGTGTGTAAGGAAGACAGCCCTCTTCCTTTGGTCTGAGATTTCTTCCATCTCTTTGCTTTCTAGAAGCATAAGAAAGTGATCGATAAATGATTCCCAATCCTCCTCATCAGGACTGAAGGATGCGGGTGGTGCATTGTTACCAGCCATCTGTCTCACTCGGTTCAGATTGCCGTGTGCTTCGGTCTCACCTTCTATGATGATCCCACCTTCGTCGCCAGTGTTCCGTCCGGAAAGAAGCACGTGAGACCGGGTTCCAAACAACAACTATTTTATTTAACTCGCAAGGCAAAAGATACGGAACATAGCCCAAGCTGCGGCAGCCCTTTATATAGCGGCTTTCCTGCCGGCTTGTGGCCAATGACACTTGTTTAACTCTTCCCGCCATTTGGCAGCTTCCTGGATTGGTTCTTAGTGAACCAATCCGTAAGTGGCCTTTTCGGCCAATCAGAATGAGGGACTTGGAACCTACCAAGTTCCTTACAGAACACTTCTAACATGAACTTTTGCCATCTTTGGACTTGACCCATAACTTTCTTGACTGCTGCGTGGGATGAGGAGTGGGCTGGATTCAGAAAATTAGCAACACTTTTTGTGGAAGAAAATGGTGCTGATTGCCAAGAATGAGATCATGATTTGTCCCCTGCTCAAGAGAACTTCTTCGAATCCAGCTGTTCTTGACCATTATTTCCTGTTCTCCAATTTCTCCTTTTGGGATAAGGTTGTTAAAAAAGGTGGTTGGAATCAGATACAGAAGAGCCCTTGAACAGGAGTATCCAAACTTGGCAACTTTAAGACTTGTGGACTTCAACACCCAGAATTCTCCAGCCAGCAATTTTGAAGTCTGTAAGTCTTAAAAGTTGCCAAGGTTGGACACTCCTATCTTAAAGGGAATCCCTACCAAATAGGATTCAGGATTTGGCATGGGATGGAAATGGCATTTTTCATGCTGGTCACCTTTGCCAGGACCTGGAGGGAAAGTATGTCCCTTCTGTTGCACTTGGACTATTCATGACTTCCAATACAATTGGCTATTGTATCCTTCTGAACCATTTAAGATAGGTGGAGATCAGTGATGGAATTCAAATTTTTTTACTACCGGTTCTATGGGCGTGGCTTGATGGGCGTGACAGGGGAAGGATACTGTAAAATCTCCAGTCAGAGATGGTATTTGCTGGTTCTCCAAACTACTCAAAATTTCCGCTATTGGTTCCCCAGAACTGGTCAGAACATGCTGAATACCACCTCTGGTGGAGATTGAAAGAACTGTTTCCTTCTTTACTCAAGAGTTTCATTCAGTACAGCATTTGTTCCTTTCTTTCTTCCTGCTGTTGTTATGTGTGTTATGTGGGTGTTATGTGGCAGGTGCCTGTCTGTTTGAATTGTGAAATGCCAGAGCATTTTAGCGTCTTCATTTTCTATTACTTTGTCTATTTTGTGTCCCCACCTGTTCTTGCTTGCAGGCAAATGGTCTTTTTACAGCTATTCCAATGCACCATTGTTGCTACTTTGTCATGCTGTTATTTGTAGCCAGTCTGTGCAAACTTCGCAGCAACTAACCAGGCAGTCCACTGCTCCATTAGTTTCTTTGCAGAGGCAACATTTGCTATCTGTTGCTGTTTCTCAATTCTGGTTTTGTATGTATGTATGTTTGCATTTATTTTTAAGGTTTTGCCACAATTAGTTCCTCTGCCTCTTTCTTCAAATTTCTTGTTCTTAGCCATTGTCAAGTCTTGTTACCTGCTTTGTCTGCTCGGATTCTTTTTTTGGGGGGGGTCTTTGCCTTGCAATGTCCCATTTCTATTCTTCATTTGATCTTTCTTGTAAGCTAGTTGGGTCTCTCCAGCATTCAGTAAGCCTTCATGGTATACTAGGTTCAGTGCATCTTCTTCACCATCTTTCTGATATTCTTATGCATCTTCTTCATCATCTTTTTGATATTCTTCTTCAACTTTCTGATGTACTTGCAACAGTTCATGCCCACCTACACTCCTTGTTATGTAGAATTTGTCCACACAAATGGACAAATGGTCAGGCGGAGCTCCATTCAAAATCCAGGAAAGAAATACTTAGACTCTTTAGTTTAGAGAAAAGATATCTTTTACTGAAATTGAAGTGGTAGCAACCAAAGAATTCTGAATCTGAGAAATTAGGCGCGCAATTCACATATACAAAGTGATGGAAATGTTCCCACCCCCAATAGTTCAGATGACACTTCCAATTAGAAGTTGTGAATAGGATCATGTGGGCATCTTCAGGTGATGATGAGGCCTCTGTCCGTTGACCTTGGCATATTTTGATAACAGGTTGCAGTTGCGCAGAGAAAAGAAAGCTAAGCGAGAAATAGAAACCTAACTCTATTGTATGCTTTCCCCCCCCATTTACACAACAGAAGAATGTAACACCTCCAGCTCACTTCCCAAACTTTCCCTTCCTCCCCTTCCCCCCCCCCATTTCTTATGACAGCCGAAAGATGCAAAGCAATAGTAGAAGATCTTGAAGGCTGACATTCGGCCCTCCTAGAAAAAGGAAAACCATCAGTCCTAGAGGAGAGAGAGGAGAAAATATAAAGACAATTATTAATCATTCAGCAATTACAAAACAATACACTCCTAAGGCTTATCAGGATACTTGGAACGAAATGCTTTGATCAACTTAGGGGCTTTAACATCGGTTTCGTTAACCCATTCGGCTTGCGAAGAAGGGAAATGTTTCCAGGCTACAAGATACTGGAGTCGACCCCTCCATTTGCGAGAGTCCAGAATTTCTTTAACTTCAAAATGTTGTTCACCTTCAATCAGTATTGGTATGGGAGAGTCAGCTTGGATGGGTCTTAAATCAGAAGTACGTTCAAGTTTTAGCAAACTAACATGGAAAACCGGATGAATTCGTCGAAGAGTTTTGGGTAAGTTCAGCTGGACTGTTACAGGATTTATAATCCGTTCAATCGTGAAAGGACCAAGCTTCTTTGACTTTTGAGTGGTCTGCAGATATCTGGTGGACAGGAAAACCTTGTCGCCCACTTTATATTCTTTGTGTGGGGATCTTTTCTTGTCTGCAAATTTCTTATGAGCTTGATGGGCCTCATCTAATGCTTTGCGTGTCACTGGCCAGTTAAGTTGGAGTTGAGTTATCCATTCATCCAACGAATGGATGTTAGGTTTTTCACAAGGAAGTTCAGGTATGGGAACAAAATCTTGTCCCGAAGCCACTTTAAATGAAGTAAATCCAGTACTACTGTGTACAAAGTTGTTATATGCCACTTTGGCAAATGGTAGTAATTCGGACCAGTTATCTTGTTGATAATTTATGTAACATCTAAGATATTGCTCTAACACTGCGTTAGTCCTCTCACAGGCCCCATTAGTTTGGGGATGGTGGGTGGAGCTTAACCCCTGGGCGGAGCCTATTAACTTCAGGAACTCTTTCCAAAAATTTGAGGTAAACTGGACCCCTCTGTCAGAGATTATGCGTTCCGGAACGCCATGTAACCTATAGATATGTGAAATAAACAGTTTAGCCAGCGTCTTAGCAGAGGGAATCTTGGAACAAGGTATGCAATGTACTTGTTTGGAAAACAAATCAGTCACTACCCAGATGACCGTGTTTCCACTACTTTCGGGTAATTCTACTAGAAAGTCCATAGAGATTTCTTTCCAGGGAGTCGTTGGTCTAGCTACATTTTGTAACAATCCTACTGGCTTACCAGGAGATCTCTTTGCCGAAGCACAAATTGGACAGCTAGCTACATAAGCTTCAATGTCCTTCTTTAAAGTAGGCCACCAGAATTGCCGCTTAATCAGATGTAAGGTCTTCACAAATCCGAAATGGCCAGCTGCTTTAAAATAATGAGCCTGTTGTAGTATTTGGCCCCTCAGCACCTGTGGCACATACAAATTGGCCCCCACCCAAGCCAAACCATCTCTAATTGTATAGTCACTTGAATGAGCCAGGAACCATTCGTCCAGTTTTAAAGCTTCTTTTAATTGTTCGGTTAGGTCATTCGATAAAACCACTTCTTGGTTCTTCCTTTGGGCTCTGGTGATCACTGGGGCGGCTAGATGTTTGGCTGAGACAATTGGGCTTATCACCTCCTGGCGCATACTATTATATTGGGGTAGTCTAGAGAGAGCATCCGCCATGAAGTTCTTCCCACCTGGAATGTACTTCAAGGAGAAATTGAATCGCTTGAAGTACTGGGCCCAGCGAACTTGTTTAGGGGACAGTTTCCAGGGCGTTTTTAAGGCTTCCCAATTCTTATGATCAGTCCATACCTCAAATGGGTGTTTTGCTCCTTCCAGGAAATGTCTCCAAGTCAGCAAGGCCCAACGAACTGCAAAAGCTTCTTTCTCCCAGACATCCCATCTTCTCTCTGTTTCAGACAGCTTACGGGAGGTATACGCACAAGGCTGTAAGGTCCCTTTCTCGTTGATTTGAAGTAATACCGCTCCAATAGCCACATCACTTGCATCGGCTTGAATCACAAAAGGAGTGTCCATATCTGGGTGCTTCAGCACTGGTTCTGCAGCAAACCGTCATTTTAGCTTTTCAAAAGCGGCTTGGCACTCCATGGACCACTCCAGCGGCTTTCCTGGCCTTGGCTTCACCTCCCCTTTTGTTTTCAAGAGATTTGTGATGGGCATTGCTATCTTAGCAAACTTCGGGATGAATTGCCGGTAAAAATTTGCAAATCCCAAAAAGCTTTGAAGTTGTTTTCTGGTGCATGGTGGAGCCCATTCCAGAATGGCATGCACCTTCTCTGGATCCATCTCTATGCCTTCAGATGAAATGCGATATCCCAAATAGTCAATTTTGTCTTGGTGGAATTCACACTTTGACAATTTAGCATACAACTTAGCGGCACACAGTTTTTGTAGAACCGACCAAACTAACTTCACATGTTCATCCAGAGTTTCTGTGTAGATAAGGATATCATCAAGATAAACCAGAACCCCCCTGTATAAATGTTCATGTAACACTTGATTGATCATTTGCATGAATACAGCTGGGGCCCCTTGTAAACCAAAAGGAAGAACGTTGAATTGGAAGCAACCCATC
>BLBF01000036.1:15696234-15708830 GCA_015471245.1 Laticauda colubrina | reverse complement strand
GGCAGTTAAAAGCGGTCTTCCACTCATCCCCTTCCTTAATTCGAATTCGGTAGTATGCTTCTCTCAAATCCAACTTCATGAAAATCTTTCCCTTCGCTAAATGGGCCAACATGTCCTTCATCAAAGGAAGGGGGTACACGTTTTCCACAGAAATAGCGTTCAAATTTCTGTAATCCACCACCAAGCGTTTGGAACCATCTTTCTTTTCCTGGAACAACACTGGGGCCGCTACTCAGGGTCTAGCAGGTTGAATGAAACCACGTTCCAGATTTTTATCGATAAACAATCTTAGCTCTTCCAATTCCCATGGGGTCATTGAGTACAACTTTGGTTTCGGGAGCTTCACCCCAGGCAAAATCTCAATAGCACAGTCTGTTGGCCGATGAGGCGGAAGCTCATCTGAGGCCTTCTCACTGAACACTTCTTTTAAATCCCAATACTCTTTGGGAATTTTCTCCTCATCTTTCACGGGCTCAGTAACTGTGGAAGCTATTTCAATTAGGCCCCCAGGCTTCGGCTGGGATCTGGCCCCTCCTCTCGGTCGCTGCCTTGTGCGTATGCGCAACAACCCCTTTCTCCAGTTAACCTGGGGGTTCCATTTCCTGAGCCAGGGCAATCCCAGTATTAATGGTTGCACCATCCCAGGGACCACAATAAAACGCAGGGTCTCATCATGCTCTCCCATGACCATTTCTATAGGTTCCATGACAAAACGGGCGGGGCAACCTCCAGCCACTGATCCATCTAGTTGGCAAAAGGAAATGGGCATCTTCAAAGGTTTTAGTTTTAGGCCCATTTTCTTCACTACTTCTGTGTTAATTATACACCTGGTGCACCCAGAATTTCCCCTTCGACCCCTGAATTGGGTACCCTCATCTTCACCAGAATTGTCATAGGGCTCACGCTTGGACTTACCAGGAAGTCATCTTCCGAGTCAGAATCCTCCTCCTCAGGGGTCACTGGGGCTTCTGATTCCTCTCCTGAGGGAGGGGCGACCTCTGCTGTCTCTTTCGACTTTAATGCTGTTTCGCGAGGCTTCGCTGGGGACTTTTCAGGTTTCTTTCCTTCCTTTGGTGCCCCCTTTGGCTCCAACCTGACTCTGCAGTTCACAGCCCGGTGACCTTCCTTCCTGCATCGAAAGCAGGCCGAGGGGTTGGGTCTTTCCGCCACTCCTCCCTTCTGAGGTTTAGGAGCCTCTTGACGTGGGGGGGAAAACTTGCTCCACCGATAACTTCCCCGCTGTTTACTTCGGATTAAATCAATCTCCACTTCTTCTGCCAGCAAGTACCACATCTGCAAGTCATTGGGGTCTCTTCTAGCAGTGCATCTCTGGTACACATCTTCATTTAAACCATCTTTAAACAGTTCTATCAGGGCTTCTTGGGGCCAGCCTTGGAAATGGCCAGCTAACTGTCTAAATTCTTGGGTGTAGTCAGCCACAGACCTCCGCCCCTGTTTTATGGTTTTCATCCTAATTCGGGCCTTGCGCTCTGCCAATGGGTCCTCAAACCTAGCCCGCAGTGCAGCCATGAATATGTTATAATTCAGCAACTGCGGAGCATTATCATTATGCAAAGTCACCATCCACTCTGCCGCTATTCCCTCCAGAGCCCTGGTAACACACCTCACTTTGGCTGCTTCTGAGGGAAAATCCTCCCCATATTCTTCCATATGGCTCCAAACTTGAACTAGGAAAAATCCCAAGGTTTTGGGATCCCTCCCGTATTTTACTTCTAACGGAGGCAGCCTAGGAGCTCTACGCCTTCTAGGAATCACACCTCCCGCTGAAGGCCCCGGGGCTGCTGCTGGATCGGGTTGATTTATGGGAGAGGGAGTTGCTCTGCTTCTTCTGGCTGGGGCTACTTCCCCTCCCCCTTCATACCTTTGTGCAGCTTGAAGTTGTTCAAAGGCTTCATTAAGGAGTCTCCTGGCTTGATCCAGCAAGAGTTCCTTCTTTTCCTTCTCTTGCCAAGGCTCCTCTTTTCCACGCCGGCGGGTAGTTGTGACCCCAGGGGGGGGGGGTCCTTCTCTGGATCTTTCCAACCAACTCTGGGCTTCACAGCTGGATCCTCTTCCAAACTGAGCTCTGCTAGCGATTGGGCCTCCTGCACCAGCACAGAATCTTGCCCTCCAATGGCTCCTGGATCCTCTTGGTCACTATTTGAAGATGACATGATGTCCAGGCCCCCTCAGAAGAAAATTGGGTATTCTCTCCGGGTGGGCTGGTGGTGTAGATTCAGAATAATGTCAGGCGGAGCTCCATTCAAAATCCCGGAAAGAAATACTTAGACTCTTTAGTTTAGAGAAAAGATATCTTTTACTGAAATTGAAGTGGTAGTAACCAAAGAATTCTGAATCTGAGAAATTAGGCGCGCAATTCACATATACAAAGTGATGGAAATGTTCCCACCCCCAATAGTTCAGATGATACTTCCAATTAGAAGTTGTGAATAGGATCATGTGGGCATCTTCAGATGATGATGAGGCCTCTGTTTGTTGACCTTGGCATATTTTGATAACGGGTTGCAGTTGCGCAGAGAAAAGAAAGCTAAGCGAGAAATAGAAACCTAACTCTATTGCATGCTTCCCCCCCCCCCATCTAAAAAAAAAAAGGTAGTACCCCCCCCCCCCCTCCCCAAAATTTCCCTTCCCCCCCCCCCCCCCCCCCCCCCGTTTCTTATGACAGCCGAAAGATGCAAAGCAATAGTAGAAGATCTTGAAGGCTGACAGTGTTGATGAAGAATGTTATTCATTGATTTTATTTTTCTGCCCTTCCTATCTAGGGCTTTTAATTCTGTTTGAATCCACTCCACTAATTCTGTTTGAATCCACTCCACTATACCAGTTGTGTATCTAATGATTGGAACTGCCCAGGTGTTCATTGCCTTGATGGTATTTCCTTCAATGATCAATGATGATTTACGATATTCACTTTCATGATATATTTATTTCTAGCCTCCTTCTTAACTGTTTGTTTGATGTGTGAGTTAGTGAGTCTTCTTGAAATATTTCTGTCTTCATATTAACCTCTCCCAGTCTATCACCAATGACCAGCAACTGTGTCATTGTGCCATTGATCTTTGCACAAAGCTTCTGATGACTTCTATTATTTCTAGGTACTTGATTAATCAGTCGTTTAGCAGGGAGTCAAATGCCTTCTTTTTAACCAGTCCAAGTTACATTCAAGATGGTCTTCTTTCTCTTGCAATTTTCCAAAATCATATTGTTAATTAGGAGCTGATTTTTTTTTATCTCCTTTACTTTTTGGCCTGTTTCCTTTCGGCTGAGAAGGAAAGAGCTTGTTTTCAATTAGATACTGTTGGACTGCATTAGCTATCACACCAATTGGAAAATTGGTTAGTATTGTTGTCATTTTTGTTAAATATTATTTTACTATATCTATCATGGTGGTTTTAATTATAATTGCATGTTGATTAATTTATAGTGGATGTTTTAGTTGTTGCTGTTAAGTAATAAATCAGGAGTAATAAATCAATAATCTCATATCATGTTTTTGATTGCATTTCCAACTGTAAAACACACTTTTTAAAAAAAGTTCAATACAATTTTATAAGTTTATTCACAACAAGGTTAAATGGCAAGAAATAGAAAGTACAGCAGGGCAAGCTTTCAAAAACAAAACAAACCCCAGCTTTGTTTTAACCACCCATAAATCTGACTTGAGGTTCGTAAAGCAATGTCTCCAACCATCTCTCCTAAACTTTGCACAATTCATAATGATCAGGTCTTTATTGCCGAGGTCATATCCAATAAATCAAATCTAGCATTTGTTAAGAAGGCCACATTTTAGATCGCTCAAGTTCATTAGTCAGGCAGCTGCTGCTTTTTTACATGATGAACACTAATCAGTATGATCACAGGGGAGTAAAATAATTTTCCATGACACCGGAGAAACAATTTTCATGATGCCTATGTGAGCCTATCGTTATTCCCTCCATATTTCCCTGAGTAGGGAGGGCTGGATAATTTAAAAAGGCCAACACTGCAACTTGCAAGAGGCATCAGTTTGATTTTATGAGACTTAATATCTTACCCTCTTCTTGTCTCCCTAGTTTTCACCCTCAAATCAAGCTGCCATTAAACTCTGCTGCCCCAAGCGTCAACAGTACAATTATTTTTATTTACTCATTTGCTTATGTACATGGCATTTGGCCAAGTAGAAAAGGATAGCTCACTGCCCTGAGGAGTTTACTATCTTATAATCTATACATCTACATAAATGAGCTACATCATAGAGCTGCTTTTCCCAAACCTGACACCCTCTGGATATATTGGATTTGTAGCTCTCCAGATTCCCGGCTAGCAGGATTCTGGAGGGCACCAGGTTGGGGAAGGTCTTATTAGAGAAGGAATACTTGATTAAATTGTTTAAGATGATGTTTATGATGTCTTAGTAGGCAAGACTTGATTTCCCTTTTATTCCCCAGAATTCAACTCGCTTTATAAAGTTTCTATAAGTTAAATTTGTGAATGACTGATAAGTACAGCTTGATTCCAACTTACAGATGTCCTGCATAGGAGTAGGAGGGTTATCCAGGTGTCCCTTTGATGCAGGTCTATCCTCGGGGATCTCTTTTGTATAGTTGTTCACCAGCTGTAAATCGCTAAGGATTCATTAACTCAAAGAAGAGTCAACTATACCTTTTCAGCTTTCTGCAGACACTTGTGGAATCTGTACCACCATTCACCCAATGTTTTTACCCATTTGATGGCTTTTCACAATATGATGAAGCATAACCATCCAGTGTGGGTTTGTATAATGTGCTCAGTCACCAAAAGCCTAACTAAGGCTAATCTGCCCACCAGATACTGCGGAGGAAAAACTGCTTGAAGATACTTGCTAACAGTGGTATCTAGCCCTTACGAGACTGGCCAAAATGCATCTTAACTTAAATCCAAATTGTTGGAAATGTAAGCAAATACAGGGTACTTTCTTTCACGTATGGTGGCTTTGTCCAAAAGTTAAGAAATATTGGGCCAAAATACAAAATTAGTTGAAAGAAATTACAAAAGTCCAAATAGAATTTAAACCAGAATTATTTCTTCTAGGAATTATTGAAAGGGAATTATACAAAAGAAATAAAATATTTAATCCTGCATAAAATAACAGCAGTTGGATGAGCATTCGCACAATGTTGGAAAGGAGATTCGATGCCGACAGATAGTCTAGTTATCCAAAAGATCTTTGACTGCGCAGAAATGGACAAACTTTCATTAGAATTAAAAGAGAAGGACAACTCAGTTTATTATAAAGTATGGGAAAATTGGTACCATTGGATAAATGACATAAATAAATAAGGAGTGTAGAATGTAGAATGATAGAGAGAGAAATCTAAGAACAAATAGGAGTAGGAAATATGCACTGAAATAACTATTGAAATGCAAACACTGTTAAAAAAGATTGTAACATATATAACACTTTTATTTTGAATATTTGTACTGTATTTTGTATTTTAATGTTTAAATTTTTCAATAACGTTTTTTTTTTTAAAGATACTGCAGAGGAAAAACAGCTTGAAGGTACTTGTTTCCTTGCTTTCAGGAGAACACTGTTCCAGCTGCCAGTTGCCCTGAGGCTCCAATGTCAAGAATAAGATATTTTGATCACAGCAATCAGCCAGTAGACCGGGGTGGTGGTGGTGGTTGTGGTTTGCAACCCTTCTTTGCAAGTATGACCACAAACAATGGAAATAAAACAATTTGAAGATGGTTAGACTAACTCCCAGAATATCTCAAAATGATTGAAGCTGAATTGAAATCCACCTGTCTTAAAGTTGCCAAAAATTGAGAAACACTGAACTAAAACAAAGTGATCATTTTGAGAACACAAGACTTAGTGCTGCCTGCCACAGCATTCTTTCTGATATGTTTTTAAAAAATCAGCTTGGTTGGAATGCTATTGGAGCTGCAAATGTTGTAGTCGCCCTGGATCAGTGGTGGGATTCAAAAAATTTTTACTACTGGTTCTGTGGGCATGGCTTGGTGGGCATGGCATGGCTTGGCTTGGCAGGCGTGGCTTGGTGGACATGGCAGAGGAAGGATACTGTAAAATCTCCATTCCCACCCCACTCAAAGGGAAGGGGAAATTATTGGCCGGTTCTCCGAACTCCTCAAAATTTCCACTACCGGTTCTCAGATCCTGCTGAATACCACCTCTGGCCTAGATTGATGATCTGCTGCAATTGATCCTCTTTTTGTCCATTAATTGGGCAACATTTCAAAGTGGTGAAGACATGCCAACAGCATCCTTTCGCTGAACTTTGACATGATATCCCCATTCAGAAAATGAAGGGCCAGTTTGTATGACAGCTAGCCTTCAATGAATGCTTCTTTAAGTAGCATAGCAAATTATACAAATTATACTTATGTTTTCAGTTCTTTGTTGTATCTTGTTTGTATTTGTATTCTAAATGTGTGTGTTTAGACAAAAGACAATACAGGTGGAAGCCCTACACTTATTTATTTGCAAACAAGCAGAATTCAACTTAAATGGTTACACTTTAGCAGACATAGGTTGGGACTGTGTTTAAAATGATCCTGTCAAGAACTCAGTTGTGGTTGTTTTGCATGTGGTTTCAATCAATACATATATATATGTATATTTGTGTGTGTGCATGAGTTTGTAGATAGATTAATTGATAAATAAATTATTGCTTTCTTCCTTTTGTGTCTTACTGATTGCTTTTACCTTATGTGACCTATACATTTGATTTATCAATAAATCAATACATACATTTCTGGAATATGATTCATACACTGCCATTCTGAAAAATAAAGAATATGCAGCCCATGTAGCAAAAAGAAAATCTACATGGATTTCCCAATTTGCGTGAATTGGCAGGACAGATTTCCTGGAACTCTGCATTTTTTAAAATATTGAATGCACAGCTTCTTTCATACTTGATAATAGATGATGAAAAACACAGCAAGCATTAATTATTGCTTTTAATTGCTGTTCATTATGATCAGAATCTTACTTTTATCTAAATGGGTTTTCTCCTCCCAATTTAATAATAGCAGTCTGGATTTCTACAGAGCTGGCATCCAAGGAAACCAACGTACTTTGCAATCAAACATTCTCCCAACATTCCTGGAAGGTAGGAAAACCAGTTTTAGTTCTTCCCTGCAAGATATATAGGAGGCTTCTGCTACCACCAACCCCTTCCTGCTTCACCATCCTCACCCCTGTTATCTTGAATCGAAACAATGAGAAAAAAGTTTTTAAATCTATTGCATCTCTTTCATCAACAATTGAGCTTCTTTTCTAAATACTGATTGAGAAATGTGCAAGCACTGTTTATCAACAAAAAAAACCATTGATGGGTGAGTCAAAATATTTCCTCCAGGCTTGGATGTGTTCCGTAAAGGAAAAAAAAAAGCAAATTATGAAATGCTGAGCACGTGTGAACCTCTTTTTTAAAAAAAAAATCTTCACAAAAACCTTCTCATTTTTTAAAAATTAAAATTAAATTTAATTCTAAAATTAAACCTCTTCTTTGCTGGAAGATTTAAACCCAAATGAGGTGGCCTTCTGCCAAGGGCTGCTGTAGTGATAGCTTCATCACAGGATTGTTGGACCAGACAATTTGTTGCATCTCTCTTAGCTCTGTGATTCAGATTCCATATGACAGAGAAAGAAACAGAAACTCCAGAAGCACATACAGCTAAGTCCTTGACTTACAACAGTTCGTTGAGTGACCGTTCAAAGTTACATCGGCACTGAGAAATATGACTTATGACTGTTTTTTCGCAGTTACGACCTTTCCAGCATCCCCATGATCATATGATCAAAATTCAGGTGCTTGGCAACTGGTTCATATTATTTATGACTGGTGTGGTGTCCCAAGGTTGTGTGATTCCCTTTTGTGTCCTTCTGACAGGCAAAGTCAATGGGGAAGCCAGACTCGCTAAACAACCGTGTTACAAATTTATCAACCGCAGTGATTCACTTAAAAGTGTGAGAAGGAAAGTTGTAAAATTGAGCAAAACTCACTTAGCAACATGATTTACTGACCGTTTGAAGTTACAATGGCACTGGAAAAAAAGAGATTTATGACCGGTTCTCTCCTTTACAACTTTTGCAGCATTCCCATGGTCACATGATTAAAATTCAGGCCCTTGGCAACAGGAGTATTCGGAGTCACGTGATCCCCATTTGCAATCTTCCCAACCAGCTTCTGATAATCAAAGTCAATGGGGGAAGCCCGATACACTTAACAACTGCGTAATTCATTGAATAACTGCAGTGATCTGTTTAACAACTATGGCCCAAAAAAAGGTTGTAAGCTTGGGTATTAACTAACAACTGTCTTGCTTAGCAATGGAAATACTGGTTCCAATTGTGATCATAAGCTGAGGACTACCTGTAGTAGGACTAAAGGTGACATGATAGCTGTGTTCCAATATCTCAGGGGCTGGCACAAAGAAGAGGGAGTCAAGCTGTTCTCCAAAGCACTTGAAGGCAGGACAAGAAGCAATGGATGGAAACTAATCAAGGAGAGAAGCAACTTAGAACCAAGGAGAAATTTCCTGACAGTTAGAACAATAAATCAGTGGAACAACTTGCCTCCAGAAGTTGTGAATACTCCAATGCTGGAAGTTTTTAAGAAGAAATCGAACAACCATTTGTCTAAAATGGTATAAGATGGTGATGGCGAACCTATGACACGCATGTCAGAAGTGGCATGCAAAGCCACTTCTGCTAGCATGCTAGAGGTCGCCTGAAAGAGCCCCACTGTGCATGTATGCATGCCCCCCACCAGCCAGCTGATTGTCAGGTATCTGCTGCGCATGCATGGGGGAGAAATGCGTGTGGAAGATGCGTGTGCATGCACAGAGGTGTGCGGTGCGGGGGGTCACAAGCATTCATGCGAGCACACTTTTGACATGCAATGTGGAAAAGGTTAGCCATCACTGGTATTGGGTTTTCTGCCTGGGCAGAGGGTTGAACTAGAAGACCTAGGTCCCTTCAGCTCTGTTATTCTATTCCATTCTGTTCTGTTCTGTTCCATATTGGGATACAAGGTATCTTTCCCTGGAGGGATGCAAGATGGGAATTCATTTGCCTGATGGGAGAACTAGCTAGACCTGCTGCTTAGTTCCATTTATGTTCTACTTCTGTCTTTGTAAAGAAATACAGAGAGTCCTCGACCTACAAACCTCATTTAGTGACTGTTCAAAGTTACAATGGCACTGGAAAAAAATGGCTTATGACCATTTTTCACATTTATGACCATTGCACCATCCCCATGGTCGTGTGATCAAAATTCAGGCACTTGGCAATTTACTCAAATTTATGACGGTCTCAGTGTCCTGAGATCATGCAATCACTTTTTGCAAACTTCTGACAATGTATGTATGTATGTATGTATGTATGTATGTATGTATGTCAATTGCTTACAAGATAATAGGTATAAATATAAACATAGTTATGGATACATGAAATGGATACATATAAGAAAAATAAAAAAGAAACAATAGGACAGGGACAGTAGGCATGTTGGTGCACTTATGCATGCCCCCATAGACCTCTTAGGAAAGGGGTGAGGTCAGTAGTAGACAATCTAAGGTGAAAGTTTTTGGGGTTTGGGGAAGAAACTACAGTCAGGTAGAGTATTCCACACATTGACCACTCTGTTGCTGAAGTCGTATGAGGAAGCCAGATTCACTTAACAACCTGTTACTAACTTAATAGCTGCAGTGACTCATCTCACAACTGTGGCAAGAAATGTCATAAAATGGGGCAAAACTCACTTAAGAAATGTCTCACTTAGCAACATAAACTTTGGACTCCGTTATGGTCGTAAGGCAAAGACTACCTGCATGGTGAAGGAGAAAGACGCCAGCCAGGCCTCTAATACTTCAGAACTTTTCACTGCTTGAGGGGACCTAGGAGCTCATAATAACATTGCTTTTTTGCCTTTTTAATTGGCATCTTTTGTTCTTGTGAAATATTTCGAGTTTTGATCATTCCAAACTGCAACTCAAAGTGGAATGAGCAGATCCGGTTTCAAATTCTTTTTAATTTCTTCAAAGTGCAGCAACCCAGTTTTACACTAACTTAGAAATAGTTGCCCTTTTAGGACAGAAAGACAGATTGCCCAAATACTGTACTTGCATTGCTTCTCTCCTGCTGCTTAAAATGTTTTCTCCCCTCAGGCAGCTTCTGTTACTTCTCTCAGAGATGTTTTCTGTATGGTCTTCACCCTCTTGAGGTTCCTCATCCCTCTGAGGTTCCTCACCCCCTGGGGGATCTGCAGCTGCTGCTGTTTTCTTTTAGCTCTGGTGACCCACATATAAGGGGTGGTTGATGAGTTCTCACTGTCTCACAGGGATGTAACAGCTCAAATGAAATCCTCCAGACACTGGATACAAACTAAAGTATTACTGAGGGTTACTGAGTTCAAGAACCTAAGTTAGGAAACCAGCACTGATAAAATGTATTTGTTTATATTGGGTAACAATAGCCCTTGGTGATATTAATAGCCCAACATTCCTTGGGGTTGACAAAGTTGGCAAAAACCTTGAGATCAAATTGCATGTGAAAATGTTGCAGGAGTTGGAGAAATTCAGGGACAAGAAAGTGAAGAAATAAATATTGACCGATATTTTATCATCACTCATGGGCAAATCTGCTTTTTCTTGGCTTCAGATCACTGTTTTTCAGCCTTGGGAACTTGAAGATGTGTGGACTTCAACTTCCAGAATTTCCCAGCTGGAGATTTGAGGAAATTTGAACTGGCTGAGGAATTCTTATAGTCCACACATCTTCAAATTGTCCACAGTGCTTCAGATCGACCTTTCCTAAACCTAGTCATAATCATTTGCATTTTGGAGTAGGTTTCTCTGGAGTAACAAAAAAGCATTTATATTGGAGGACTTCCGGTTTGAGCTTCTTTGGCGATGGACTAATCCGTGATCGTGCACGGTTTCGATCATTGCTCGCCGCCGGAGCGCCCCGAGCCGGCTGGATTCAGGGCTAAGCCATCCTGTAGAGGTGGTGAAGAGGGGGGAGACCACCAGCAGGGTCTAGGAGAGCCACATCTCTCCTCCTCAGCTGGCCATTACTCCCTTTCCCGAAGGCGGTTGCAGTGGTGCTCAGAAATGGCCATCTGAAAGAACTTGACTGGAAAAGAATGTGCAGGAGGAAGATCAGAAGAGAAAGTTTTGGTTGACCTGGTTAAACTGAAAAAGCAACAATGTAAGGTACCCTGGAATTTGAACTATAAAAAATAATATTATTCCCAAAGAAGACTTTGAAGCAGTGAAGAAGAGAGGGAAGGGAAAGAATGTGGCTTTTTTTTTTCTTCCCTTCCTTATACTGATAGTTAAGAGATTTAAGTAAGAAATTGACAAAAAACCACTTTGACATCAACAGGCATTTAATCTGAAAACAAAATGTCAAAGGGATAATAAAGACTTTTGGATACTCAAAAATCTTTAAAAGCAGGAAAGGAGAGAAAAGGGAAGAATAAGAGGGTGGGATCTGGTAAAATGGAGACTGCCTGGAACTAAAAGGAACTTATTGTGAAACCTTAACAAGATTCCTAAAAGATACATTCTAACTGAAACTTTGTAACAAAATAATAAAACCCCAGGAAGAGAAAGTGGAAATAAAGAAGCAAGAAGAAACAGCTTTGGATTATTTGGATTACTTGGTGATTTTTGGATTGTTGGCTGTTGGATTTAAATGACTAAAATCAATTGGGTGGTTGTTTAAAAGTGTTTAAAATGGCATCACTTTTAGAAGAACTTAAAATGGAACTTAAAAAACAGAAAGAAGATGCACAAGAAGGAAGTGGTTCTTTTGGCTTCATATTTCAATTTTTAGAAATTGAGATCTGGAACTATGGGAAACAACAAGAAACACTTGTAGAACAAGAAGATCGGGACAAAAAGAAGCCATCTTTAATGATCAAGTAACTTTATGTGGGGGAAAAAAGGAAAGAGGGGAAAGAGAGTGAAAAGTTTAAGATTTGAAAAAACAACAAAAAATAGTTTAAAAATAATTACAACATTAGGAAGCAACAGAAGAGAGGATTAAAGAAGAGAGAATTAGAAGCAGAGAGACAAGGGGGCAAAAAGGGGAGGGAGAAGAAGAGAGGGAAGAAGGAAAGGAAAATAAATTATAGAAGACAGAAACAAGATATAGAGAAACAGGGAAAATGTACAAGGATTGAAAGTATAAGCCTATTTAGAGATAATGGGTGAAAATTTAATTGAAAAAGGGATTCTGCAAAGGTACATAAGATAGTGTTGTTATATTAGAAATAGAAATAATTTTAGAAAATATGAAAAAATGTATGATTAAAATGATGGATAAAATATTTATGGTAATGCAGTGGAATGTTTGTTAATGAATAAATGAAATAAAGAGAATGAGAGAATGAAATTAGGAAAGGATGGGAACATTTTAATTATTATTAATGATTTATAAAAATATAAGTGAAGAGTAATATGAAAGAAAAAGTTAATTATGGAAAGTTTATAAGCATTCCCAAGGAAGTATGATATTCAATTGAAAAGAATTGTTAAAGACGTTAAGATTCTAACTAATATTAATGATAGAATTGAAT
>BLBF01000036.1:15656521-15686234 GCA_015471245.1 Laticauda colubrina | reverse complement strand
AAAGACCTCATGGAACTAACAGAACACTGCCTAACCAACACATATTTCGTATACAAAGGACAAAGATACAAGCAAATTGAAGGAGCCCCTATGGGATCACCACTGTCACCCGTCATTGCAAACCTGTTCATGGAAGAATTCGAATCCAGAGCCCTGGCTAATGCCACCCACAAACCCAAACTATGGCTAAGATACATCGATGACACATTTGTGATTTGGCCCCATGGAAAAGAAAACCTAAACAATTTCCTAACACACCTAAACAACACACACCCCAAAATCAAGTTCACCATGGAAACGGAAATAAACAAACAACTACCATTCCTAGATGTACTAATCTACAAAAGAACAGATGGCACACTGGGACACACCATATACCAAAAGAAAACACACACCAACCGCTACCTCAACGCCCAATCCCACCACCACCCAGCACAGATAAATTCTGTAGCGAAAACCCTAATTACCAGAACCAAATGCCTGGCAGATAAGACACATATAAAGACTGAACTATGCACCCTGACTGAAGTATTGACAGCCAATGGCTTCCACAAAAACAAAATCACCAACTTGATCCACAAAAACACACCAAGACATAACAGAGACCTAGAAGACCAACAGATCTATGGAACAGCTGTCTTGCCCTACATAAGAGGTACCACAGATAAAATCAGTAAGATACTACACAGGCATCACATCAAGACTGCCTTCAAAACAGACAAAAAAATAGCAGCCATCCTGAGGAACCCCAAAGACAAAATTGACCTGGAAAACCAAGGCATATACGAAATTCCCTGTACATCATGCCCGGCCACATACATTGGACAGACCAATAGAAGAATAAGTACCCGCCTAGAGGAACACAAAAATGCAGTAAAAAAGCTGGAACACACCTCCTCACTAGTCCAACACATGAAAACCACAGGTCACAACATCAACTTCAATGGCACTAAAACCCTGGCCACTATAGAAAACCCCAGCCACAGAATCATCAGAGAAGCCATAGAGATTGAAAAAAGACCTGACAGCATGAATAGAAGAGATGATTCCAGCAGACTGTCAATCATTTGGAAGCCTGCACTCTCAAATAGAAAGATCTCCATGCCACAAGCCAGACAAACACCTGGGCAAAAACAGACTCTCTCTGAAAGCTCCAACCTAACCCCCCCACCAGGCACCCAGGTGAAACCCAGCTTGCTAATAAAGAGCAGCCGTCCCTTCACACGCAGCCAAGCTGCACTGAAAGCCTCCAACACAAGAACAGACTGTTGCCAGCCAATCAAAGCCACAAAACAGACAGGAGAAACCAGGAACACCAATCAATCAAACTCCAAGTCCAATGAAATAGGTCCAGGCTCCCAGCCAATCAGAATGAACCAGCCTCAAATTTAAAAACCAGGAGCTGTAAGACCCACATCCATACAGAAGCCTGATGATGGCAGATGAGATTCTGCTGAAACGTTGCTACAACTTTAACAGAACTACAATGACGTGGGATAATACCCGAAGGAAGCTGAACAGCACACATGTAAGTACCCGCGATAACTTAAAAAAACATATATATGTATAAAAAAAATTTTTATATATATATATATATATATATATGGATCTTTGGTTGTTCGGGTTTTCTCCCGCGTAGAATTGGAAGTATCTAGGCAACGTTTCGATGAAGTCTCATTCATCATCTTCAGGCTTGTTTCTTCAGCTCTGTGAAGAAAACCCGAATAACCAAAGATCCACATCCAAATACCCGCGAAAACCTCAGAAAACAAATATGTGTATTTTAAGGATATACCAAGCAGAATTCAACTGGAAGTTATGTACTATATTGAATGTTATAATATAAAGGCATAAAGTGAAGTTTAAATAAGAGTTGAATTGATAAAATTAAAAGATATAAAGGTGTCATACTCCAATTAGTAACTACAGGGGAAAATTTGTTTAATGAGAAAAGATGATATGAAATTGAAACGGGATAGACAAAAGTATAAATATAATGATTAGAAAGACATTGAAAGTTAGAAAAAGATACATAATTGAATTTAGATATGAGATAATTAAAAATAAAGTTGAGAAAACCCAGGGAGGGAAAAATTATGGAGATAATGTTAAAATAGTAATAAGATATGGAATAGAACACAAAGATGAATATGAAATTGGGTTTGTGTCTGTATGGAGAAGTGATAACCCGGGATCATGCTATTCTCAAAAAAAGATGTTTTATTTGTATTATGTTTTTGTGAAAACCCAAATAAAATTTATAAAAAAATACATTTATTGGAATCTTACCAAAATGTAAGAAGGATGCAGTTTACATTGGGAAAACATTTATGATAGTAGGAACTGCTTGATGATAGATCAGACTGTCCTTCATTAGATGAATATTGGTAAGCCACCGAACAGGGCTGCTGTTCTGCCTATGGGTGTCTTTTATTGTTGGGGAGGGCGTATGTATGAGATTAGATAACTACTGAAATCCTTCCCAAGGTTGGGTTAAATGCTTCTAAGATTTAAAAAAGATTCCTGAGACCTGGGAACTAAAAAAAATGCTATGCTACAAACCATACAAGAAAGAGAAAAAAAGGACTTCTTAGTCTCTGGAGCTGTTTGAACAGATTCAATCTCAGCTTTTAAGTAGCCTCTAACTGGGAGAATTAAAAGAGAAGGGGTCTTCAATTCCTAAGCATTGTGGAATGAGAATAGAGAAAAAGATTGAAAACCAGGGGTGGGGGATATATTTCTCACACACACAAAAAAGAAGGCAGCAGTAAGGAAGAGTCTGAGGCCGTTTCCAAAATTTTATTTTTGGATGAGCCATTTAAATCAGAAGTTTCTGAGCATCCCAAGGAAACATTTTAAAAAATGTAAAAATGTAAAAATCCATCGATATAAAATAAAACTATCTCAGAACTGGAGTTATAAAAAAAAACTTTTAAACTTGATGGATGGAGTTTGTTACCGTCTCAATTCACATTAAGGCTAGATTGGGGGAAGACTCGGTGTATTTTCTTTGGATTGGCAAACACTGGCAACTGTGCTTGGTAATAGTGTTTTCCCAGGTTATCACAGAAGACAACTTAATTGTCAAAGGACAGACAATCTGTCTCCACTGTTCAACCGCCTAGGGATCTATGTGAAGGACTCCCTCCCTGGGCACGCCAGTTTAGTCTGGTTGCTTTCTCAAACTTGTCCCTGCAGATTGTTCTTCTCCCTCACCTGCCCCCAATTCCCAACCAGTCCCTTTTGTGAAGTTTCCTGATAGCCACTAGGATTATTCAGGGCTGCTGTTGCCCTTACCGGCATGGACGGTGATGACAGTCTTTTTCTGCGGAATAAGTGGTTACAACACAATTGCTTTTACAAAGGAACAGGCGAGGAGAAAAGAAGCAGACAATATGTAGAAAACTGGCCAAGTGCCAGTCTACATCATTGGCTTAAAATAGGTAGATCTGCAAACACCTGCCAAGAAATTAAACCCTCTTCAATGAGATCGACACCCACCCTCTGAAGAATTCTTAAGAGAGTTAGTTTCATGAATAATGTTAAAATTCTATCTACACCCATCCTCTGAAGAATTTTTAAGAGAGTTGGTTAGTTACATGGATAATATTAAAAAAACCCTCTTCCCTCCCTGTGCCTTTTGTTGCCCTCACACCGAACACTTTGACCTGTTGAATCAAGTTGTGTTTTAGGTTGAAGCCTAACCTAACCAGAAGAGATGGGTCCACCCAGTAGGCTAAGCCATAAGAAGACCTAGGTAGATTCAGCAGATAATGTAAATGTAAGCGGGCTGCCTGTATATAATTTATGAGAAGCAACGTGATGCGATGTAGCTTTCAAATGATAAAGCTCTGGGGAATTAAAGCACACTAGGGATCAACTTGTAGACCTCTAATTTGCAAGCAAATGGAGAATTTTGGATTCCCAGTGGCCTGACTGTAGCAGTCTCTCTCTCTCTACCATCTCAATACATATACACTGTTGAGCTGCTAAAACACAGAAAATTTGAGAGGGGAAACCCCCTCAAAGGATTTTATTGCAAGAAGACAGAGAAAGAAGATAGCTACAGGGCTCAGATGAAACTGCAACCATGATGGAGCAGGGAGTACTTCCAATATTGCCCCACTTCAGGTCCATGACTTATTTTAAAGCTGATTTTGAAAGTGTTTTTATAGTATTTAATTTCTAGTTCATGTTCCCATATCTGAATTCTTCTGTCCTTTGTAGTGCCCAGGGTGGAATTACATGTACTTCTACTGTAGGAATAATTGCTGATCGGATAAGGTGAAGGGAATGAGTAATACAGGCTAATCTGCATTTGAGAGCTTGGTCTTGCTTATGCAAATACTTACTTTCTATTGCTGTGGTGTCAACCGCCATGTAGATCTACTTACCTTGAGCTCTGTTCACAAGCCATAAAACAGAGAGAGGAGTTTCTGGAGAAACATGGTGTTCCTGATAGCATCTCCCAAAAGAGATCCTCAGTGAGGATTGTGCGTGCTCTAAAGACTGGTTTCTATCATGAGAAATCCTCAGCCTTGTTGCTTCTAACTTTCTCAAAAGCGGATGTAAGGCACTGACAGCAATCTCAGGCCAGAAATTTGGGGAGTTTTGTCAGATGATATTTGATTGTCACCATAATTTAGGGCATCTAAGTCAAGAAAAGGTCTGGTGTGTATTTACACACAGTGTCAACTCTGCAGTGAGCCTGGCTGAAGCCATCTTGTGCTGCCTCCTAGTTGCCATGAACCCTGGGAGGGGGAAGGGAGGGGGGGAAGTAGATAGAACTGCTAACCCTCAAAACAAAAAGTTTTCCTATGGGAACCAATGTCATCTTAACAGGTGTCTGTGAAAGGAAGAGAGGAGTGACCAAGCAGCTTGCCAGCTACTTTCATTGGACAATGTGCCCGGTGAGATCTGGGAGGGGGAACTTTTGCTCTTTTAATTAGGTGAAAACCTACTCTAAAAAGTTCCCATGGTTTTCACCTAATTAAAAAAGTGAAAGGTCCCCCTCCCAGTTGTCACAAGTCACATTGTCCAATGAAAGTAGCTGGCACGCTGCTTGGTCACTCCTCCCCTCCTTTCCTCTGCTGATATGATGTATCCAATAAACATGTCCTTTGAGGAATCTACCTGCCTTGGAGTTCTACTTTCAATGGGTGTGTTACTCGGAACGCTGACACACAGAACAAAGGCCATTTTGGAAGTGTGGTGTGAAATATACTCCCCTCCCTCAAATATGGAAACAGGGAAACAAATTCTGCCCTGCCTAGGTACCTCCAAGTTATGTTGTGACCAAATGGGAAAGGACCTGTAAGAAGCCCTGCAGTGTGGCCATTGAAGGTTCACATTGTAGGACCATGCAGTTGTGTCCTACACTGTATCTAAATCAGCAGTTGGCTTTATGAGCTGAGAAAAAGTTAAGATGAAGGCTCAGCTCTTTTTGCAACAGAAAGGTAGGCAATTAGGAATTGCTGCAAGGCCATGTGGAGTAAGCACTGTATAAACACTGCAAAGAAATACAAGTGATCCTCGACTTACAACAGTTGTTTAGTGACAGTTCAAAGTTACAACAGCACTGAAAAAAGTCACTTTTGACCTTTTCTCACACTTATGACTGTTGTGTATCCCCATGGAAATGTGACTTACTTCTGGACACATGAGAACTGGTTCATATTCACAACGATTGCCACATCCCAGAGTCACATGATCCCCTTTTGCGACCTTCTGACAAGCAAAGTCAATGGGGAAGCCAGATTCACTTAACGACCGAGTTACTAACTTAACAACCGCAGTGGTTCACTTAACAAATGTGGCAAGAAAACTTGTAAAATGGGGCAAAACTCACTTAACAAATTTCTCATTTGGCAACATAAATGTTGGGCTCAATTGTAGTTGTAAGTCAAGGACTACCTGGAAAAACCCTCTCTACCTAACGCCAGGACTGTATTATTTTCGGGGTTTGGGAATCATAGCATGATAATCAAAATAAAGGAATATGTCAGGCTTAAGATGGTCAAATTCTCATTCTTTATTCTTATTGAAACCCCACATAATATCATGCCAGGAAACTGTTGTAGGATTTTGGTGCTTTTTGAAGCTTAGGCCATTTTCATGTTGTCCTTTAAACAGTGAAGTCACTTAGCAGAGGAATAATATAGCAGTCAAGAAGCTGGACTTGGGCTGGAGACCCCCAAGTTCAATCCCCCTTTGAACATGGCCATCCTTCTACCTTGGCCAGGTAGAGCTCTCAGCCCCACCTACTTCACTGGGATCTTGTTGTGGGGGGTAAACTGAGGGGAGGCCTCTAGATTATGCTGCCTTGAGCAGAATACAAATACCATATTAACTAATAAATATATTTTAATTTAACTTGGGAGGCTGAAGAATGTCATCTAGGAAAGGTGCAGCCTCTCTGGCTCCTATGTCTATTACTTTGCTGATTCTGGCCAAATGATTTGGCAAGACTCATCTTGCCCTTTCTTTCAAAGCTCTAATTTTGCAAGCAAAGGGGCTTTATCAATCTTAGTCCCCTATCATCTACTCTCCCTAAGTTTTCTACCTTTGAACCAAGAAGACAAACTCTCTTTTTCCTTCTGCTTTTTGCAGCATTTTCCGTGCCTTTGCCAGTACAGTGCTGCTGCCTATCACAATAAGATTTTAGGTAAGTGGTTAGGAATCTCCAAGAAGTACACTAACACATCATTAGAAAAGGAACAAAAGTGAAAAGGAAATGTCATCAGATAAGCCACTTTAGATAGCTACAGAAGATGCCAGCTGGTAAAGAAATATTTTAATAAAAAAGTAAATGATGTACATCTGTCCCTAGAAAGAATATTAGGACTAAGGGATCCATATGCCCATTCAGTCACTATGAGATCCAGATGATGATTCTCAAACAAATGATAAGTCTAAGCATACCCTCTTTTCTGGTATTTATTTTTCTGGTACTTTATTTTAGTTTTAGTTGAGTAGAATCTCAAATGGGATACCTTCAATGCAGAGGTGGCATTCAGCAGGTTCTGACCAGTTCTGGAGAACCGGTAGCAGAAATTTTGAGTAGTTTGGAGAACTGGCAAATACCACTTCTAATTGGCAATTTTACAGTATTCTTCCCTTGCCATGCCCACCAAGCCACGCCCAAAGAACTGGTACTAAAAAAAATTGAATCAATGGACAGAAGGAATCACTTTGAGGAAGAGGAGGAAGAGTTGCAATCAAAATCATGATCAGATAAAAGAAATCTGCATCTGGGCCAGAACTATAACCTGGATAAACATCTCAGACAAGAGCCTCTCTAGTTTTCACAAAGATAAAGGGAGAGAGGAGATAAGCACATTCAGACTTGCAAATTTGATAACTCTAACCTTACAATAAAACTAATAGCATGTGTGGTTTTGGTTTCCTAGTCTGGTCTAACTTGAAGGGCTGAAAACTTCTTAGATAGAATAGAATAGAATTCTTTATTGGCCAAGTGTAATTGGACACACAAGGAATTTTTTTTGATGCATATATTACTTGGTAGCATAGATTATTACCCACTTCACCTGTTGTATTGTAGCAGATGGGCATTACTGAATTCATGCTGTTTCAGTAGTATTTGAGGGCAAAGTTGGGAGGAAATCCACATGTTAAGTTATTTTTCTATTCCATTCCCAAACTGTATCTGTTCCATCTAAAAATCATATAAGTCATTTAATCTTCAAGCACCCTGATATTGCAATATAGAGCAATGGGTGTAATCAATACAAAGCATATTATCCTTACAGTTAGAATAGGTGGCGACATCTGGTCAAACTTGTCTGGGCTTAGAAGCAGGGTTGGGCCTAATTAACATTTTAATGGGAGACCACCAAGGAATACCAAGGCTGGAGGCTAGACCAGGATGATTAAAAAAAAGATTCCTGGAAAAAATCAGCAGGAAACTTTTTCCATATTGTTACTAACAAAACTGCAGGGATGTGTCCATGAAGTCAACAAGAATAGAATTCATTTCAAAAGCCTATTGTTAAATCTCTTATTTCACCTGTAGTAGTGAATGAGAACTATGGCATCTCAATCAGAGGATGTGCAGCTTCAACTTGAAGAATCCGGTCAATCTAGCAAAAATTCCCCATTGTCTCAGTAATTAGTTCTATGACTATGGTATTTCCATCAAGAAACTTCTGGTGAGGTCCTGCCAATATTCTTATAATTTAACTGGAATGGGACAATGATCAGTGGTGTACCACTTCCACCATCTCAAGAACCATGCCAGGTACAGCCTGGTTTCAGTATCTTAAGCATCTGCAAGATTTAAGGCACATGTGTTTTCCATGCATCTTGGTTGCCCTCTAACAAAATTAAGTAGCCTATTGTTCCAGGGCCCCAAATCTTTGTAGTCCTTTTGAAATTCCCCCTAAGTATGATTATGAATAACCATTAATTACGATTTTTAGATGGGAAGTCCTGTAAAAAGTACAATTTCCAACTCGCTCCAAAAAACTGTTTACATATATAAGGTGACCACCTTCCATATTGGGATCCTTAGCCACTTATAGATGGTAAGTGTAGTGTTTGGCCACTAATCTGATCTAACTGATCTATGCTTGTCTTCCTCAGGATCCAGAATTGGACACCACAGTCTAAACAATACCTGACTAATCCAAAATAAAATAGAATAACTTTACCCTTGGCTTAAAATCAGAAAGATTCAAAATCAAAACCTATCAGACTTTCTCAATGGAAGAATTTAATTCAAATACCCTTGACTGTTATTCAGCCTTGACTTGAATAGATCTTTAACAAATGGGTTCTAGTGTTTTTTACTATTATGTTTCCCTGATTGTTCATTTTTTCCTTCTTTTATTTGGAAGGAGAATATATATCTGACAGGGCTTAATAGATGCACCAAATCAGGCTTTTTCCACATTCTTTTTCTGAAGGGCTGATAGAACTTGTTTTGGAGAAAGCTCTCCTGATCCAATGACAAGCCCTGGTATGTCTGAGACACTCGTATATTATCTAGCTTACAAATCATGAGTAAATCTCTCTATCATTAGGGCTGGTCGAAAACAAAGTGTATCTCGAATGAAAGGAGGAAGATTTAGATTTCATTAAGGCTGCTTTTGAGTTGCTAACACTTGTTTTTAGGTTCCCCCACCCCAGGGAGTCAAAGGAGAAGACCAAAGTCTAGTGAGTCAATATTTAGCAAAATGGTTGCATGTTGGAACCTGGTAAAACTCCTCCTGGAATTTTGACAAAAGTCTTGAATTTAATTGCTTTACAGACCATGCCGTTTCATCCTGGAGTGACCATAGGTGGTACCACACAAAGGTTCTGGTTGTTGCATAATACTTTCAGCCACTTAAAAATCCATCACAATCTGATGATTCATTTAACTGGTATATATTGCAGAGCATATGACTAGACGAGGAACTGGTTATAGAGAGAGGGAAAACATTTAGTTAGGATGGTCATTATTATTGGAGCAGGACTTTGGGGCAAAAGTCCAGTTTCCCACTGAACGTAATGAGGAGGGAGGGTCCATAAGGAGGAAGAAGCGCAGCAAGGTTGCCCCACTGCCTTTTGAAGTATGGGAAGAACAGAATCTCTTATGCACCACTCTAAGGAAAGCAAGAGTCGTGAAGCTATCCATCATCATTTTATATGTTAATAATTATTTCTCAATGTACATCTCTATGTAAATCATTATATGCACATTTTATGCAAAACTATGTATACTTTTGAGCTCTGTTTCAGTGATGCATTCAATCACCATAGGTACTTTGGTAAATTTAAATGCTTATTTCCCAGATCCATCAAAGCAAAGCCACTCTTTAGACAACTGGATTAAGCCTTCCAACAAAGGAGAGACTTCCCAGCAGATGATCTTGGCGGGGAAGTTTTCTGAGCCTTTGAGTTAGTGTTCCTAGACTTTTCTTGCCAACATATTAATATATTTGAATGTGCAGAATTCCCTTTTAGAGGCGATGATTAGAACATCTTGAATTTGAACAAGAATGTTAGTTCCTTCTTCTCCCACCAAATATCAATGTTGTTTTTACTGGATTCTGCAAAATGGAATCATTTTTGTATAATAACCTTGGGAGAATGTCTCTTTATCAAAGCAAAAACCATCCTCAGGGTAAATTTTATAGGATAATCCTTGTAATGGGGATGTCCCAAAGGTGCTTTTCCCAACAGGTAAATGGACTTTTTAGGTTTTTCTTTTTCCTTTGAAAATGTTTCATTTCTCATCCAGGAAGCTTCTTCTTCTGTTCTAATTGAAAGAGGATGAGTTTTATATTTCTTAAAAGTGCTTGGGGAATGCTATGAAGATGTTACTAGTGGGGAAATAGCCTTGTAGCTATGAACCTAATAATTCATTTTGGGAATTAAAAAAAAAACAGCAGACCAAATAGAATGTAATAGCTTGGAACTGATCATGATTGGAAATGTGAAAGAAGGCACGACAAAAAAAAAAACACTAGCACATTTTATTGCAACATGAGATGACAATACTGATGATGATGGTGATGGTGATACCATTCAACACACAACCACCAACACAAGAAAAACTTAGATGAAAAATGTTTGTTGATTTCTTAAAAGCTTTTGGGTGTGATCCTGGGGCATGGATGATTCATGAATCAAAATTATAGACTTACAGAGGTGTGTGCAAAGCTAGGGTGGGGCTTTAGGAAACAAAGAAATCTAATGTGGCAGTAAAAATTGGCATGTGATATTAAAGATATTTAATCAGACAAGAGGAGACTTCTATTTATCTGAGAAGAGCTAGGTAAGTACTGGACTGATGTCTTAACCAAGGAAGGACACATTCTGATCAATCAAATGTGCTTTAGAGTCTCTGAAGCTAAACCTAGAAACTCAAATTCACAGACTATCAGACTAACAAATGTGAGTTGTAGCTTACATAACCCTATACCTTTTAATATAATTTGTTGATGAGAAAGGTTGGCCAGACTTCCCCGCCACACACACTTATGTACCATAGATTAACACAGCTCTTCTCCTACAAGGTCTACACTAGGAATTCAGTGGTTCAGAAACTCTGGATGTGAAACTCAGCATCAGCTGAAGTCTCACACCCTCTTCAGGCTTGAAAAGGTACAGGCAATTGGTAGATCTGATAGAGAGTCATCTTAGGGAGGATGGGTGGTGATGGTGGTAAAAATTTGATAAATAAATAAAATAAATATCTGGCTTCTCCAGGAAACTGCCCCTGTGTGTTGCCTCAAAGACACTTTAGAGGTGAATCTGAAGGAGCTTCTGGTCCAGATAAATTTCCTGTACAATCCCAAGACCAAGTCAGAAAACGTCTTCCAAGGAATGCTGCATATCTTTAGAGCAGGGGTGTCAAACTCATGGCCTATGGGCCGAATCTGGCCCACGGGATGCTTAGATATGACTTGCAGTGCCTCTGCCAGCAAAACTGGAGCTTGGTAGGGCCGTGCATGGCCTTCCCAAACTCTGTTTTTGCTGGTAGAGGGTTGCAGGAGGCCATGACAGCCAAAACCGGAGCTCGGGAGCCCGTTTTCTCTGGAAGAGAGCTCAGGCCACCACAGATGTCCCCAACACGAGTAACATCAAGCTGGTTACACCCACCCCAGCCCCCTGAAGCCAAACATAACCCTGATGCAGCCCTCAGTGAAATTGAATTTGACACCCTTGCTTTGGAGGAAACTATACCCTATGTGTGTTAAAAACAGCCTAACACCTTTGAGTCTGTTGCCCTTGTAAAACAATCTCAGCTACTGGTAGAGACTTTGAACTAGCCCTGTCTGAAGTTGTGCACTACGATGACAGGACCTGAACTGTACAGTGAAATCCTGACTCACTCTTTCCGTTGTCTCTCCACCTCCCAGCTTCATAAGAGTGAATTAAAATGTGCACTTGGTGTGGCGGGAAATAATCCTATCTAAAAATAAATCCCCTGCTATTAGCCTTTAAAACTAGCAGCAATTAGATACTGATTAATTTGAGGGAGGGCTGTACATCCTTTGGGGAAGGTACTGTACAGAGTTATCCCCTCACTCTCAGCATTAACCTCCCAAAACTATCCTGTTCATGACAATTATAGGTTTTTAGCACCACTAAGGGTTTTTACAAGCTGGATTTAAATAGTGGTGATGGTCTTTTCAAAGGGGTTGAAGCACTGGGGCAAAATGGGTGGCAGCCGAGAGCTGGGGGGCAGTTAACCCATCATAAATGCACATTTGTATTCCATACCCAGAAAAGGCCTCCAATAGAACATTCTTAATTGACACTCATAGAAAAATTTAAAAGTAACTACTCTGCACTTCTCTGACTGAAGGTAAGAACATTTTCTTACCTAGGGTTAAAGCATGGAGCCTTCAGGAACAGCAGGCCCTGTTTACGATTCTGGGAGGCTCCTAGACAGAATGTTGATGATTCCCAATCTTTTCTTTTCCTTGCTCCGGGATCGGATTCTACTGGATCAAACTGGTTCTATAGACCTGGTTGTTATGATTCTGTGCAGTTCGGAGAACTGGCAAATCATGCCCCTGGCTGGCCCCGCCCCTCTCTGCCCACCCCTCCCTCTCTCCCCTCCCCACACAATTAATCTTTATTGTGTATGGGCAACATCGCGCACATGCCCGACATCACTGACTGCGTTCTTCCCTGCCCAGTCACTCCTTAAGGTATTTCGTTTTTTTCTCCTCCTCATGATGATCAGCTATTCCTGTGATCAGCTGTGCCGGGATTCCCCTCGCTGTCTTACTGCTTTGCCCAGAAGGCTTCCCTGAGGCCCAGGAAGGCAAAAAATGGAGGAGGTGAGGGGTGCTGCGAGCCCCCTCCAGGCTCATTTTTTCCTTTCTGGGCCCCAGGGAAGCCTTCTGGGCGCAAAAACGGTTCCCCAGGAGGCTTTCCTGAGGCCCAGAAGGCCCAGAAATAGGGGGGGCGGGTTGTTGCAAAAAAGAGAAGAAGTCATGCCCACCCAGTCACATGGCCATGCCCACCTAGCCATGCCCACAGAACCAGTTGTTAAAAAATTTGAATCCCACCCATGCCTTGCTTCTTGTGTTGACATCCCCCCTTATAATTGTTGGGTCCCCCCAGTTTTGAGGTTCATTGAAGTCCATGGCACAGTAAGCTTGCATGTGGAAATGCCAGATAATTCTTGAAGAGATCGATTTTAAGGCTTGAAAAAAAAACTACAAGATAGATCATTTCAAATAAGTAACCATACTGTTTATATTACATTATAATATAATTATTATTATATTATTCCCCCTTTAATAATAATATTATTGTTAATAATAATAATAATAATAATAATAATAATAATAATAATATATTATATTATATTATATATAACATAATATTATATATTATCCCCCTTCCTGGTGTTGTTTCATCATAGCATGGGGAGTGAGGGATCTTCCAGGGTGGGTTGGGCAAAGAGTGCTGGGAATGTATGTGTAAGCTAAAGAGGGTTAGACCAAGACATGAAGGTTCTCCCAGCTTCCCAACTAAAATTAGTTGGCATCTACACTGGGCAGCAGTGGAAGAAAGATTCTGGAGGAGAAGGGTCACTTTAGTGACAACGGAAAGGAAATATTTCATACAGTTCAGGAGAGGATAAAATTAAATCCTTCCTAGATTTTACTCAAAAAAAACTGCACAAGGATGGACAAGAGAAATTAACAGAGGAAGAAGAAGAAATAAGATACAGGTTAGAAGTTAGAAGTTAGAAGGCCAGAGAGAAAATATTTACAGGACCGAGTTTCCCTATGTCTATAATGGACATTCTTATGTTTGCATGCCAAGACAGATTTTGTTTTAAAAATTAAGTATCAGCATCTTGAACTGGCTCCAGGATGAATAAGCAGACAAATTAGATGCTACAAGTAGTGGAATACAGCAGGGGCCTGGAGGAATCAAACTTTGAGAGATGAGTTTTAGTGGATTCAGGGAGTTGTTAATATCCCTTTTGTGAGAGAGATGGTATGCCTAGAACTAACTAACTAACTAACTAACTAACTGACTTATTTACTTACTTAAGGCTAGGTCCCACTGGCCGACGGACACAAAACGTTTGCATAAAGGACACAGCAAATGAGCAAAATTTCAGGGGTGGCTCCATCCATTGTTATCTGCTCCAAAAAGTGGTGAAAATTTGCATAAACAAAACAGAAAAGAACGGAAAAGAACGGATGGGGATAGTACGTAGCGGGGATGTAAAACGGATGTTCATAGGAAGCCTAGCGGATGACAGCGGATGGAAGCGGATGATACCTCCGAAGGGGTTCCGGGGATAATTGTGAAGCAGACACATAGCGGAAGGGGCGGATACGTAGCAGATGATGCGGATGCATCACGGATGCCTATAGGAAGCAAAGCGGATGCTGCATATATGTATATAGGATGCAACGCGTTCACTGTACATGCGGGGAGTATGAATTGCATCAGCTCCGCAGATATAAAAGGATGCAGCACGCATGCAGTCAGCATTCAGAGGAAAGACATGCTGCCACATACATCTTCAAGGAACACCATGGTTCGTCAGTGAGGCAAGAAGAGGAAGCCCATGCCTACTTGTTCCAGCCCTGGCAAGATGGACAGAACCAGCATCCCATCCCCTGGCACTGACTCTGAAGCTGCTGGTGCTGGTGCTGGTGCTGCTGCTGCTGCTGCTGCTGTGGTGGACCAGCCCCAAGGCCCTCAAAGCCCTGCTGCTGAAGGCCCTGCTGTTGAAGGCCCTGCTGCTGAAGCCCCTGAAGGCCCTGCTGCTGAAGGCCCTGCCAGAGGGAAGAAGAGGCAAGAGAAGGAAAAGGGAGAGAGGAAACAGTACACCATTTCCGAGGACCATGAGGATGAGGTGCTGTAATGGCTGAGGGAGAACGAGTACCTCTGGAGAAAGGACCACAGACTCTATCACAACACCAAGAAGAAGCAGGCAGCTTGGAGAGACAAGGCAGAGAGCTTGGGCTACACTGCAGATGTACTCCTGGGATGATGGAAGCACATGCACACCAGTTATGGCAAGCTACACCTCAAAAAATCCGGACAGGCCACTGTCAAGCTCACTGACCGGGAGATGTATGTCATGGCCAAGTGCAGTTTCCTGGAGGGTGAGATCCGCCACCGAGGAGCAGCCCCTCTGACACCTCTCTCCCTCAGACAGCCCACAGACAGCCAGTCCTCTTCCAGTCAGGAGCCAGCGAGCCTGTCCAGGCAGGTGTCTTCAGAGAACCCCACGGCAGAGACCCCCTCGACAGCTGCACTCCCCATGCCGGCGGATTTGGAGGATCCCCTGTCACAAATGGGGGAAGCAGCAGCAGCCACCAGAGGCCAACCCACCCCCACCCCCACCCCCAGCTCCACAGGATGCAGACAGAGAGGCAGACTGGAGGGCCAGAACCACACTGTCCTGTTGGAGATCAGGGACACAATGAAGACCAGCACAGAACTTCTCTCTCAGCTGGTCCACTTGGACAGAGGATCCTCGGGCCGCCACACCTTCATCACCTATGTGAGCCACACCCTCAGGGACCTTCCCGAGGCCCAGTACCAGGTGATGAAGGAGAAGATAACAGCACTCTGCACCACCCTCAAGGCCCAGCTGAAGCTGCTCCTACCCAGTCCAGGTCTGCTCCTCCACCCCAGGTGATGTCACAGCCCTTCCACGGCTTTCAACAGCCTCTCACCTACCAAGGCTACAACTACCAGGACTTCCCACAGCAAAAACAGACATTCCCAGTCCAGGCCCAGGTTCATCGCATGCCACAGACGCCACACCTCACCCAGCTGCAGACCAGACAGCCCCAATACACTCCTTCTTCCTCCACCCCACAGCCAAGCCCGTCAACAGACAATCTGTCATCAGTTTTGTGCCTCACATCTCAGGTACTTGATGAAGGGGCTCTCAACCTCATGGGACTGAGTCAGCTCTCGGATAGCTTCCTGAACACACCATCCCCTATTGTACTCTCGGGGCCAAGCATCCAAATGGCGCCTCAGACCAGCATTCAAGCCACAGCCACCTCCACAGTCCCTGCCCGCTTAACAGCTGAGACCATGGACATGACTCAGAGTGACTGAGAATAGTGCCAGAGACTGAGTTGTTTACTTGTTCAGTTTATCTTTGCTTAAGACACTTTACTTGGTTCATTTTGCTTTTTTAATAAAGTCATAAAGTTTACCTAAGACAGTTAATAAAGGTTATCTTTGCTTAACACACTTAATTCAGTTTACTTGGTTCATTTTGCTTATTTAATAAAGTCAAAAAGTTTACCTAAGACAGTTAATAAAGGTTATCTTTGCTTAAGACACTTGGTTCATTTTTTTACCTTAGTAAAGTGTTGGTGAAAACTTTTAACAAATGGTTAAGCCTTTGCATGTTTGTGGGATAGTTGTGGGATAGATAAACCTCCAGTGCAAGCATAGTGGGACTGTATGGTCCCCCATTCCAGCTGCCACACATATGGACCTTTATTATCAACAACAATTTATTCATTGATCAACACATTTTAAAATAAACAAAGCTCTTTATTAATGCCCTATTCATTGTAGGACCACTCAACATACATGGCACAATCTCATCAGTGTGATGAGACAGGCTCAAGGAAGCATCCATTAATCATCTATCATCCTGTCTTGCCACTCCACTGCTCCAGCTGGGGAGTTGCACCAGTGTCTCAGGAGGTTGCGCTGCTTCTTCCCTTCACGTGAAGCTCTGTTGGGGCCTTGTACATCCACAGTGTCTATCAGGTTTCGTCCTTGCCTCCATTCCCCAGGCTTCATGTTCCCATTCCCTTGCTGATGGTCCACAAGTCTGTTCTGCAACACTGGGTAGTGGGTGCGCATGAGATTGTGCAGGATGCAGCAAGCTTCAACGATGCTCCTCACAGTCTCTGAGTCATGCTGCATGGTGGTAAGAAGTATCTGGAACCTGTTGGCCAGGATGCCAAAGGCGTTCTCCACCACCTGCCTTGCCCTGGACAGCCTGTAGTTGAAGATCCTCTCTTCACAGGTGAGGTATCTTGACGTGTACAGCTTCATGAGGTAGGTTCTGAGGGAGAAGGCATCATCACCAATGATGAAGGAGGGCACATCTTGTGTGTCATTGGGTAGGGGGTCTGGATCTGGAAAACCCATGATGAGGTTGCGTTCCAGCCCATCCTTGAGGTCACTGGCATTGTATACCTGGCCATCTGAAGCTGACCCGTTGCCTGAAGCATCGATGTACATGAACTTGTAGTCAGCATCAACCATGGCAAAGAGGATGATACTGAAGAAGCCCTTGTAGTTGAAATAAGTGGACCCTGAGTTGGCTGGAGCTTTGCAGGCCACATGCTTCCCATCTATGGCTCCAACGGTGTGGGGAAAGTTCCACCTCTGATACCACTCTTCTGCAAGTTTCCTCCAGCCTTCTTCAGTGGTGGGGCACTTGAGGAGCTCCTCCACGTATTCTTCGATGATGGCCTGCACCACTTCTCTGACCACAATGCTGATGGTGTTGTGTGGCACCCTCCACACATACTGCATTTTTCTGTATGTGGTTCCAGAGGCCAGGTGCTGCAGAGTCAGTGCCACCTTCAGTCCAGGGTCCAGGTTGGGATGGAAGTTGGTGCTAGACTTGGTCAACCTGGGTCTCAGATGCTCTACAAGTTCGTCAAACATGGCTGGTGGCATCCTCATGAAGTGATGCAATGCATGAGGGTCTTCATTCCTCAGGTCCACCATCAACTGGTCATACAGTCCAAACTCTATTCTTCTCACAATCCATCCTCGGACCCACACAGCTCTTGGACGTCTCCTTCTTCTCCTTCTTTATAAAAGGTGAAACAGTCTGAACAGGGTTTGGTTCTGGTGATGAATGATCGCAGCTACCATACGGACTGTGTCATGATCCATGGTGGAGAACAATGGATGATGTGTAAGACCAAGACCAAGGGTGAAGAGGTCTGTACACCATGGCTGCTGGACTCATACTGAGATCCAGATGATTTCCTCCCCCTTTTTATAGGAAATATCGGTAGTCTGCTAGGTGTCCTTCTACATACTCTAGACATACTGCAGACATCCTAAATATCCGAGATACATCCCAGATACAAACGTTTTGTCCATTTTGAATACTTTTCTACGAGATGCATATACTTACATCCTTTCTATTTCCATGCTACTAACGCTGTGTAGACGTTCTGTGTACCTTTTGTTTCCTCCCTCTTTCAGCTGCAGCGGATGTGAGTTGAGGGGATGGCCAGAGGATGCAGAGAGGATACAGCGGACGTTTAACGGATGATAACGGACATAGAACGTTTGTTGCCCGTATATGCTGCGGATGTGCATCGTACGCGGCAGAAAGTTCATCCGCTCACAAAGTTTTGTGCAGCTCAAAACTTCTTGCGCAGATGAAATCTCAGTGGATGGATGCTCTAGGGATAGAGCATATGAAACACGTATGCAATGAGTACACAACAGATGCATAGTGTTTTCCAATGGATGGCAAGCTTTTTTTAACGTTTTACATCCTCTTTGCATCCGTTAGTGCAGTGGGACAGGGGCTTTACTTAATTTCCCATCTTTATTATTTTTACAAATAACTCAAGGTGATGAAAATATCCAATATACTTTGAGAGAAGTGGTGGACCCTTTGGTTTTCATAATTACTATCTAGAGAAAGCATTTATTTAGGGGGTAAGATGACCAAAATAAAAGGATGGTGGCAGCCCATTTGCAAATGTACTTTGATAAAAACTGATTTTTCAAGACCTATTTTAATCCTACTTCAGTTCTCAATGCAGGACCTGGCTTTCAAGCTAAGTGACATCTATTGTATGAGAAAGAGAGATGGGTTGATTCTACTGATTCTCTTTGTAGGCATTAATAATATTGGTCAAGAGATATTTCTGGGAAAGTTCATCAGTTTGGGAACTGAGAGCATGTCTTCCTATATTTCCACATGAAATAAAAGAAGACAATGGAATGAAATAGGAAAGAAGATGGTATGATGGGGAGAGAAGTCAAGTTTGAAATAGGGGTATATGCATTTATATATAGGTTATCCAGCTGTGCATAGTGCTAAACTTTTCCAATTTCTAGTAAGCACTGTGGAATTATGGTTAGACTGGGAAGACAAAGATTATCCATGAAATTAACTGACTGATCTAAAGGGCCTGTCACATAGGCCGACGGATGCAAAACATATGTAAAAAGGACACAGCGGACGAGAAAATGTTCCATCCGTTGTTATCCGCTCTCAAAAGTGCCCCGAATTTGCATAAGCAGAGCGGACAACAACGGAAAGGAACGGACGTGGGGAGGACGTAGCGAGGATGTTAAGCGGATGCTCCACGGAAGCCTTGTGGATGGAAGTGGATGGCACATCTGCAGGGCTTCCGGGGGAGCACAGTGAAGCGGACGCACAGCGGAAAGAGCGGATGCAGAGCGGATGCTGAGCAGATGAAGCGGATGCAGAACGGATGCCTAGCGGATGCCTAGCAGATGCTTAGTGGATGCCTAACGGATGCAAAGCGTTCACTGCGCATGTGGGGAGGATGCATTGCGTCAGCCCCGCGGATATAAAAGGATGCAGCTCGCAAGCAGGTCACCATTCAGAGGAAAGACCTGCTTCCAGACACAGCTCCAGCCAGTCAACAACCATGGGGAAGAAGAGGAAGCCTGTGCCATCTGCTGCCAGCCCTGGCAAGAAGGACAGGGCCACCATCCCACCCCCTGGCCCTGACTCTGCTTCTGCTGGGGCTTCTGCTGCTTGGGCTGACTCTTCTGGTGCTGGGGCTTCTGCTGGCACTGATCCTGGTGCTGGGGCTTCTGCTGGGGCTTACTCTGCTGGTGCTGCTCCTGGTCCTGGTGCTTCTGCTGGTGCTTACTCTGCTGGTGCTGCTCCTGGTGCTGGTGCTTCTGCTGGTGCTTAATCTGCTGGCGTTGCTGCTGGTGCTTACTCTGCTGGCGCTGCTCCTGGTGCTGGTGCTTCTGCTGGTGCTTACTCTGCGGATGCTTTGCATCTGTTAGGCATCCGCTAGGCGTCTGCTAGGCATCCGCTAGGCATCCGCTCTGCATCCGCTTCATCTCCTGGTGCTGGTGCTTCTGCTGGTGCTGCTGGTGCTGCTGGTGCTTACTCTGCTGCTGCTGATCCTGGTGCTGCTGGTGCTGCTGGTGCTTACTCTGCTGCTGCTGATCCTGGTGCTGCTGGTGCTGCTGGTGCTGCTGGTCCTGCTTTTGCTGCTACTGCTGGGCCTGCTTTTGCTGCTACTGGTGGTGGTGTGGTGGAGCAGCCCCTAGAACCTCAAAGCCCCTCTGATGAGGGCCCAGATGGCCCTGCTGGAGGGAGGAAGAGGCATACACATGAACAGGAGAGGAGGCAACACTCCATCGAAGAGGAACATGAGGATGAGGTGCTCGAATGGCTGAGGGAGAACGAGTATCTATGGCGGAAGGGACACAGGCTCTATCGAGACACCAAAAGGAAGCAGGCTGCTTGGAGAGAGAAGGCGGAGAGCCTGGGCTACACTTCGGAGGTCCTCCTCGGCTGGTGGAAGCACATGAACACCTGGTATGGGAAGCTGCACCTCAAGAAATTTGGCCAGGCCACGGTCAAGCTGACGGACTGGGAGACCTATGTGATGGCCAAGTGCAGCTTCTTGGAGGGTGAGATCTGCCACCGAGGAGCAGCCCCTCTGACAACCCTCTCTCTCAGGCAGCCTGCAGAAAGCCAGTCCTCTTCTGGCCAGGAGTCAGCTCCTGTGTCCAGGCAGGTATCTGTGGAGCGTCCCACGATGGAGACCCCCCCGACAGCTGCACTCCCCATGGCGGAGCACGTGGAGACCCCCTGACGCAGTGGGAGCAAGGAGAGGGCACTTCCACCAGAGACCAACTCACATCCACCCCCAAGCGCCATCTCCACAGAAAGCAGGCAGAGAGCTAGACTGGAGGGCAGAGCCACACTGTCCTGCTGGAGATCAAGGACACCATTAAAAGCAGTGTAGATCTGCTCTCTCAGCTGGTACACACCGACATACCATCCTCAAACTGCAAGCCCTTCCTCACCTACGTCAACCAGACCCTCCTGGACATGTCCGAATCACAGTACCAGGTGATGAAGAACAGGATCACCGGTCTTCTTCACAACCCTCCAGACCCAGCTGAACCTGCTCCCACCCAGTCCAGGTCTGCTCCTCCACCCCAGGTGATGTCACTGCCCTTCCAAGGCTTTCCACAGGCCCTCACCTACTAAGGCTACGGCTACCAGGAGCTCCAGCAGCACAGGCAGCCCTTCCCAGTCCAGGCATAGGAACATCGTTCGCCACCGGTGCCACCGATGCCACCGATGTCACTGATGCCACCCATGCCACAGATGCCACCCATGCCACAGAGGCCACCGACGCCTCAACTCGCTTACCTGCAGACTAGACAGCCCCACTACACTCCTCCCTCCTCCACTCCACAGCCAAGCCTGCCCTCAGAACATCTGTCATTGGTCTTGGGACTGACACCCCATGTCCTGGAGGAAGGGGCTCTCAACATCACAGGACTGATCCAGCTCTCTGAGAGCTTCCTCCACACAACATCCCCTGTTGTCCTCTTGGGGCCAGACACCCCAATGGCGCCTCAGACCAGCACTCCAGCGGCAGCCACCTCCACAGCACCGGGACCCTTCACCCCTGAGACTATGGGCACGCCTCAGAGTGACTGAGAAGAGTGCCAGAGACTGGGTTGCTACCTGTTGACTTTATCTTTGCTTGGGACACTTTACTTGGGTCATTTTGCTTTTACAATTTGTTATTAATAAAGATTATCTTTGCTTCACACACTTGCTTCAGTTCTTTTAGTCAATAAAGTCTTGGTGGAAACTTTTAGAAATGGTTTAAGCCTTTGCATGCTTGTGGGATGGGTTAAGATAGCAGTGGGATGGGCAGGGATACCTTTGGGATGGGTAATAGCTGAGGGATGGGCAGGGACACCTGTGTGATGGGCAGGGATATCTTTGGGATGGGTAATAGCTGTGGGATAGATAAACCTCCAGTGCAAACATAGTGGGACTGTATGGTCCACCCTCCCAGGTGCCACACCTATGGCCCTTTATTATCAATAACAATGTAATCATTCATCCACACATGTCAACATAAACACAACTCTTTTTTAAATGCCCTGTTCATTGTAGGCCCACCCAACATACATGGCCCAATCTCATCCATGTGATGAGACAGGCTCAAGGAAGCATCCATTAATCATCTATTATCCTGTCTTGCCACTCCACTTCTCCAGCTGGGGAGTTGCATCAGTGTTTCAGGAGATTGCGCTGCTTCTTCCCTTCACGTGAAGCTCTGTTGGGGCCTTGCATATCCACAGTGTCTATCAGGTTTCGCCCTTGCCTCCATTCACCAGGCTCCATGTCCCCATTGCCTTGTTGGAGGTCCATGAGCTTGTTCTTCAACACTGGGTAGCGGGTGCGCATGAGATTGTGCAGGATGCAGCAATCTTCCACGATGTTCCTCACGGTCTGTGGGCAATGCTGCATGGTGGTGAAAGTACCTGGAACCTGTTGGCCAGGATGCCAAAGGCGTTCTCCACCACCCACCTTGCCCTGGACAGCCTGTAGTTGAAGATCCTATCTTCACAGATGAGGCATCTGGAAGTGTAGGGCTTCATGAGGTAGGTTCTGAGGGAGAAGGCGTCATCCCCCACGATGAAGTAGGGCACATCTTGTGTGTCGTTGGGCAGGGGTTCTGGATCTGGGAAGCCCATGATGAGGTTGCGTTCCAGCCCTTCCTTGGGGTGACTGGCGTTGTATACCTGGGCATGACCCGTTGCCTGAAGCATCAATGTACATGAACTTGTCGTCAGCATCGACCATGGCAAAGAGAATGATGCTGAAGAAGCCCTTGTAGTTGAAATAAGTGGACCCTGACTTGGCTGGAGTTTGCAGGCCACGTGCTTCCCATCTATGGCTCCAACGGTGTGGGGGAAGTTCCACTTCTGATACCACTGCTCTGCAACTTTCTTCCATCCTTCTTCAGTGGAGGGGCACTGGAGGAGCTCCTCCAGGTATTCTTCGATGATGTCCTGCACCACTTCTCTGACTACAATGCTGATGGTGTTGTTTGGCACCCTCCAGCCGTACTGCATGCTCCTGTATGTGGTCCCGGAGGCCAGGGGGCGCAGAGTCAGTGCCACCTTCAGTCCAGGGTCCAGGCTGGGCTGGAAGTTGGTGTTTGCCTTGGTCAACCTGGGTCTCAGCCGCTCCACAACTTCGTCAAACATGGCTGGCGGCATCCTCATGAAGTTCTGGAATGCACGAGTGTCTTCGTTACTCAGCTCCACCATCAACTTGTTATACAGTCCATACTCGGCTCTTCTCACGATCCATCTTCAGACCCAGACACTTCTTGCACGCCTCCTTTTCTTCGCGTAGAACAGGTGAAAGAGCCTGTAGATGGCTTCACACTGTTGTAGAACAATGGTAGCTACCAAAAGGAGTGTGTGATGATCCATGGTGGAGATGACTGGATGCTGTGGAAGAGCAAGAGCCAGATGAAGGCTGAAGAGGTCTGTACAGCAGTGCTGCTGGACTGAAAGTGAGATCCAGGTGAGTTCCTCCCCCTTTTTGTAGGAAATATAGGTTTTCCGCGAGGTGTCCTTTTGCATCCTCTAGACATCCTGCAGACATCCTAAATATCTGAGATATGTCCCCTATGTGAACGTTTTTTCCGTTTTAATGCTTTGTATGCGAGCTGCAACCGCTTTCATCCTTTCTACGTCCATGCTACTAATGCTGCGTGTCCGTTCTGTGTCTGTTTCGCTTCCTCCCTATGTCCGTTTTCCGCTGGAGTGGATGCGAGTTGCGCGGATGCACAGTGGATGCCTAGCGGATATAGCGGACGCGTAACGGATGACGACGGACATATAATGGATGTTCCCCGTATGCGTAGCGGATGTCTAACGGACGCATTGGATACATTTTCCGCTCAAAAAATTTTGTGCAGCTCAAAACTTTTTGAGCGGATGAAATGTCAGTAGATGGATGCTGGACGGATAGAGAGGATGAAAAACGGATGCAGTGAGTACAGAACGGATGCATCATGTTAACCAATGGATGGCAAGTGTTTCTCTCCGTTTTACATCCTCTTTCTATCCGTTGGTGCTGTGTGACAGGGGCTTCAGCAAGCATCATCATTCAACCTAACTTCTTGTAAGTTTGGTTCAAAAACAAACTTGGGAAGGGAAAGTACTGTGATTGCAATAGGTTTGTCATTTTCCATGGCCATGTTTATTTGAATTTCTACATAACATTCTTTACATGGATCTAGTCCTCTTTTAAAATGCTTCTAAACCTATGTATAGAAGATGCTCACGTAAGTCATGATTAACATCCTGGAAAATGCTATTCAGGTATTTCGCAGGCAGACATCTCTGTAGAAGCCCCAAAGCCAATTATTGAGGCAACGTGTCCATGAAGTGCAATGCACGATGATTGCAAGAAATAAGGTGCAGCCAATACAAGCTGGCCGGTCCCTTGACCAAATCATCAACCACATTGTCGATGAAGCTGCTAGATTATATTCACAGTGAAAATTGTGTCAGGGGAAAATGGAAAATACTACTTTAAAGCTGAAACAGCCAAATATTATTTTAAGGTGCTTCCATTATGAGCTGGAGATGAGAAAAAAGACAATATCAAGAAGACACGACATAAAAATAGCTCCTTTCCATGTTTCTGCCTTAATTAAGGAGCTGTGGTGGCACCGTGGTTAGAAGGCAATATTGAAGACTAACTCTGCCCACTGTCAAGAGTTCGATCCTGACCTGCTCAAGGTTGACTCAGCCTTCCATCCTTCCGAGCTGAGAAAAATGAGGACCCAGATTGTTGGAAGCAACATGCTGGCTCCATAAACCACTTAGAGAGGACTGTAAAGTACCATGAAGTGGTATATAAGTCTAAGTGATGTTGCTATTAATTAGGGAAGTGTGAAGTTGAGTCTGTATAAGAACAAAGTGGATCCATCATCAATTTCCCCCTTGCTAGAGCAAGGTGCTACTGAGAGTTTATGATCTGAAGGGAGAATGGGAATAATCCCTGGAAAGATCATCTGAAGGAGCAGAGGTCATTCAAGGAGATGCTGTGTTAGTTTCTAATAGGACAGAGAATTTTAAACAATCTGATAAATTCCATCAAGGATGTGAGCATAAGAGGTGGCAGGTCTAGAGTGGTGGAAATGATGTGCTTAGACTCGGACGAGGTTTTTCACAAGACAGCCCTGCAAGCAAGAAGAGAAAATGTAGGTAGGAACACTTATGGGGAAATTCAATTACTGGAGAGTGGATTTAGTGTCAACCCTTGGGGATCGGTTGTGTGAAGGCAGAAGAAAGGAAGCAGTGAGCAAACTATGGAAGTGTAATAAAGGATGCAGAGGGAGCAGCTGAAGCTGGTTGCACCAAATCTTTTGCAGCATTGGAAAACTGAATATAGTAAAAATCAACGAAGAGAGATAATGCAATGCAAATTCACAAAGAGGCATCTTTTGCCTTTGGAAATTCACATTTGAAGCAATGGAATGGAACAACCTACAATCTTATGATAGGTTATGATTCTGGGCAAACAGAATTCCATATTGAATGTCAAACACTATAGCAGAGGACTTGACAGCTTTAAGACTTGTGAACTTCAACTCCCAGAATTCCTCCTCCAGTCATGTTAGCTCAAGAATTCTGGGAATTGAAGTCCACAAGTCTTAAATTTGCCAAGTTTGAAGATCCTTGCACTATAGCTGTGATGGCGCGCAAAGCCATTTGTGCTGTCACGCAAGCCACTGGCATACTTACCTCACTGTGGATTCATGCGCCTCTCAGCTGATTTTTTGGCTGGTTTGAGGCCTTTTTTGGCCTCCCAGAGGCTTAAAAAAAGCTTCTGCAAGCTTTGCAGGGTGAATAATAGATCCATTTTGTCACTTCCTGTAATACCGGAAGTGATGAAATGGATCTATTATTCACCTGCAAAGCCTGCAGAGGCTTTTTTCAAGCCTCTGGGAGGCTGAAAAAGGCCTCAAATCGGCTGAAAATCAGCTGTGAGGTACAATGCAGGTAAGGGGATGGGATTGTGCATGCATGTGCAGGGGGCAAGGGGGCAAGCATGCATTGCTTTCTGGGTGCTGGCATGCGAGCGTGAGTGAGCAATTTTTGGCACAGGAGCCCCAAAAGGTTAGCCCCCACTGCACTATAGTGACAAATCTCATATAGTGACTTCAAATCTCAACAAATAAATGCTCTGTCTTACATATTGGCAGAAAAAAATCAGAAAATAAAATACAAGCTAAATTGTCAAGACCTTGTTGAAGATCCAAACTTTGTCAAGGACCTTGGAATACTCATCTCTAATGATCTAAGTGCTAGAGCCCACTGAAACTACATCACCAAAAAGGCATTAAGAGTTGTTAATCTAATCCTACGTAGCTTCTTCTCTGGTAATATCACACTACTAACTAGAGCATACAAAACATTTGCTAGACCAATACTCGAATACAGCTCATCAGTCTGGAACCCATATCATGTATCTTATATTAACCCAACTGAAAAAGTCCAGAAATATTTCACAAGAAGAGTTCTCCGCTCCTCTACTCATTGCAGAATACCTTATGCCACCAGACTTGAAACTCTAGCCCTAGAAAACCTAGAACTATGCTGCCTTTGGTCCGATCTTAGTATATAAAATCATACATTGCAATGTCCTACCTGCAAATGAATACTTCAGCTTCAGTCATAACAATACAAGAGCACACAATAGATACAAACTCAAGGTTCACCGCATCAAACTTGATTGCAGAAAATACAACTTCAGCAACAGAGTGGGTAATGTTTGCAATACTTTACCTGACTCTGTGGTTTATTCCCCAAACCCCAAAAACTTTAATCTTAGACTGTCTATTATTGACCTCACCCCCTTCCTAAGAAGTCTGTAGGGGGTGTGCATAAGCACACCAATTGTGCCTACCGTCCCTGTCCTATTGTTTTTTATTTTTCTTATAAGAATCTATCACATGTATTCAAAACTATATTTATTCTTAAACCTGTATCTTGTAAGCGATTGAAAAATCAAACAAATACTAAAAAAAAAAATACAATCCAAACTGAAAAAGGGGAATTCCGGTTATGTTAGAATAAGCAGGAAAGTAATAGTTGTGACAAAAGCTTTTCGGGGTGGGAAAAAAAATCTGCAAAACAATGTGAAATAACCCCCCTAGTATAAAATGAGGACTAGAAACACTGCTGCCATTTGATAGCATCAGTTAACCAGACTTACTTGATTGTGACAAAGTCATCACGCTTCTGCAAGAAGAGGACAAATTTTGGTATAAAGAAATTGGAAACCACTTAGTGCCTATTGCATGGTGCCTTTGATGTTTCTTCTTTCCAATCCTTCAGTAATTTCTTTTCTGTGAAGTTTTTCTTAACTCAACAGGTCCAGAGGTTCTAGAGCAAATGGTAATGGGGGCAAAATAATGACATGTTATGATGATGTCATTGCAGAAAGACAGCCATTATGTGTTTGTTACCGAATGCCAGATGCAAACATAAGAACTCTTTGAGTTATGGCTCCAACCAGGATCAGAATTTCCACTGCCAAGCAAGATGGATGTTAAGTGAGTCACTCCAATTTTACCACCTTTCTTGGCACAGTTGTTAAGTGAATCATTGCTGTTAAGTGAATCATACAGTTGTTAAGTGAATCCATCTTCCCCACTGACTTTTCTTGTCAGAAGCCAACTGGGCAATGTAATGACAACCATATGACCCTGGGACATTGTAGCCATTATAGATACATGCTGGTTTCAAAGAACCTGGATTTTTATCATGTATCATGGGGATGCTATGACAGTCATAAGTGTGAGGAGAACCACTCATAAGTAACCTTTTTTCAGTGTCATAACTTTGAACATTCACTAAACTGGTGGTCGCAAGTCAAGGACTACCTGTATATAAGTGGGGACATTTGTGTGACGATCTTATCATATACATGTTGTTATCCTTATCCACTCCAACCATATTTATTTATTTAATTAAAGCAGGGGGGCAAACTCGACTTAACATTGAGGGCTGCGTCAGGGTTGTGTTTGATCTTGGGAAGGGGGGCGTAGCCGTGGGGGTAGCCAGATAGACATAACTTGTGTTGGGGGCACCTGTGGTGGCTTGAGCACTCCATCAGTGAACCTGTGTGAGACCCCCCCGAGCTCCGTTTTCACTGGTAGAGAGTTGTAGGTGGCCATCCAGGGGTGGGATGCTACTGGTTCTGCCTGGCTCCATAGAACCAATAGCTCTGAAGAGCAGCAGACACCAAACCAGTTCTGTGTCTGCTTGTTGTCCCACCCACCTGCCTGGGCTCTTACCTGACCTTTATTTCCTGCTTTTTTAACCTCAGCTGCTTTGCGCGGCACAGCTGAGGTTGAAAAACCAGGAAAAAAGTGGCTTTCCAAATGCTGCACACCTGCGCGCAGCACTTTTCAGCTGTCTGGATGGCACAGCTAAAGCTTTTTTTACACATGCGCACAGCGTGCATCTGGTGTGCGTGCATGTGAGGTGAGCATGTGCGTTCAAAACATGGTCACCAAACTGGTAGTAACACTGGTTGAATCCCACCACTGAGGCCATTGCAGTTGAAAACCGAGCTCTGTTTTCACTGGCAGAGGCACTGCAGGCTGGTCCTTTGTTCTTTCCAGGGTGGCCTTACGGGCCAGATCTAAGCGCCCCGTGGGGCAGATTCTGCCGCGGGCCTTGAGTTTGACATCCCTGATTTAAAGGAATGATGACCAATTCCTTTAAAAGATCTTTATGCATGGGAGCTGACAGCTGTATCCAAGATCTGGGAATCTGTCTGCCTTGCTGGTCTTCCTGATTGGAGAGAGAACTATTAGCATGTTCAACCATACATGCATATGATTCACATGATTCACCTGTATTCATCACCTAAATACAGGTGATCCTTGACTTACGACCACCCAAAATTTCTGTTGCTAAGTGAGACATTTGTTAAGTGAATTTTGCCCCATTTTGTAATCTTTCTTGCCATGTTTGTTAAGTGAATCCCCGCAGTTGTCAAGTTAGTAACATGGTTGTTAAGTGAATCTGGCTTCCCGACTGACCTTGCCGTCAGAAGGTCGCAACAGGGGATCACATGACCCCGGGACACTGCAACTGTCATAAATATGAGTCATTTGCCAAGTGTCTGAATTTTGATCAGGTGACCATGGGGATGCAGTAACATTCGTAAGTGCGAAAAACGGCCATAAGTCACTTTTTTCAGTGCTGTTGTAACTTTGAATGGTTACTTAGTGAACTGTTGTAAATCGAGGACTACCTATATGTCAAGACTTTTTCAAACATCCAAGAAATGGGGGGAATTTGCCAACATCCCCTAACACCCTTTTTAGCCTTATAGTAATAGCAATAGCACTTAGATTTATACACTGGTTACAGTGCTTTAAAACTCTCTCTAAGTAGTTTACAGAGTCAGCCTCTTGCCCCCAACAATCTGGGTCCTCATTTTACCCACCTCGGAAGGATGGAAGGCTGAGTCAACCTTGAACTGGGTGGGATTTGAACTGTCAAGTAGCTTGCAGTACTGCAGTCTAACCACTATGCCACAGAGGCTCCTTATGCATGCAGGGACAAATGGGGTAATGGATTGCTTATTTATTTATTTATTTATTTATTTATTTATTTATTTATTTATTTA
>BLBF01000036.1:15636126-15656511 GCA_015471245.1 Laticauda colubrina | reverse complement strand
TTATTTATTTATTTATTTATTTATTTATTTATTTATTTATTTATTTATTTATTTATTTATTTATTTACTAATTTGATTTGTCAATCGCTTACAAGATAATAGGTATAAGTATAAACATAGTTTATGAATACATGAAATGGATACATATAAGAAAAATAAAAAGAAAAGACAGGGCACATTGGTGTGCTTATGCACGCCCCCTACAGATCTCTTAGAAAAGGGGTGAAGTCAATAGTAGAAAGTCTAAGGTTAAAGTTTTTGGGGTTTGGGGAAGAAACCACAGAGTCAGGTAGAGTATTCCAGACATTGACCACTCTGTTGTTGAAGTCGTACTTCCTGCAGTCAAGTTTGGTGTGGTTAGCCTTGAGTTTGTATCTATTGTGTGCTCTTGTGTTGTTATGGTTGAAGCTCAAACATTCATTGACAGGTAGAACATTGTAATTGTGTTTGCATGTTTCGCCAAACTCCCCGGAACTGAATGTGAGTGGCCTCTTCTTCTTTGCTCCTGCTTTGGAATAACCCTTTCCTCGTTTTCTTCAAATTTAGCAACTTTAATCTTGGATATTATTTTGTGTTTATGCCTTTTGCTTGTTACTGAACCGATGCAATCTTAACACCACTGCAAAGTTAAAAGATAAAACCTCCTTTGAGTCAAGTTCAGTCCCAGGTGACTTCTGGAAATCTCCATATACTTTTCATCGAAATGTGAAAGAAGTTGCTTCCCATTGCTTTCATCCAGGTTGTTGTTGTTTTTTTAAACTTTCTAGTGTAGCCTACAGCCCTGGGTCTCCTGTCGGTCTTTCCTCCAAGTCCTAATAAGGTTTGACAGTGCTTAGCTTTTTTAGATTATCCAAGGTCAGCTAATCCATTTGAAAATCTGCTCCAAGAAGGGAAGGGTGACTTAATGATTCTGACAAGGGCTAGCCAATCAGCAGTATGTTAACTCTTTTCCTTTATGGTATGTTTGGTCCCAAGAGGCAAATAATAGCTTCAGGGTAAAGAATTAGTTAGGGGAACAATGCAGAGAAGAGTCGGGGCAGGGCCCTGCTTTTCTAGCATCCTTGTCCTGACTGGATGTTGTGGTTTGCCAACAGCAGGTGTGGACGGCTGAGGTTTCTGAGAGTGAGGACTTGGACGAGGGGCCTGTGTGTGATGCAGGGATGGGGCCAGGACTATCAGAGAGTGGGGTGCTGCCTTCAGAGACTGTGGATACTGGCAGCAGTGATGAAGAGGATCCCGGGGAGCCTGTGCTCAGTGTGCGTGTGCACAGGGCTGCTTGAAGGAAAGAGCAGCTGAAGCAGCAAGGGTGACTCAGGAGTAAAGCTGGAAGATGATGGCCCCTCCCATAAGGGATAAAAGCCAGCCTTCGGGGTTGACTTTTTTGCAGGAAGCAAAGAAGTTCTTTGTGCTCAGAGTTCTCGTTGAAGCCCTGCTTCCTCCAGTTTGGTTTTTTTGAAACTTCTGGCTTGGGATATTTATCTGCAATTAGTCTTTTGTTCTTGGCAGCCTTTCGCAACCTTGGATGGGCTTGCTCTTATCTGGGACAATTAGTTTGAAATGACTCTTGGTTGTGAATGCACAGAATTCACAGCATCACATTAAAAGGGGTCTGCTTTTATGAACAATTTGTGTTTGTTTGATTTGAACAAGGCTTGGGTCAGAACACTGGATTTCCGTGAAAGGGAGGGAGGTGATCAATCCTGCAATTGCAGAAAGGAACAATATATTTAATGATACATACAGTAGCAGCTGCAAGATTGGAGTATGCCCAAAACTGGAAGAATGAAGATACCCCTACAGAAAGTGAAATCATAAGGAAAATATTAGTCTGTGCTGAGATGGACAGACTAACTTTAGAAATCAAAGATAAGGGTGAGACATAGTATTATGAAGTCTGGAGTAAAATGTATCAATGGACAGAGTCAAAGAAAAAGAAAGAAAGGGTTGACACTTTATGAAAACTAAAGTTTTATAAACCAACAAGAATGGGATATAATGGATAAATATGAGATGATACGAATACATGAGTATAAAAGATGGTTGTAAATAAGTATATAGTTGTATATAAATGTATATAAATGTAAATAGAAATAATATGCAGCTAGTACTATACTAACATAAGGGGAAAAGGAAATTAACTGTTATATGTATTTCTATACTATAGTCTATATGGCCAAAATGATGGCCAAGAAAGCTGAACTGTGTTCAGTTGTTTTTTATGTTTTTATTCAATAAAAGTTATTATTATTATTTTTTTTAAAAAATCCTGCATTTGCAGGATCCAATCTGGGTGGTTTATCACGACCAGAGGTTTGTCTTCCAAGCTTTTAGACTCATGGCCTCAGGGAAATTCTCTGTGTGCTTTTGGCTATTCTGTGTGTGGTATTTATATGGTGAATGTTGTGTGTAGCTTTTTAGATGTAGATGTTTTGGAATATTAATGTGTTTAAAAAAAAAACAATCAGGAAATCCAGTTATCACATCTTCCAGTAGTTTGGGTCCTCCTTAGGGCTTGGGTTAATTTCTTCCTCTCTGACAAAATGTTCAGCCTGCTCCTTCAGGATTTCAACACGCCTGTGGAGAATCTGCCTGGCCCAACCGCCTGTCTCCTCATAACTTCCGTCTACTTCAACCTCCGCCTTTGGAACATCTCCCAAACACATCCATCGCCTCAGGTAACCTCTTGATCTTGTCTCCTCCGAGAACAGCTCTGACTCCAGAGACTCTGCTGCTAAATTTTCTGTCTGGTCATCTGCTAGTCTCCTTCAGTTTCACAATCATTTCACGTCCATGATTTTGCCTGCAATTTGTGAAGAGGGGTGTGTTAGAAAATAGCTCCAGATCCATTCAGGGATTTCACAGTGACCTTTAGCAGGACATTAGGCTCTTCTGATGACTCACAATTATAACACAATCTCCTTCCACCTTTAAATATATTGGACATCAATTCCCAGTATGTTTTGATTAAGCTGGATAGAGATTCTGGGAATTGATTGAAAACAGCTGGAAAATAATAAGTCTACATGAGGAGTAACAAAAGAACTGCAGCAGTGTTTCTCTAGCTCTCAACCCCCCCCCCCCCAAACACCAAAATATGATGTGAGGGAGAACTGCACATGGTCCTCTGCTTAGGCTGATGATGACACCATCCCTTCTTCATTTTTTTTTTTTAAAAGAGCATCGTACAGTTTGAAGAGCAACCACCTGAACAGGTACATCGGGATGTGGAATGTTGCAAGTGTGCCAGAGAGGTGAAGAAGACAAAAGGGCATTGGAAGAACATCTGAAGGAAGAAGATGCATTGAAGCTAGTACATTCATGAAGGCTTACTGAACACTGGAGAGACCAAATTGGCTTACGAGAAAGGCCACCTGAAAAATAGAAAAGAGACATGACAAAGTAAAGTATTACATGGACAGTGCATTAAAAAAGTAGCAGGCAAGGCAGATATGTAACAACAAGGGCTGGCAATAGTTAAGAATAAGAAAATTGGAAAAAATAGTTAGAGAGGTTAATTTTCACTGCACAAGACCAAGTGTTAAGAAAAATTCATATAAAGCTAGAATTGAGAAGATGGAAACAGATAGCAAATTCCATGTCTACAAAAAAACTGAAGAAACAGTGAACTACCTAGTTAGCTCTGCAGGAAGACTGCACAGACTACAAACAACAGCATGACAAAGTAGCAACAATGGTGCATCGGAATATCTGCAAAAAAACCCCACAAAATCTACCTATCCCAGGTCCTTGGGAACTCAACAGACAGATAAATCCAGTTTAAACATCTGTCTGACTGTGCAACCAACCACAATTCCTTATTCCAAAGGAAGTAGGTTTAATATTAAAAAGAGGAAAAAAGTAGACTTCATTACAGTCATGGTAGAACAATAACTTCAGTTATGGTTACAATGCAACAGTATCCATGATCAGAATATTTCTTCTTCCCTTTGTTTTTAAATCAGGCAAATAATTTCACTATATTTTTCTTTGGATTTAATGTATCAGGATTGAAGAGGTTATAAAAAAAATGAAATGATTGAAATAGCTGAGGTTTGTATACGCTCTGAGAACATGTAAATTGCAGTCTATGCATTTACAATAGTTCTTGTTAAATGGCCTGTATCTGAAAGTATGTATGCCATATTTTACACTTTACTCAGATAGGAATGCATGAAAGATATAGAGCTCTTTCCCTAAATAAATAAAAGTTCCTAAACAGCTTACTAAAAACATTAGAATTGCATTCTATGGATTATTGGAGTGCTTTACAATGCTATTAAAATCATCATGACACCTTCCATAAGTAGAAACACTAAGAATGTATAAATCAACCACCAGTTGCAAGCTTGGCTAATAAAAATGGATGAAAACAAATCTAAACCATCTCAAAAATGCGAAAGATTTCATTACTTGTCAAAGTGATGTCAGGTTCAGTGATGCGTAATCTCCTGGGAAGGGAATCATCCCATTGCTGGGTGCCATTGCTGAGAAGACCATGTCTCTCCTTTCCACATTCCTCTCCTCTGATGGAGAAAGTCTTGAACTCATGCTAGAACTTGATTAGACTTGCTTGGAAGAAAGTGGTGCCTGACATCTTAAGTCAAAAACAGCACATTAGGGTAAGAAATGAATTGAGAGGAAGAAGGGACATTTTGCAATGGACAAGAAGTAATTTACTTAATAATTTCGTTATTTAAGCTGCCTGGAGCATCAGTTGGGTGGGCATATAAATGTGCTTACTAAATAAATGGTCCCAAAAGGCTGGCAAAGATTTGTTTATTTCCTGGAGCAAAGTTCAAAATAGTTCTCTCTCCCTCACTACATCAATGCGGATGAGACAAAAGGATACATCTTATTTCAACTCAAGCAATAGGATGCTCTTTTTCAACAGGCTAGTTTAGGCGTGCCCAGCAGGCTGACTGGCACACATTATTCTGCCCTTCAGCAGCTCCTAGCTGGATGCTCTTGCCCTTCAACCATCAGGGCTGGCTGCTTGTTCACATCAATACTTTTCCTGCTGTGTGTTAGATCAATTACTCTTAAGGTAGCATTCCAAAAAAGGATGCCACCAAAGAATAGGTAACTGTGGCCAAACTACTTTTGCTGAAGAGAAAGCAGTGGAGGTTATTCCATAATAGATTTCTCTACTCAACAGAGAAGGTTTTATAAATGCCATTTATTTCTGAAAGAAAACAGAGATAAGCAGAAACCAGATTACAAGAGGACAGCTTAATTACAAACATGAGGGAATTATCAGAAGGCAGTGGAAAAAGAATATTGCTAAAAATAAAAATAAGGTGTTCCTCTCTCCATTTTTCTTATCCCATTGTCTTTCTCTACAGGCTCCCCAGTTCCAGTAATAACCAGGATGCCTTTGGGGAATAAAGAGTCTTCCTTGTTAAGCCATCTTTTTTGGCGTCTTGAGGCTGGGTGACATTGTGTCCTCGGGATTACATAGCCTTTTCTCAGAAAAGGTTTACAGGCTCTGGTCGAATTTGATTAATTGTGTATGTGCAATTATTAGTAAAAGGGCGAAGTTGGGCGTGGATCCATTTAAATACCAGAGAGAAAAGAGAGAAACTTAGAGGTGCCTTAGGGAGTGAGCTGGATAATGGGTGCAAGATCTAGGCAGGGACAAACCAAGAAAGAACTGGGAGGGTTGGGAGTTTAGTTAACTGCATGCCAACCACCTTGAGAAAACCCTAAAGAGGGAGATTTATGTTTATCTCCTAGCATTTGATCTATGATCAAAGTAAATACATGATGAAAAGTTACACACACACACACACACACACACACACACACACACTTTATCTTCAAAGCTTTGCAACCTGATGTCTTTCAGATATCTTGAACTACAATTCCCAAGACTCCAGGCCAGCATGACTATTGACTACTTTAGCTGGATGATAGTTGGAGATCTGAGAGATCTTCAAACAATCAAGGTGGGAAAGCCCTTCTAAATCAGTGGATGCATAAACTGTAAACTAGAATTCTCTCGTGGTTGCAGCAGGCCTGCAAGGTATCCATGGTGTGGGCACAGAGGTAACAGAGCAACACTGTCAACCATGGTTTACAGGACATATGACCAACCACATAGGAAGGCTATTATTTTGATAAATCTTTTCCCCGTGGTAGATATTTCAGAATAGCACAAAAAGTATGTTTTCCAGTGTCTAACTGACTTAAAACCATTAGTTGAACCAAGAGATGCAGAAAACTTTAACTCTTTACTGCCATCTAATGTTCATTTGGGTATTTACAGCCCAGATATGTTGCTTCAAACCATTGAATCACACTATGTGTGATAGACTATATGAGTAATTGTCAGTCCTCCAAAGTAAACTAGACTAGGAAACCAAAGTTATGAATGCTAATGCTACTTTTATTATAAGATTATAACAACAGAATCTTGCAAGTCTGAATGTGCCTGTCCTCTCCCTCCCTTTATGTTCAAGTGAATTAGGTAAGGTCATGTTTGAGACGTTTCCCTCAAAGTATATTTTGTGCTGGACTAAGATTTATTTTCTCTGACCCTTGTCTTGGTTGGGGCTCTTCCTTTGGTTCCTCCTGCCAGTCACAAGGATCCACAAATAAGGAATCATCCAACAGTCCCTGAAAACTTCAAACAGAACAGAGCTGAGTGTCAACCCTGAAGCTGACCTGACTGAAGCCATCTTGGAGCTTCAGTGTTGCTTGAGGAGACCTGAGGGGTAGGGAGGAGGGATTAGAGATAGCTGGGGTTTTATAGCCAAAACAAAATGTTTTCTCTTGGGAATCAAGGACATTCTCACAGCTGGTCAGAGGAAGGAGGAGTGATGTCACCAGGCAATGAGACAGCGCCATGATTGGACTATGTGACTGATTGGGGAGGGGGAAAAACTTTAACTTTTAATTAGGTGAAAACCATGGGGACTTTCAGAGTCAGTTTTCACCAGCCTGTGCTAATATGACATATCAAATAAAACTATTCTTTTTGAAGAATCTACCTGTCTTGGAGTTTTGTTTGCTGTGAGTATGTGGATATGTATGTGTGTACTAAGCTTAGATCAGACTATAGGCAGGGTAGTTCTTGGTTGTCCAGGCCCAACATTTCCAGTCTAGAATACCTTATGCTACCAAGCTTGAAATTTTGGACCTGGCCAACCTAGAACTACCCTGCCTATGGACTGATTTAAGCTTAGTACACAAAATTGTCTGCTACAGCGTCCTACCTGTCAATGACTACTTCAGCTTCAACACAATAACAATAGATACAAACTCAAGTTAAACCACTCTAAACTCAATTGCAGAAAATATTTCAGCAACACAATGGTCAATGCCTGGAACTTACTACTTGACTGTGTTGTTACATCCTCAAACCCCCAAAACTTTAACCTTAAACTGTCTATCGTGGACCTTACTCTATTCCTAAGAGGTCTGTAAGGGGGTGTGCATAAGTGCACCAGCGTGCCTACCGTCCCTGTCCTGCTGTTCCCATTTATCCATTTCTTCATACTCATTTATTATGCATATACTTATACCTGTTTATACTTATATGTTTATATGTTATGTTCATACTTATACTTGTTTTCTCATGCATGCTTGACAAACAAATAAAATAAACAAATAAATAAATAAATGTTACTTGGAATTCTGACACTGAGCCACATTGTCTAGCAACCATATTCCCAGGCTTTGGCAGGAGTCTTTCCATCTCTACTTGGAAATGCTGGGGATTGAACCCCCGAGTCCTGTCCTCCACTGAATGGGAAAGCCTTCAGTCTATTGCAGAGCCACCCCACTTGACAATACAATTCATGGTAGTGAGAGCTGAGCGATCAACAGGCACTGCCTCAGTCTTGGCAGCCCTTTCTCCTATGTGATTTGCACAAGGCATTCTGCGTGCTGTTAATGAAACAGTTGACAACACAAATTAGGACTTCAGAACAAAATGATCCTCCGATGAACATCCCTAAGGAGCAGCCATTCTTGTGATCTCAGCTATGCTGAGGTGGCATCAAGTTGGAAAAAGGTCTAAATCGACATGGAAATGTGGTGATCTTAAAAGCTCTGAGAGAAGGGAGAAGAAAGGAACAAACTGCCCTGGAGGGAAAAAGTCATTGCTATAATACCTGACTAATCTGTGTTTTTCTCTGATGGAAAGTGGGTTTTTAAAGAAAAGGATGAGATACCCTTCCTCCTTTGATTTTCAAATCTCTCCCTCTCTCCCTCCTTCCTTCTCCCTCTTCAGAAAAATGTCCAAGCTGCTCCCTGTAGCTAAATTAAGAGCAGTTTGAGGTTTGGCTTCTTCTGTTCCTCAGGAGAGTTGAAGTAATTATGTATTGGCAGAATGTTAAGATATTATTATAAATTAAGGAGGGAGTTTACTAGGAGAAGAGAAGACAAAGAGTTGGTTGGTTTGTGCTTCTAGAATCACTGAAGATTTGGAAGAGTTGCAGAGATTATTTGGTCCAATGAACTCTTTATTGCAGTACAAGAAAAGTTTGAGTATCCGAAAAGATAGCATTCTCATCTTCTACTGAAATATCCCTACAGGTAGTTCTTGACTTACAACCATAATTGAGCCCAAAATTTATATTGCTAAGTGAGCCAATTCATAATTGGGTTTTGTCTCATTTTACAACCTTTCTTGCCACAATTGTTAAGTGAATCACTGCAGTTGTTAAGTTAGTAACAGAGTTATTAAGTGAATCTGATTTCTCCCATGATTGTACTTCTCAGAAGGTAGTAAATGGTGATCAGAGGACCCTGGAACACTGCAACTGTCATAAATACATGTCAGTTGCCAAGCATCTGAATTTTGATCATGTGATCACAGGAATGCTGCAATGGTTGTAAGTGTGAAAAATGCTCATAAGTCAAAACAATTTTCAGTGCCATTGTAACTTTCAATGGTCACCAAAATGTAAATTGAGGCACACCTGTACTCTAAATCTAGGACTACCTGTATTCTATCTCCATGTCTAGAAAATGTCCCTCCAACACAGCAAATAATGATAATAGTAACATTAAAACATTAGGGTGAGAATAGGTTAGCAATTTTTAAATCCATGAACCTTCAATAGCTTTCAGAGGCTCTGCCCCACAGATCACTCACTGGACGAGAGTCCCTCTAGCTGAACTCTACCCACTGTTCTTGTGGCCTTCCTGCTACACTGAGATATCCCTGACTCAGTTGCTAGGGTTGACAGAAGATCCTCAAAGCTGATAATTCTTGGAGGACTTCAATCTGCAGTCAGGTGGCCTGCTATCTGGCACAGTTTAGGAGTTGATGGCTACCATGACAATCCTAGTCTTGCATAAATCATCAAGGGCGCAACGTGGCACTGAAGATTAGAACTGGGTCTTGTCTTGTCTAGGGAGAAGCCACAAAGTGGTTTGGTAGCAGGTGGTCTGATAACATGGTCTATAACTGAATTGCTTTTTGGCTTGTCAATGCTGTCGCCCCCCCTAAGGAGACAGAATCTATTAGAGTGATCTGCCCTACATGATTAATGGATGCTTTGGAGAGATCGGTGGTTATACAAATTTGATAAATAAAAACCCTGAGGGCTTTCAGAGAAAATTGGATGTGTATATGGGTGTGTTTCCCTGAAGACCTTGAGGGAAGGAGGTAGTTTGGCCGAGCTTTTAGTTGCTGCCTGGAATGGTCATATGATCTGGGCTTTGGATCAGAACAGAATAATAGAGTTGGAAGGGACCTTGGAGATCTTCTAGTCTAACCCCCTTCTCAAGCAGGAGACCCTAGATAAGTGGCTGTCTTATCTCTTCTTAAATGCCTCCAGTGATGGAGCACCCATAACTTCTGAAGGCAAACTGTTCCACTGGTTAATTGTTCTTAGTGTTAGAAAATGTCTAGAGAGAAGGCGGAGCTACGTCTCGGTGTTACAGCTGCGATCTCGGGGCTCTGAGATCTCAGCTGATATTTTTGCCTCTGGTCGGTTCTAACGGACCTAAACCGTCCCGTAGAGACGGGGATTGTGAAGGGCACAGTCCCAGGATCCCAGAGACATCGCAAAATCTCTGGTTTGATCCGGGAGAAGCCCTTTTGCTGGAAGCAGAAAGGCAGCCTCTAAAGCTGCTGAAGTCGGGACAACTCCGGAAAGAAAGGGATTTAAATGAGTGTGTATCGGTTGGGTGAGAAATTCTTTTGCATTATAAATTGATTAAGACTTGAAAGGACATCCTGAACAAAGAAGAAATCTGTGACTTTATTTTTCTTTTGACTGAACCTGGGTTGAGCGGCGTTTAAGTGATGTCAAATTGAGACTTGGATTTTTTTTTTTTCTTATTTTCTTTGAGGACTTTAAGGTGACTTTGTAGGTAACCGGATTGAATTTTCTCTTATATATATTTTTATTTTTCACTTGATTTTTATTTTTTATCTTTTTAACTTTCTTTTTAGGATAGAGGCTCCCTTTGACTATCTTTTTTTTTTGTTTGAGTTCTTTATAAACATTTTTTCTTTTGGCTGGGGGGGGAAAGAGTATTTAGAGATGCTGTAACACTGCCAACTAGAGGCTTGAAAATATTTTATTTGAATTGGGGAGAAAAGCACTTCTTTTCAAGGACATTTTAATGTGATAAGATAGAGGGAGAATACAGCAAAATATTATTACAGGTGCTCTCTTGGACTCTTATCAATATTTCAACATTTGAGGTTTGGCTTTGAAGCTGCTGGAGAAGACAGTCATAATAAGAGCCTTGGATAAAGAAATAAAGTGCAGTGTACAGTGTATATATATATATATATATATATATATATATATATATATATATATATACATACATACATACATACATACATACATACATACATATATATATATATATACTTTTGAAACTCCTACTCGCCAGCCTTTTTGGTTAATTTTAACTCTAGCATCCTTGCTTTTTATTTTAAAGGGAAAGCCTCAGAGTTTTTTCTTTTTTCTTCTCTTTCTTTGCTTCTTCCATCTATTTTAATTTGGATTAGGGTCTAGAAGAACCTGAAGACCTTTCTTTTTCCTTTTTCCTTTTTTCTTTTTTGGTTTTGGGCTTTTTACTATTGGATTTTTTTCTTTTTCTTTTTGATTTTTTGGACTATATTTGGTTACTATACCAGTTGGATTTAAAGTCAAAGAGAGCTTGAAGACTTGGAAATATTAAAATGAGCAGGAAGCCAAAACCATTCGGCGTCTTTGCTTCTACCTCTGCTTCCCCATCACTTGAAGGACAACTTTCAATTCAGACAATGTTGAAGCAAGATAAGGAACAAGAAAAAGTAAATTTACAGATGATTATGCAAGGAATTCAAGATATTAAGATAAAAATAGATACCATGGACAAAAAAATAGAGAAATCTGATGAAAATTTTAAACAAATGATGGGAAAGTATGAGGAGAGATTCCAAAAAATTGAGGAAGAAGGAAAACAAAGAGATGAGAAGATTGGAAATATTGACACTAGATTAACAGTGATAGAACAAGAAAAAAATGGGATGTTGAGGTGGGAGATGGAAAGATCAGAATTTTATCTTAGATTTCAAAATATAGAAGAGGAAAAAGGAGAAAACTTGGCTGTGATAATGATAGAAATATTGGCAGATCTTCTGGAAATTACTGAGGAAAAAATGATGGACGGAGTAGATGAGATATACCGAGTTTATACAAGATATGCGATGAGAAATAAACTACCAAAGGAAGTACATATTAGATTTACTAAAAAATCCATCAGAACACAAATATTACAAGTGGCAAGAGAAAAAGCATTGAAATATAAAAACAAAGAGATTGTAGTTTTAAAACAAATACCTAGAAGAGTGAGAGAGATGAGAAGAGAATATCAATTTTTGACCAAAATGCTACTGGAAAATGAAGTGAACTACAGATGGCTGATACCAGAAGGACTAATTTTTACGTGGCAAGAGCAGAGACATAGAATTGACTCGATTGAAAAAGCAGAACTTTTTTATGCAGAATTTTTTGGAAGAAGAAAAGAGGAGGCAGAGAAAGAGATCTCATTAATTGAGCTTCTGGAGGAACAACTGGAGATTGAAAAAGAGAAAGGAGTTGCAGGTGGACAGGTAGACAGTAAAGAACAACGTGAAGTGAGAGCTACGAGAGCTGTTAGACCTAAATATAAAGCATAATCATGGAAGAAAAAAAATTGATTACAATGAATATAAATGGACTTAACTCAGCTGTTAAAAGAAGGAAAACTTTTCACAAATTAGAGAAATTAAAATTTGATATAATTTGCTTACAAGAAGTTCATATTAAAAAGCAACATGAGCATTTGTTAGTACAGCCAAAATTAGGGAAAATATTTACTTCTTTGATTCAATGTAAGAAAAGAGGAGTGGTTCTCTACATTAAAGAAGATATTCTAGCAAAACTGATCTACACGGATGAAGATGGAAGAGTATTAATGGTGGAAATAATGGATAATAATAAAAAAATACTCTTGATTGCAATTTATGCTCCGAATGATAAACAAGAAGAGTTTTATAAAAAACTACATATGGAAATAATTAGACTGGACTATGTTAACATAATCATGATGGGAGACTTTAATGGAATTGTGGACAATATATTGGACTATATAACAACAACAACAAAACAAAATAGAAAGATTCTCCCTAAATCTTTTTTTAAAATGACAGATGAATTAACCTTAAAAGATATTTGGAGAGAAAGAAATGTTAAAACTAAACAATATACTTTTTACTCTAATAGACATTTATCATGGTCCAGGTTAGATATGATTTGGATCTCAACAGAATTAATATCTACTATTCAAGAAACAAATATTGAAATAAGTACTTGGGCAGATCATAGTCCAATGACAATTAAATGGAAGGGACAAAGAAAAAGATCGAGATGGACATTAAACAATACCATTTTAAAGGAGAAAGATTTTATACAATGGATGGAGAAGGAATTGGTCTTTTTTTTTAAAGAAAATAAAAAAGAAGATACCTCAATACAGAATGTTTGGGATACAATGAAGGCATATGTAAGAGGTTTGATAATAGACTATACAAGAAAAAAGAATATTAGGAAAAGACAAACCTCTAAGGCCTTGGAAGATGAATATATAAGACTTGAAAAAGAATTACAGAAAATACCACAGAAAAAAGATATTAAATTGAAACTGGATGTAATTAAGCATAAAATGGAATTAATAGAGAAAGAAGAACTGGCACAGAAAATTAGAAATTCTAAACAGAATTATTTTGAAGATGCAAATAAACCAGGTAGATGGCTAGCATATAAACTGAGAAAGGAGAAGGAATCAAGAAAAATACTGAAACTAATAGATGATCAAGGTCAAGTTTGTTGTGGTAATAAGGAGAAAAAGGAAATTATTCGAGATTATTATGGACAACTATATAATCAAGAGAATATTAATGAGAAAAAAATTAAACAGTATTTACAGAATGTTAACTTACCGAAGATACCTAAAGAGACTGAAGAAATGTTAGAAAGCAATATAACAATGATGGAACTAAATGAAGCATTTAAAAGACAAAATAATGGGAAAGCACCAGGTCCAGATGGGCTTCCGGCAGAATTCTATAAAAAATTTCAAGAATCATTGAACACTCCATTGTTAGAAATTATGAATGAAGTTATGTTAAAAAAGATGACACCCAAAACATGGTCAGAGGCTTATATTACACTTATTTTAAAGGAAGAGGCTGACCCGTTGCAAATTAAGAACTATAGACCTATTTCCTTATTGAATGCAGATTATAAAATCTTTGCTTCAATCTTAGCAGAAAGACTGAAAAAATATTTAAATAATTTTATCCATCCAGATCAAAATGGATTTCTACCAAAGAGACAAATTAGAGACAACATGAGAGTAATTTTGGATACCTTGGAATATTATGAGGCTCATCCTGAAAAACAAATGGCTTTGATATTCCTAGATGCTCAAAAAGCATTTGACAACGTGAACTGGAGATTTATGTTATTATTATTGGAACAGATGGGCTTTGCCAGAAAATTTATTCAAGCAATAGAAGCCATATATAATAAACAGACAGCAAAGGTAATGATGGAGGGAGAATTTACAGATCTTATTAATATAAGAAGAGGTACAAGACAAGGATGTCCCCTATCTCCTTTGTTATTCGTATTAACTTTGGAAGTGTTGAATAGAAATATTAGAGATGACAAAAATATAAAAGGAATGAAAATTAAAAAGGAAGAATTTAAACTACAAGCTTTTGCTGACGATTTAGCTTTTATTCTGGAAGACCCGTTAGAAACCGCTCCAAAGTTATTGGAAAAGGTAGAGACATATGGTGAGATGGCTGGCTTGAAAATAAATAAAGATAAAACAAAGATTTTGACAAAAAACATGTTATTGAGACAAAGAGAAGAACTGACAGATCTTTTGAAAATTCAAATTACAAACAAGGTTAAGTATCTGGGGATATATTTGACAGCAAGATGTAGCACATTAAAAGAGAATAATTATATTAAACTTAAACAACAGATAATTACAGATTTGAAGAAATGGGAAAATTTACAATTGTCATTAATAGGGAGAATTTCAACAATTAAGATGAATATTTTACCTAGAATTTTATTTCTCTTTCAAACAATACCAATTAGACTTGGAAAAGACTATTTTGAAGATTTAAATAAAACTATGTTGAAGTTTATATGGCAAGGTAAAAAAGCGAGAATAAAGTTAAAACTTTTGCAAGATGCTAGAAATAGAGGAGGTTTTGGCCTGCCTAATTGGGAATTGTATTATCAAGCTGCAAGTTTGATGTGGGTCAAAGAATGGATAACATTAAGAAAACATAGATTGTTGACATTAGAAGGACATGATTTACTGTTGGGCTGGCATGCTTTTTTATGGTACAAGGGAACTAAAACACAGGGGTATTTCAGAAGACATTATATACGGGAGTCTTTGTGGTTAAATTGGGAGAAGATAAAAAAACAATGTTATTTGAAAATTCCAATTTGGTTATCGACTATTGAAGCATTTTCCTATCCTATGATCTATAAAAAGGAACAAACAGTTAGATATGGGGAACTGTTGGATGAAAAGGGTGGACTTAAAACGATCCAAAATTTAGAGGAACAAGGTATAAGGATGAATTGGTTTTCATATGCGCAAATACACTCAAGATATCTTGAAGATTTTAAAACGGAAGGATTCTATGATAAACAGACTGATTTAGATAAGATATTGATGGGTACTGATGAGAAAGTGATTAAAAAGTTATATGGTTATTTATTGGGAATTAAGCTGGAGGAAGAACAAGTTAAAGAAACTATGATTGCATGGGGGAAGAATTTTGGATATGGAATTGATATAGAGCAATGGCAAAAATTGTGGTCTCCTTAGTTCTAGATTGGTTCTCTCCTTGATCCATTTCCATCCACTCTTTCTTGTCTAGCCTCCTGGTGCTTTGGAGAATAGCTTGACTCCTTCTTCTTCTTCAGCCCCTCAAATATTGGAACATTGCTATCATGTCACCCCTAGACCTTCTTTTCACTAGACTAGACATAACCAATTCCTGCAACCATTCTTCATAAATTTTAGCCTCCAGCCCCCTAATCATCTTTGTTGCTTTCCCCCTCACATTCTTTCCAGAGTCTCAACCAAGACCTCTGTGGCTTCTTCCAGTATATCCATCCTAGAGTGGTCCTTGGCTCTCCAAATAATTCTGGAAGACAAAACAGCAGTAAATAGGCCTAGAGTTTCATTAGAAAAAGATGAAGAGTGAATCCAACCAAATACAAGTAAGACCCCATGTTAGGATTGCATAGTAAAGCAGCATATTTTTTTTTACTCCTATCATGTTCACAGAAGCTGTCCATTAAAAGGTGCCCTGCTAGAGAGGGAAAAGCCATAGGATCATCTGCAAACTTGCTTGGATTCATTCAGATCTAAATTCTTACCAGGTAATAACAGAAGCAAAGGTCCTATATGGTTAGCTGGGATGAGTTTGAATCTGTAACTCACAAGGAAGTGGACAGGGTCTTTAGGACTGATAACTTGACCATCTTTCCATTAGATCAATGCCTTTGTGGCTTGTGAAGGCTGCCCACACTGACCTCACATGAGTATCAGACGTGGGATTCAGCAGGTTTTGACCAGTTCTGGAGAACTGATAGCAGAAATTTTGAGTAGTTCGGAGAATCAGCAAATACCACCTCTGACTGGAGATTTTACAGTATCCTTCCCCTGCCACGCCTACCTGCCACATCCACAGAATCGGTAATAAAAACAATTGAATTCCATCACTGGTGAGTATCCTCCAAAACTTGAACTTGGGTGTGGTGAGTCTCATATACAACTGAGTCCAGGTTGTATGCTGTATTGCTCATTCCATGCATTTATCTTCTTTGATTTGCCCTTCTTACATTGGTTGAACCTTTTAAATTGTTTACTGCCCACAGTCATGATCGGATTGGGCAGCCTTAGCAATCAAATAAATCAATGAAGTCATTATGCATAAGGAAGTGAAATCACTGATATAATAAAAAGGCAAACAAAACATCAATAACATATAACCATAATTCAGAACTATAATTCAGCCATTATCTTCCCCCTGAGGCTGAGCCATGACATTTTTAGACATTAATAACATGGTTGCAGAAAGAGGGCAACACATCAGTTACAGTGATAACTTTTCAAAGCAAAGACTCCTGAAAGAGTAGAGCCCTTACTGAGAAGTCCCTGCAGTGCAAACTGCTTTGATTCAGGGTTATTCAAACTGATCGTCCCCTCTCCTTTGCTTTTTCTGCTTTTCCAGCAATCAAGTCACATTCCATGGCTAAAAACCATAAACAGTGTTTCATTGAGCTGATTGTCCCACCCATCAGTCTGGATTCTTTAGTGGTATTAGCAATAGCAATAACACTTAGACTTATATACCACTTCATAGTGCTTTACAGCCCTCTCTAAGCAGTTTACAGAGTCAGCAAATTGCTTCTAACAAGCTGAGTCCTCATTTTACCCACCTCAGAAGGATGGTTGAGTCAACCGTGAGCCTGGTGAGGTTTGAACTGCCAAATTACAAGCAGCCGGAAGTCAGCAAAAGTAGCCTGCAGTACTGCACTCTAACCACTGCGCCACTATGGCTCATTGTATTGGACTGTAATTCTCTTTGGCTGGGCTGGCTAGAAATTCTGAGAGTTGCAGTCCATTATATCTGGAGGCTGTCAGTGGGGAAAGTCTGGGTTCCTTTTTCTCTTTTGCAACGAGCACTCCCTTTTTCTCTCATAAATAAGGAATGGATTGTTGCTCTAAGATACATGGGAAGTTATAGTTTCAGTCTCAGTTTCAGTCTTCTGGCATGTTGAGTTACAAGCCCTGGATGATAAACACCCATCTCTGTAAGAAACTCTGGAGAGCTGCCACTGGTCAGGAAAAACATGACTGGCCTATGTAGGCACATTGTCTGACTTGGTATGGGACAGCTAGTTATGATGCTTCCTACTTTTGCAATAGCCCTGTAGAGCAAGCTTTGTGGAAGAGAGTGATCCTGCAAGCTTAATGGATAAATAAGTATTTAAATCCAAGTTATTCCCTGTCTTAACCTATCCACCATCCCAGAGTGCTTTTCCTGACCTGTCAACATTTAAATTTCACCTATGTATTTATTTATTAATAATTTCAATCCCTAAGGCTGCCTATTCATGCATGATTCTGAGAAGCTTAATGTGGATTTTTGACAACCTTTAGCCATTGCCAAAAGAAAGTAAAGAAAACTATGGAAACTAGATCTATACTGGAATTGTCACGAGTGGATAACAAGTATAACTGCTTATGTCTTTGGGCAGATTTGAAAAGCAAATGACTGCTTTGAGGATCTAGCAAGGGTGATAGATCTCCTTGAGATGTCTACAAAAGGCAAAAGAGATGCAGGGAACAAAGAGAGAATGAGCAGATTAACAGGCAAAATTTATTTAACAAAATAAAGTTGTTTTAAACCAGGGCAGAGAATGGTAAATCATGCATCATAAAATGTGATTCCTCAACTTTTAAAGTAAATCAGAGATGGAGAATCTGTTCTAAGGGGCTCCTCCCAGGTTTTTTTTTGGGGGGGGGAACTGTCTTCTCCCAATTGTTTCCACCTGTTCAGTCCTGTCCAGTAGGATGGACACGGTCCAGGTCCCATCAGCCAGGGAAAGTCAGCATGCTGTTTCTGCCACAATACCTGCAATATTCTTCCTCCAGAGATTAGGATAGTCCTGACCCTGTTATGTGCCCAGGCTTGGGGTCCCAAGTATATGAAGGTTGCCTGGTTAGGTTAGCTTCTATGAATTGTTTTTCTTGGCTAATGTATATATTTAATTTTCAGTGGGGGAACTGGATTCACTTAAAAATTGCACTCAAAAAAAATTATAGAATTAGGCATAACTCACTTAAAATTTCATCAATCAGCTTGGAAGTTCCAGTCCCAATTGTGTAAGTAGAAGACTACATATGTACACACAGGCAGGGAGGGAGGGAGGGAGGGAGGGAGGGAGGGAGGGAGGGAGAGAGAGAGAGAGAGAGAGAGAGAGAGAGAGAGAGAGAGAGAGAGAGAATTGATTGTTTCTGTTTTACACACACCGTATAAAACAAAGGTAATTTAAACTAATTTTGAAAATGTTTTTAAAGCATTTTTCTTAGGCTGGGGGTCTGAAACTAATTACAAGGAAAGTGGCACACATGTGCAGAGTGAACAGCCACAGCAGTGTCAGATCAGAATCCAACAAATAAAGGTATAGACACCTTTATTATATAGGCAAGCGAGTCCATGGAATTATGAGTATAGATAGGAAAATTTACCAATTTTTGGAGTGATTGGTTTTTTTATAGCTCTTTTCTAATCTTCCATATCACTTACTTTTGACCTCAACCTTCATAAATGGAAGCATCTGAAGCAATTCATCCATTCTGCCCTCACTGGATGAGCACTAGGGAAACAATTGCCACTCTGCAATTCCTACAGGAAGCTGGTGAAGAAAGACAGGAGTTGTTTCATTTGGAAGTCGTAATTGTCTTAAGGATGCAACCAAACAGGCATGTTTTGCGCAATGCACCTCCCCAAGTGAAGTGCCATTCATGGATGATGAATTCATGATCTGGGACAAGATAATGAAGCCTCTGAAGGGCTGTTCTGATTATACAGGGAGCAGCTACCTTTGCTGATATGCCTACCACCTTTGCACTCATCACTTCCTGCTTAATTACAGTTTTGCCTCTTTTTGCACCTCCATTTCATCCCCTTCCCAAACCCACCTGGCAAAAGGAAGACCCAGCTTGAGAACGTTTCATTGGACATTCTGGCCTCCCATCTCTCTGCCTGGAAGTGAGAAACTATTTTGCCTTCAAAGGAAACCTTTCTTCTGCGCTCAGATGAGCCAGAAAGAACACTGTGAACATAAATATCTCTTGGGAACAATGCCAGTCCAGGCCTTTTGTAACCTGGATATATTGGGAGGTCAATCCTGAGAATAAGGCACCACTATTCTGGACTGAAGCCCATCTCAGTGGAGAGTGCCAGCCAGTTGAAGAAAACAATTTATAAGCCACCAGGAGAGCCCAGAATGCCAGGAGTACGTAACTCCTCCAAAAGCACTCAGGTATGTTGTCTGCCTGCTGGTTCACCAAGAATGTTGCCTCATATTTTTTCCTGGACATTTTGACACCTGAGTGAAAGAATCTAAGTTGTCCCAGAGAAAGCAGCAAAACCAGAGGTTCAAGAGACTGCGAGGCACCTGAACGCTGCCGCCATAGAGCAGCAGGAGCAAGTCTGCTTATTTATGCGTCTCCTTTGCTGATTAATTTAAAGAGAGATGCCAGCGTCTTCCATTGATTAGATTAAAGGAGCTGCATGCAAATGCCTGCTTGATTGCTAATTCCCCACCCTGCCAGCTGCACAGCAATTCTTAATCCAGATGAGCTTTGGACTAGAAATCCATCCTCTCCAAGCTTTCTGCCTGTGGATGATGGGAATCAGAGACCTGCAATTGTGGGATGCTCCTGTAGATTAGCAAAGTTGAATTTTGGTGGAGAGTAGATAGCTTCATTCAACAAAAATAATGCATGGGATGAGAAATATAAGTTAGGAGCACTGTATAACTATTTAACATAACATACTACATTATTGAACTGTATGGTAATGCTGTAGCATAGTCTTAAAGTATCTATGAGGCTGGTGCTTGCATAAAAATGTAAATGCGGGCTTTATTTAGATAATAATGTGAGGATAGATCAGCCTGAATTATTTCGTCTTTGATCTCTGTTTTGGAGAGGAAATAAGTCAGATGAATACATGAACTGCAAGAAGAAAGAAAGAAAGAACAAAAGAAAGAAAGTAAGAAAGAACGAAAGAAAGAAAGAAAGAAAGAAAGAAAGAAAGAAAGAAAGAAAGAA
>BLBF01000036.1:15623128-15636116 GCA_015471245.1 Laticauda colubrina | reverse complement strand
GAAAGAAAGAAAGAAAGAAAGAAAGAAAGAAAGAAAGAAAGAAAGAAAGAACAAAAGAAACAATAAAAGAACAAAGAGCAATAGCACTTAAGACTTATATAGCACTTCATAGTGTTTTACAGTTTACAGTGTCAGCATAGTGCCCCCAACAATCTGGATCTTCATTTTACCGAACTTGAAATGATGGAAGGCTGAGTCAACCTTGAGCTGATCAGAATTGAACTGCTGGCAGCTGGCAGAATTAGCCTGCAATACTGCATTTTAACTACTGCACCACCATGGCAAAAGGAAGGGAAGGAGGGAGGGAGGGAGGAAGGAAGGACTTCAAAAGGATAAATAATAAAAACTTCAAGAGGATCAGTTAAGCCAATAAGACGCATGTATCAGCCTTCCCAAGTAGAACAGACAGGAATCATAACCAGATGAGCTTAATTCCACTTTATTGTAAAACTATACTAACAGAATCTTGCCAGTCTGAAAATACAAATCTCCTGCCATCATCTTTACAGCCTGAGAACTTTTGGTGGGACAGGAGTGTTCTTTCTGAGTCTATTTCTCCATCTATTAGGCAGCTGTGGACTATGCCCTCTCTTAACTGACTATTCCCTAGGCAGAATGTCCTCCCTCTGTGTCCCAGAATTATTCTCACATACCAATACATCATGTTACGTAGACCATGATCATGAAAGCAGCATCACTGAAATTTTACTTGCATTTCTACTTGCAGTGCACCTTCACCAATGTGACAAAAGTTATGGGACTCTGCAGATGTTGCTGCATGCAAACAGAATGTTGTAGTTGAGCAAAGGAGAAAATTCGGCAGAGTCCCTCTGCTAACAATCTCTACATCTGTTGCCATTAGTGGTCAACAGTGTTATAGCTGCTGAAAGTAGATGCTAAATGGCACTGCTACAGATTTATGGAATTATACTTAGATCTAGCTTGCTACTCTCAAGTCAAGAAGGCATCCAACCAGGGCTATCTTAACAATATTATAGGCCCCAGGCAAAGCAGTGTACTGGGGCCCTCATGACAACTACTCATAGGAATAAAAATGTTAATGGTTGATAAAATTAAACATATACAGTGGAACCTCAGTCGCAAATGCTTCTGTTCACGACCGAATCGGGTGACGACTAGAATTTTTGCTTTTGTTTTGCTTCTGGTCACGAACAGATCTTCGGATGGCGACCAAGCAAACCTGAAAATCGCTGTGGTGATTTTCTCTGCCATGGTGATTTCCCCTTCGGCACCATTACTTTTTTGGGGGTGCTTCTGGTCATGACCAAATCGGGTTGCGACTGTAGTCCTGAATGGGTTACAGTCATGACCTGAGGTTCCAATGCATTTATTTTATTGGCACTTCCAACAAAATTGGTGTTGAAACATGAAAAACATGCTATGCAACAACTAATCAACATGATAAACATTTAAACAATGCAGGAGGCTTGAAAAACACAAAAATACTCAGTAAGCCATATAGTTGCTGTATTTATATGATACAAGGTGCACTGAAGGGTTAACGTACAAGATTAGTATGGGCCCCTATGCTCGTGGGGCCCACAGGCAAATGCCCATCAGGCCCATGCATTAAGACAACCCTACAGCCAGCCAGTAAATGTTCAGTTCCATCCAGTGTCCCCCCTGCCCTGACTTTACCCCAAACTGAGGGATTACAGCATCGTAAAAAGGGAATTTTATTGTCCTTCCCACTCTTGACTAAGGAGCTGGCAGAGGTTCAACCAGAGAGCAACAATCAGTTTCCTGGACATGTTTGGGCTCCTTCCACAAAAAGGCTCTTTTTTAAAAAAAAAAAAAAAGAAATGTCCTTGAAAAAGTCTTGAACCCACTTTCTTTTCTTTGATCTGTGGTGTCTCTTTTGTTCTCAACCCCAATGACTGGAGAAAAGAGAGTAAATGTAACAAAAATATTAAAAGAAGCTGAAAGAAGAGAACTTCCACTGAAGTTCAGCTGATAATAGCAGGAACAGTTCTCAGTAGGCTGCAACATTTTTGCAATATCAGGTCCATTTGGGTTTGTTAAGATACGTTCCATGCTGGCCTTCAGGGAAGTACATTGTACATGTTCAAATTGCAGGATTTATTTTGATGCTGAGAAGCAGAAAAAAGGCTTGCAAACTATACTGGATAACAAACCTGCTTTTTCCAAAGCAGGTTTGTTATCAAATAGGTGCCACCTGGTGTCAAATGTGAGTATGGTCACGGGTGTACATTATTATTAACCAGAAAGAATCACTTCCCTTATTAGATGTTAATAAAAGAGGAAAACTTGTACCTACAAATTTACCTACAGCCAATGCATTAGAAAGAGAAACAGATCAGATGGCTAAAATTGTATCAGGCACAAAAATGAGGCTTTGTCTCAAAATATATAAATGTAGCCAACATCCAGAAAATCCAGAAATATGTTTGGGAGATTTCTTAACATCTCTTGAGCTGTCAGAAGAATGGCCTATTGGTTTCTATCTACTGAAACATATGTTTATTTTAATATATTTTCTCAGTCTTTACACAAAAAGAATCTTAAAAGGGGGCTCCCACAGATTAGGGCACAGCTTTCGAATTCTTCATAATTTTGTCAACTTCTATGATCTGAGTTAAGGAAATTGACCAAGTATCCTTGGTTATATAAAGACTTTTCTATTCGTTTGCAATGAATTGTGCATTTGATAATGAGTTATCTAGTTAATGTTATTATTACATATGATGCCATCACTAGTCAGTGTATTTGTTTTCTTTTTTAAAAACAACCTTGGAAATCTGTAATTGGGAAGCGCGTGATGAAATTCCACATAAACCTTGCCCATCTTAACATTTGCATTCTAAAAATAATCACCCCATTGCTTTTTCAACTGAAAAACCACCTTCTGAAAGTTATTAAAGAAAGATACGAAATCCTAAAGAGTTTAAACTTCACAGAGTTTTTTTAAAAGTAAACCTAAAATTTTGTATGCAAGTAACACATAAGTCCATGCTATAGGATCATGTGGATACACCATTTAATGATTAGGTGGCACCAAATTTAAGCAGTACCTGTTTGGATAAAAGAGTTTCCTGCCATTCTTTAATGTTGATTGGAAAGAGACAACAAAGTTGTAACCTAACTTGTGAATGGTACAACATCAAAGCTTTCAATGGCTCATGAAAATGTGTGTCCTGCAGATAGATCAAATCACTCGTCAGATTGCTGCAAGTCAAAGCACGCTACACACTCCCAACTCACAATTACCCTCAACATTTCAGTGACAATTGGATTGCTCCAAGGATGGAAAAGATCCTGCAAATGTTTAGTCTAGACACGCTAGAATTTTATGACCATAAAAGTTGAAAACTTCAGTTTGAACATTAGGTTCAAGCTTATTTGTAACTTATCTAGGGAGAAAAACAACAACCAGAAAACCTTGAATCCTGTTGACTTCTTTGAGAATTATTGCTTTTCTTCCCTTTCCTTTCCCCTTCCTCAGGAAGTCTGTTCCATTTTCCTCCGGTTGTTGAGCCTCTCTGATGACTTCATTTTATGTGTGTAATCATCTGAGTGGGAATAGCAAGCAGTAGGGCATCTGAGTCACTATATCAGACTTACCTTGCAGAATAACTCTTAACATAGTTCAAAGAACAGAAAGATGGGGTATTTACTCCATCCATCCACCACTCTATGACAATCAGAACACTATTAGATATTGGTGCTCTCTGAACTGCTTGTTTTCTTGCAGACGTTTCATTACCCAAACTAGATAACAGCTTCAATGCACTGATGATGCTACTTAGCTGGGTAATGAAATGTCTTCAAGAAAACAAGCCAGCTCAGAGAACACCAAGAACCCCTCATAACGACCCTGAGCTACAAATATTCAGTTTTATTGGCACCATTAGCTATTATCTTATTGTTTGGGCCAGGTGTGCATCTTTATTACTTCCTTTTAATAGCGAATACAGGCAAGTCATGTTGACAGAAATGCACCCTAAATGGAGCCCCATTGAAAGGTTTTATTTATTTATTTTTATTTATTTATTTTGTCAAGCGATTATAAGATAACAGTTATAAGTATAAACATAGTTATGAATACATGAAATGGATACATATAAGAAAAATAAAAGAAATAATAGGACAGGGGCAGTGGGCACATTGGTGCACTTGTGCACGCCCCCTTACAGACACGGCCTCCCTCAACTTCAACCTTGGAGAGTTAGAAAGAGAGGCCCAGATAATTGTGTCAAGGCCTATGTAGATGAGTAGTACTCGCTACTGCATGAGCAGGCGGAACCAGAACAGTTAGTTAGCAGTCTCCCAACACCAAGGGATCGATGGGGAGAATCTCAACCACAGACTCTAGATGACAGTCCAAAAAGTGACATCATAAGACCTAAAACTCGAGATTCCATTCCCAAAAACAAAAAACCTACACCAAGGTCTCAAGACCTACAGGGCAAGCAAATTAACCCACCAGTAACAGCAAAGATTTCTCAACAGGTAATAATCTCTAAATGGGAGCATTCCGATTTCAAATGGGACCCATTTCATGTGTGCTCTTTTCCATTTTTTAAGAAGTGGAACATTTTATAACCAACTGTAAAACTGTTCCAGGGCATTATGGATATGCTATTTGTTTGTTCAATATACAGAGCTCTCTAATTGGCATGATTCAAGGAAATTTTGTGTGTCAGTTGATGGCATTAAAGACAAAAAGATGCTCAATATGGCCAATTTTTCCCAAAGCTTAGCATTTTGCAAACATTAGAAGTACCTTGCTAACATTTATGGCTTTAATAGATTTATATATAATGCTGTTTTTACTAGTGTTGTTTTAATTGTTGATTGGGAGCCGCCCAGAGTTTGACATAAATGGGTGACTGTTTAAATATTTTAAATAAATTGGGAGATCCTGGTAAAATCAACTGCAGGTAATCCTTGATTTATGACCATAATTGAGCCCAACATTCCTGTTACTAAGCAAGACAGAATTTAAGTGAATTTTTGTCCCATTTCACAATCTTTCTTGCCACCACTGTTAAATGAACCATTGCAGTTCTTAACTTAATAACACAGTTGTTAAGTAAATCCGGCTTCCCCACTGACTTTGCTTGTCAGAAGGTCTCAAAAGGTGATTTCCATGACCCAATCATCAGAAATATGAGTCAGTTGCCAAGAATTAGTCACTTTTTTCAGTGCCGCTATAACTTTGAATGGTCATGAAAGGAACTGTTGTAAATCAAGAACTACTTTTTTTTTTTTTTCCCAGAACCCTTCCTTTTCTTCTAACCATTGTCAAAGCAAAATTCACTTCCACATATTCTCAGTAGGAATACCAACTGCTTTGGAGCTATGAGCAATGTATGCCCAGTTTTGGTAAATAATCCAATTCTTCTTGGCCTGAATCCCCAGATGGACTGAAAACTGTTTTCAGAGAGGGCTCATTGGTGACTCTTCATCAAAGTGAAATGAGATACCAAGTGGAAGTTACAGGTTCTTGGTCCCTCTAATCTTTAACTTTTTAAACTAGCAACGTGAACAAAGAGATGCTTGTTAAATGGGCAGATGATTTAAAACTGGATGCCCCAAAGGTGCTTTTTCAGGAGGCAACTGGACTTTCTTGTTTCTTGTTCCACTCCCGACTATTGTGTCAGAGCTGAAGAAGCTTCTTGGATGAGAAGCGAAATATCTTCAAAAGAAAAACCAAGGAAGACCAGTTGCCTCCTGAAAAAGCACCTTTGGGACAACCATGACCAAGATGATTGAGAATCTCTACAGAATTTTAAAACTGGGTGGGATACCTAAATCCTTCAGAAAACACAATTCAGAGAGAATTGTGATTGGGGCTAAAAATAAATAAGTAAAATTTGATAAGGACAAACTATATCAAATAATGTTGTGTAGGAGCTACCTGGCTTGGTAATATTAACAGAGAAAAGTGGTTGAAAAGAATTATTGTTAATCTAAAACTGAACATGAGACAGAATGTGGATGCTAAAAAGATAGGTACCATTTTAGATTGCATCAACACAAATTTAATTTCCAATTGGTGGGATCGAAATGTCTTTCACTCCATTCTGTCCTGGTGAGAGCCCCACTTCGGATATTGTATCCAGTGCCTGATGACACATTTTAAGAAATTTCAAAAAAAATGAAGCAGATGCAAAAAATAAAAATAAAAAAGCAATGAGAATGAAAGAGATTGAGATTTTTAAAACGAGATGGAGGCAATTGGATAGATTCATCCTCGAGAAGATAATTGAGGGAGGATCAGAAAAGCTTCAGAAGGAAGAGAGGCCTTCTATCCTTTTGGAGGGCATGGAATAAATTATTTTGGTTCCAGGAAAGCTATTTCTTATTGAATAATAGGAAAAACTGCTTGAGTAAGACAATTTAAATGTGGAATCAGCTAGCCCGCAAATTTTTTTTTTTTTCAAAATGGCGAACTTATCCACAACAACCATCCTGTGAAGTGAGGTGGGCTGAGAGAGAGTGACCACTGGCCCAAGGTCACCCAGCTGGCTTTCAAAAAGAAGGGCTAGAACTCACAGTCTCCTGCTTTCTAACCTGGTGACTTAACCGCTAGACCAGACTGGCTCTCCAAATGTAGGCTTTACTTCATTTAGCTATTTTTCAAGCAGAAGTTGGACAGGACTCAAGGATGCTTTAAATTTGGAGTCCTGCACTCAGCTGGACTTTGTAGGCTAAATAGTCCTCTTCTAACTTTGATTCTGTGAAGTCCTTTCTATATGTGTGGCCCAGACAATTGATGTCAGCAGGAGGATTCAAAAGAATCAGACTGATGGAAGCAGCCTTGCTCCATCGTGCTGAAAGTCCCAAGTCATATCCATGTGAAAAGGGGTGCACAAAAGTAGGATGCTTCTTTTTCCACAAGAGTCGTCCCATTTCTTACCTAAGGCCTTGGCAGAGATCCAGCTACTGAGTTGCAATCAGTTCTTTCTTATATATGATTCCTCACTGTATCCCTATTTCCAGAAATATAAATGCATACGGTCTATAAATCTATACAGGGATAACAATTTTCTCATATTCAGGACCAGGACTTTCTCTCTTTTTTTCTGGAAGGCCAGAAAGGACATCCATTCTTAAAAATCCCCCAGCGTTCCCTCAAATGTCCTGAATTCACATGAGCCTAAAATTGATGAGAAAATACCTTGAAGTCCAATTATATAATTTAGGCTGCTACAGAGATTTATGGATAGAAATGGAAAATTTGTTTAGTAGACACTTCCTATTTCCACTGTGTGTGCATGTGTGTATGTGTGTGTGTTTAAAAATCTGGTTGTTTCACCATTCAATTCTGGAACAAAGTTCAGAGATTTGGGCAGGTAGCAAATGGTTTCAAAATGAGAAATGAGGATCTCATTGATTAGGTTGGATAAAACAATTATTGGTATGACCATTCCTTTTAACAAAATAGATGGGTTGATCTATATATGTCAGCTCTGCTCAGTAGATGAGAGCAGAAATTCAATTCCACAGGAAGACTAGAGCTACACTTTATCGAGTTTGGCTATTATAACAGAAATTTGCAAGTTTGATTGCCGGGACCTCACCCTCCTTCTTATACTCAAGTCAAGTGGATTAGGCAGATGTCTGTTCAAGCAGTTTCTGAATGCTATTTTATTTCTCAGGGTGTAAAATATACTTGTGACCTCTTTGCCTTGGCAACAATTCTTGCATATTTCTATCAAGGTTACCTTCCTTATCCTCTGTACTTAGTGATGGGATTCAAATCATTTGACAATCGGTTCTCTGCCCTAATGGTTTCTTCCAGCAACCAATTTGCCAAACTGCTCAGAAAGTAAACACCCAGTTCTTCTGAAGTGTTGTGAACTGGCTGAATCCCACCATTATCTATACTAGCGTTTCAAACCTATCGAATAACAAAGTTGGAAGGGACCTTGGAGGTTCTCCAGTCCAACACCCTGCTCAAGCAGGAAAACCAATACCATTTCAGATAAATGGTTCTCCAATCTCTTCTTAAAAGCCTCCAATGTTGGAGCCCCCAACAGGCAAGTCCTTTCACTGATTAATTGTTCTAGCTGTCAAGAAATTTCCCCTTAATTCTAGGTTGGTTTTCTCCTTGATTATTTCCATACATTCCTTCTTCTGGTGCTTTGGAGAATAGGTTGACCCTCTCTTCAGACCCTCAAATATTGTAACTCCTATTGTGTCACTCTTAGTCCTCCTTTTCATTAAACTAGACATACCCAATTCCTGCAACCATTCTTCATATGTTTTATAGCCTTTTGTCCCATTACTTCAAACCTGTCAGCTTGAATATGGGTGGACATCAATTCTCAGATTTCTCCAGCCAGCCATGGATTCTCCCAACTCTTCCATGAGTTGACGTCTGCCCATCTTAAAGTTGGCAAGGTTGAGAAACAGTGCTCTGGGTATCATATACCTGGATAGGTATCATTTTACTTAGACAACAGAATGAGGTTGAAGGACTCATTGTTTATCCTAATTTGTTCACCAGTGCATTATCATGGGGTGCCCAGTCTGAGAGCTGCTGAAAGCTTTCTGGACAGCCTGGAGAGCAAAAAAATAAAATAAAAAATCAACATGGCAGCCTTGGTTGTGTGATCAAAGTCCTTCCCCTTTGGATTACACTCTTCTGGATGCCATCTTGGCTTTTTTTGACCAAAATTGCTCTCAAATAGGAATGTTTAATGTGCAAAAATCCTGAGGGAGATACACCTGGTGGGACCCAGAAGAAGGGCCTTCTCCGTGGTGGCTCCCTCTCTCTGGAATATCATTCCCTCAGAGATTACAATGGCCCCCACTCTAGCACTCTTTTGAAAGGCTCTGAAGACCTGGTTCTGCCAGCGAGCCTGGGGAACCCAGAGCAGGGTGGAGCCCATCAAATGGTAAGTGTGATCTGCTGTCATCATTTGTCTGTTTTTAACTATTTAGTCGTGTCTGATTCTTGGCGACTTTTTAAGGGAGTGCTCTCCATGCTACCCTGTTAAGCACAGCTTCTTTCAATTTATTGTATGTTCAATTTTGCATCACATTTGATGTTACCTAATCAACGTGTTTTATGGCAGAAATTTTGAAGGGCTGTCTGCTAAAACAAAGCTAGGCTATGGCATACACTTGAAAGAAAACTGGGAAGCCCGCATTTGTGGAGTCTGCCGTGTTTATTCACAGAGAATATGCATGTGTCACACTTGTATGCATTCTAGGCAGTTAGTTGGTTTACAGTAAGAAAGAATCAGACATCCTGATACCTCAGCTAGAAAGTTACAAATAAGGGATGGCCTGGAGCAAAGAGAATGTGTATTAGATAACCCCTGGAGCATTCATTAGCCAAGGCTTAGGAATAGGGATGGCTAGAGACCAATAGAACAAATTGTTAGATCCAAAGTGGCTTTTTTTTCTAGAGGCAGCTGAACTTTCTGGATTTTCTCTGAAGACATTTCACTTTTCATCCAAGAAACTTCTTTGGCTCTGACTGGATAGTGGGGAATGGAAGGATTTATATTCCTTGCAGACAGCTGGTCATTTGCAATCTTTTAATAAGTCCTTGAGGCCACCTGGAGGTTTATCTGTTTCATCAGGGTCATCTGTGTAGTGCCAATGAATGTGGAGCCTTCTTGGAACTGTTGAAAGCACAGTCCTTTCAACAATTTCAAGAAGGCTTCACACCCATTTGCACTATTCAAGTGACCCTGATGACATAGATAAGCCTCCAGGTGGCCTCAACAACACTTTAAAAGAATGCAAATAACCAACTGTCTGCAAGGAGTATCAACCCTTCCACTCCCCACCAGAGCTGAAGAAGCTTCTTAAATGAGAAGCAAAATGTCTTCAAAGAAAAACCCAAAAGTCCAGTTGCCTCTTGGGGAAAAAAAAGCACCTTTGGGACAAACATGATATGGATGACTGAGAATCTCCATATAAATCATTAGATCATTACTAAAATGTTTATTAGACAGTATTTCTTATATATCCTGCCTTGTCCTGCCTTCCGCTTTAGAGAAATCGTATAAAGCTTTCTTCATCCTTTGTTCTGGGCCCCAGCATTTTGCTGGCTGGGACCCCTTTTGCTGAAGCATTTTAATAAAAGGAAACAAAACCTACATCTCATGTCTGGTGTTCTTCATCGGCTTCAGCACCAGGCTCAGTCCTGAATTGGGGGCAGCAGTATAGACTTAGCAAATTGTATATATGCATAGTGGGTAGCCCAATTAGTGGCTGAATCTGTCCTATAAGGGCCTCAAGGCAGGCTGCACAACCTAGATCTTCTTTTCTCCTTCCTATTAGCAGGACCAGCCCAGTAAATAGTCTATCACTTGCCCCAGATTTGGAAGATTCATTGCCAGAGTAAATTGTACTTGGATGTGCACTAGAGAAAATGAATCCCTCCCCCTCAATAGGGATTTTTTTTTAAATCTCCAGCAAACCCCCTTAACATTTCAATAGGGATTTCCCAGCCTTTTCTCTAAAAGCAAATTCAGAACAGCCTTTAGAGAAAGCAGGACCATTGATTATTTAAAGTCAGAGATTTTTAAAGAATTATTGCAGATCAAGAGAGGCTGCAGAAAGGCTGGATTGAGAAGCATACTAAAATAATTATCCTATTCCAACTTCGCTTTATGTTTTCAAACAACTATTCTGAGAATGGAAAGACTAAAGAAGAAGAGATGAGGATGGTTAAGCCTCTGGTTTTAAGCAGAGCACCATGGAAGGGGTGCATCACATGAGCCCAGAAAACTGCAACTGTCATAGATATGAGTCAGTTGCCAATGTTGATCACGTGACCATGGGGATGCTACAATAGTCATAAGTGTGGAAAACAGTCACTTTTTCCACTGTCATTGTGTGAACACTCCCTCAGATGTTTCCCCAGATATCTCTGCAGATATTAGCTCTGGGGAGGATGAACCAGTTCCTGGCACATCAAGAGGGGAGTTGCTCAGTGGCTCCAAAGAGTTGTCTGAGAGGGATTTGGCAGAAGCACAGCTGCAGCAGGACAGCCCTGAAGCTTCAGATGGGAAAGCATGCAGCTGCAGCCACTCAGTGAGGAGGAAGAGGAACTGCTTTCTGCACCTGGTCCAAGAACATGTAGGGTAGAGAAAAGGCAGGAGCAGTGAAGGTCAGCGAGGTTACTCACAAGGAGAAAGCCTTGCCCTTCTTGATGGGCTACACCAGAAGCTGGCTATTTAGCATTGAATAGAATAGAATTGAATTCTTTATTGGTCAAGTGTGATTGGACACACAAGGAGTGTGTGCAAATGCTCTCAGTATACATAAGAAAAAATAAAATACATTCATCAAGAATCATAAGATACAATACTTGGTGTTAGTCATAGGATACGATAAGCAATCAAATCATACATAAGTTATTAAATGAACTGGACTACCTGTAATATTCAGGGACTCTGTCAATTGGAGCACTTTGGAAAATGGTCTTCCTCCGGTCCCAGCTCCCTGGCAATGACACAGTGACACTCTTCATTATTCTGACACAGATGATCAGAAAACAGACTACAAGGGATTTCTCTCTCTCTCTTCCTTGCTTGCTTCATTCCTGTTTCAATTCTACTGACTAAAGAAAGCTGGTGTGTTTTCAGGGTAGGGGTGGGACAGATCTGTAGAAAGGAAAAGAGGCAGGGACATAGAAATGAGAAGGAACTTATTTGAAATATTACATCCAGTTTTGGTTACCGCATTACAAAAAAGATGCTGAGACTTTGGAAAAAGTGCGAAGAAGAGCAACTAAGATGATCAAAGGCCTGGAGACAAAAACATATGAAGAACTGTTGCAGGATTTCGGTTTGGCTAATCTAGTGAAGAGAAGGACCAGGGGAAACATGATAGCAGTATTCCAGTATTTGAGAGGCTGCCACAAGACAAGAGGAGGGTCAACCTATTCTCCAAAACACCAAAAGACAAAACAAGAAACAATGGATGGAAACTAACCAAGGAGAGAAGCAACCAGGAATTAAGGAGAATCTTCCCAACAGGACAGTTAACCAGTGGAACAGCTTGCCTCCAGAAGATGTGAGCGCTTCATCACTGGAGGTTTTAAGAAAAGACTAGACAGCCACCTATCTAAATTGGTATAGGGTCTCCTATTTAAGCAGGAGGTTGGACTAGAAGACTTTTCCAAGGTCCCTTCCAGCTCTATTCTGATTGATTCTTGGGGTAGATTTTGACTCCAGCTGGAAGAAAGCTCATTTCTTGTGGGCAGCCTCAGTTTCATAGTCATCAAATTTTGATTCCTAAAGTCTTGTTAGGAGAATTGTGTTGTCATCCTCTTTTTTTTAAAATGAAACTTGACTTGCTTTGAAAGTTGATCTCTTTTCCCAGAAATATAACTTACAGCTATAGATATGTAGACATGGATTTTATTTTTCTTTTACCAAAGCGGTTGAGAGCAACATGATTATTGATTCTTCAGAGCATTTCATTGTGTACATGTTGTAGTTTTTTTTGTTTTTGCTTTTGTTGATCATTGATCACAAATTCAGATTTTGACTTTGAGCATCTCATTGACTGGACTCTGCTAATAGCTGTGCCCCTCTTCTTCTCTCCATCTCCCCTATACATTATCTGAATTCACATGATCTGCTGAATCTTCTTACTTATTAAATTTAATGATGCTAATTAAATGGGATAATTAAACAGTAAGAACCAGAGACTAAAACTAGGCAACGGTACCATGTTATATGAATGTGGCCAATAGGTTTTTAATATACCTGGTTAAGTATATTGTGTTGACCACTGTGTGTTTATTTGTTTCTTTGTGTCTCTTTCTGTTTCCTCTCCTGCTCCCAATTATGGGGCAAATTCATTTTTTCAGTTGGAACAAATGTGTCGTTTGATTTATCTTACAGAGAATCTAAAACTAATTTAGGAAGATAAGAAAGTGCCAGCCGTATATATGTTTGCTGGGGGGGGGGGGGGGGGGGGGCGGGGGGGGCAGGTGGGGAAAAAGAGATTTAAAATGTGACCCTGAGCT
>BLBF01000036.1:15610465-15623118 GCA_015471245.1 Laticauda colubrina | reverse complement strand
GGGGGGGGCAGGTGGGGAAAAAGAGATTTAAAATGTGACCCTGAGCTTTTGACTGGGATCATTTATCATTTCCTGTCACAGGATGGAGTGTGAAAGGCTTTATGGCATTAGGCAGCAGAGTGACAAAACTACAAATGATGTTGTGGCATTTTTGTGTCAGCTTTCCTTTCCTGAGGTGTACCCAACTCCCACTGTGTTGGTTCTCCTTCCTCTGGCTTTGATTTAGCTTCTGCCCATGATTTGGTGGCAAGCAAACAGTATCTGCAGCATATAGTCCAAAAAATAAAAATGGGGGCCACAATAAAAAAACCAGGAGAACTTTAATAGCACTATTGCAATGGCCATCTTGACATTCTGGGAAGAATTTCCTCAAATGACATTTGGAAATATGGGTTATGGAAGTTTTGTGGAATGATGTGTGTTGTTCCCTAACATCAGGATTTTTTAAAAATCCTATTTCAAACACAGCTAGTCCTTGACTTACAACTGTTCCCTTAGTGACCATTCAAGTTGCAACAGCACTGAAAAAAGTGACTTATGACTGTTTTTCACAGTTACAACTGTTGAAGTATCCCCAGGGTCACGTGATCAAAATTTAGATGCATATTTATGACAGTTGCAGTGTCTCATGATCATGTGATCATCTTTTGCAATCTTCTGACAAGAGCAGTCAAAGGGGAAGCCAGATACACTGAACAACTGTGTTACTGACTTAACAGCTGCAATGATTCACTTAACAGCTGTGGCAAGAAAGGTCATAAATTGGGACAAAGCTCACTTAACAAATGTCTCACTTAGTCACAGAAAGTTTGGGCTCAATTGTGGTTGTAAATCAAGTACATCCAGGTAGTCCACCTGCTTTTCAATTGTTCTGACATCAGGCTATAATGTTCTGACATAATTGTTCTGACATAAGGCTCCATTATGGTTGTGTGTTGAGAATTACTTATATGAGAATCACATATTGTTCCAAAATTGTAACACAACCTGGAGTTATTTATTTATTTGTTGAAATTTATGGGCTGCCCAACTCCAGGAGACTCTGAGCAGTGAACAAAAACTAAAAAAGGACATAAAGCGAGAAACACTAAATCAGCAGGCACCTCAGGTTCAAATTTTGTAATGACAAAACCCACAAAACAAAACAGGGGCTATGAAACAATGACAAAGATCAACTCCAGGCCTGAGACTGTCCAAACCACAATCCATTGTTGCCACTAAATGTGAAAAGAACCCATCAGTGCTGATTTTCTTGGTGCCTGGGTGGCCCCTGGGATTGTTCTCACTGACTTCCTTAAAAACACATTCCTTTGATTGTTCTACATGAGAAGAACAGCTGAAAACAGCCTATGAAATTGGGGTAATTGGAACAAATGGGATAATACAGTTTTTCTCAAAATTGTGTCCTGCAGATGTGCGAGGCTACAAATCTTAGCATTTCCAGCTAATGACCCACTGAAAATATTTTTGAGATGGTCTGTTGTCTTTAGTAGGAGGCAAGATGTTTTACCAACATATGATATTTTATTTCTTCCATCTGACAATTTTGGAACAATGCAAGGTGTTATATTTGGGTCTGGTTTTGAAAATAGCTTGGAAATTTCATTTAGTTTCAATGCAGAGTAGTTAAACTGAGAAATGTGGGGATAATCACCCTTTGCCACTTTAGCCATCTGTATGGGCTCCAGTCCATTTCCAGATCCATTCATTCATGGGTGTTGATATTAATATGTAAAGCGCCAAATGCTTGTGCCATTTGCTTGGAAAAATATCCCCTCCCATATTTTTCCATTAAGACCCAAAATATTTCAACCTAAGAATTCTGTTCTGGTGCTCTTGCCCAATAAGACTTGGCAGATAACTGCCAAGGTGTGATGCCAAGGGTGTCTGCAAGCAAGACAAAAAAATATGGCAGCCACAAAGATGCTTTTTGTGATGAAATGTAATTGTGCCTGCTACTTTTTTGAGCCTTGAGAATATCTCTGAGTAGTACTTCCCTAGCTGTTGAGAATGCCTTCCATGGAAAGATTCCACCATTGCTTACAGCATGATCTAAAACTTTCTCCACAGTTTATAAAATTTACATGCCATCCATCTCACTCCGCAAAGCAGTTCTCAAAACAATCATTTTCATGTTTTACAATTTCAGTTTTTTCTCCCTGCATTCTTACTCTGATGTTTGTTTACACCAAAGGGCAGTATATCATCAAATGTTAAAATATAAAACAGCCAAGGATGGGATTCTACAGGTTCGCACCTATTCACTGGAACCGGTTGTTAACATTCTAAGCAGTTCAGAGAAACGGTTGTTAGAAGAAATTACTGGCCTATTCCTGGAACGAAGGCAGGAAGGAAACATTCTGGTGTTGCTTACAGAAACTGCCTCTCCGTTAACCCTTATTACATTCTTGGCAAGACTTCCTGTCTCAGGAACCTCTCTGGAGTTTTTTCCCCTCCTTTGCTGGTACTTTGCTTGTGTGGAGTGATCATTCAAAGTTACAATGGCACCGAAAAAAGTGACTTATGATCCTTTTTCACACTTACGACTGTTGCAGCATTCCCATAGTCATGAAAGGCCAGGAGTGGAGATGTGTGTCTCAGTGTGAGTGATGTTGAGTTGGCCACACCCAGCCAGTCACATGACCACCAAACCACGCCAACCAACGAAGCTACGCCCACAGAACTGGTAGTTAAAAAATTTGAATTCCATCCCTAAAGACAGCATATATAAAAGGAAAATTTAGAAGATGGCAAGAGAGATCAACCACTATTAAAATTCATTATGAGGTCTTTCAGGGGATTAACCAGCCCCATGGCTGCATGCTCCTATGGACTCCTCATGGGAAATCACAGAACCATTCCTTTTCAGAAGGCCAGAAGAGTAGGATCCTGCCTCACTTCCCAGGGGAGAATATTGCTCAGGGCTGGGCCTTTCCAGAATGCCAGGAGGGTCCGCCTCATTTCCGGAGGCAGAGTATTGCTCAGAAGAGAAGGCTTTTTTTCTAAACCTAAAGAAGTTGGACTTCTTTAACTGACAGGGTCCACAGGGTACCTTCCCTGCCAGATAGGATGGATTGATATGAAGATGGTTCCATAAGTAGCCTGACCCCATGCCATGTCAAAGCCAATACCCTGAATTGGACCCAGAAACAAACTGGTACTCAAATAAATGATGGCATACACAACACATAGATGGCATACACAACACATCTGGAAGAGGCTCTTTGTTTCCCATTTGAATGATGCTCCTGGCCCCATATTTGAAAAGAGTTAGATGCCACTTTGACTGGACAACGGAACTCACTTGCGGCACACGAAGTTGGGACATTGGTAGAGTTTGGAAACATTCTTGCTGATTTCAGCACTTCTTCTGCCAAAGACAGCAAGTTTTTAGCTTCGTTCAGTTGGGAAACATCTGACTGAGGGAAGTACTGGTTGGTTAGAATAGAGGTCCCCAGTCCCCAGACCACAGGCCACTATTGGGCCACAGACCATTAAAACAGGGGTCTCCAACCTTGGCCATTTTAAGACTGGAGGATTTCAACTCTCAGAATTTCTGGGAGTTGAAGTCTGCCAGTCTTAGAGTTGGAGTTTTGCTGGCTGGGGAATTATGGGAGTTGAAGTCCTCCAGGCTTAAAGTGGCCAAGGTTGGAGACCCCTGCATTAAAGAACAATGAAAATTAGGATTTGAGATGAATAGAAAGTGATCGAGTAGAAGGCAGTTCAGTGATCTCCCCCCACCCTGAGCAAATATTTTGATGATGACCATAACATTTTTGTATAAACAGTAGACCAACGTCTCCCAACCTTGGCAACTGTAAAGCATGTGGATTTCAACTCTCAGAATTCTCCAGCCAGCCATGTGGTTGGGAAATCCTGCAATAGATTTTTATATTCTTATCTGCAGTTCTCAAAGCCAGAGGTGTTACATTCATCCTTCTTTGGATGCCTAAAATTTCCCCTGCGACCCCATTTTGTACCGGCTGAAACTCCCACATGTTTTTTAAGAGTAGCCCAGTGGTGGATTAAGGCTCACTGGTGTCCTAAGCACTGACAAATCTTACTGTGCAAATGAAGCCCAAGCTTAGGCTACATAAATGTTTTTGGGTGCCCCTTTTGGGCCTGGTGCCCTTAAGCACATACTTAGTCTGCTTAATGGTTAATAATACACTACTGGGTTAACCCCATGTAGAGCACATGGCAATAGTCCTAGGGAGAGATGACCAAGGCATGAGTGACTGATTGGACACCCTTCCTTTTATCTTTTATTTGATGGCAGACAGTAAGACAGAAACTTTAGTTGGGTCATTGACCAATAAAATATGTATTGAATAACAGAAAGTAAAATTAATCCCTAATATCAAAGACTGTAACTGTTTGTGGGCAAAGTTTATACATAAAGGCAGCAGAATTTTAGAGAAATAGATTTGACCTGGGTATCTAACAAAGAATGCAAATAAAAATAATCAGAGTGCCCTGGAAATTTAATTTAAAAAGGGTGAATGTAACATGATCTTGGTTCTCTGTGAGCTTTATATTGTCCCTCAATTATCCCTCTTACATTGCCCTTGGGTTTTTATATAATCTCCCCTTTTTACGTATGTTTGTACCGGACAGGGAATTTTTGTTAATGTAGGTAGCATAAAAATAAAATAGCTGTATACACACACGTACATGCACGCACACACACACACACACACAGACACACGTTGAAAGCTACTGCATTTATTTGCAAATGCAGGATATGAAATCAATCTATTAATTACATTCCAAATGACAGAAACATTTTTCCAGGAAATATTACCTTTATCTCCAGCTGAGTGAAACAACACTCAGTCAGGGAGACAGGAAAGCAACCAGCTCCTTTTAGGCTATTCCAAGCAGCAGGCTCTCCTAAAATGGAGACTAGAGGTTTTTCAGGAACTGAAAGTGGTATCATAAGTGCAAGCTTTTTTTTTTTTTCAGTGTTAATCACTTCGGAATCAGACAAGTTTCACTGAAATTTGAAATGCTTTCAAGACCCCTGAAAACCCCTGGGTTAGATTGCCAAACATTAAAGAAAGGCCCAGGGGATCCCATTCATCTTGAGTGGGCAACCTGGCACCCTCCGGATGTGGCTTTCGGGAACATCTGTGTGGCATCAGAAAGCAATCACGTCCATGCAATCACAGCCCCACTCCTTTTTACATGTCAAAAAAGGGGGAGGGGGTTTTGATCATGGAATCAGAGCCCCCACCTTGACATTTCTGACATACACATTTTGCAGACACCCTTGGTATCTTTTAACATTTATTTACAGTACCCAACATTATTAGAGAAGCTCCCATCTCAAAGATTTGGAAGTTACCCTGTGCTTTAACTCTATATTTATATTCACCATTTGAAGACCTATAGAATTAGGAAACTGGTTCTGCTCTGTTGTGTACATGCACGCACACATGCAGACAACACACACATAAACACACCTGCCATTCCTTTCTTGTTGGAATTATTTAATAATAAAAATATTTCAATAGGAAGATGGCTGGTTCTGCTCTCTGTACACACACACACACACACACACTTGCCAGGAACTTTCTTGTTGGAATTTGTTTAATAATAAAAAAAATATTTCAATGGGAAGCTGGCAGCTTTCAGGGCCCTACACCAAATCCAGTGTCCAATAAGCACCCATGGAAAATAAACATGGTAGTTTGTTGCTGTGATGTCTTTAGCAAAGGTCCTCGCAAAGACTGAGTTAGAGATGGGAGAGAATACATGGCATCTGCAGAGTGAGTCAACAGCATCAAAAGTGAGGGTGCAGCTCAAATGGTCAGAGCCCAAAGCCCACCCCTTTTTTTATCCATGCAATGTGTGTGATGCATGTTGAAAAGAGAGGAGGCGTCAATTGCAGTTTTGCAATTTGCTGTTGTTGATGCCCCCTTGCAGAGATACTCCTGGCCAGTGGTGGGATTCAAAATTTTTTACTACCAGTTCTGTCGGCGTGGCTTGGATGTGGCATGGCTTGGTGGGTGTGGCAAAGTGTTCTATATTAGTATACTTGAAATACCCTTTTCTGATTGGTCCACAAATACAGCAATATGATTGGTTCTTCAAGCGATGGTGAATTGGTCAACAATTGCCGCCCTGTGATTGGTCCGCCTGAGCGGCGGGGAATTCAAGAAACCGTCATTGGCCACAAGCCATGAGCAGCCGGTATAAAAAAGGCTGCCACGGTTCCGCAGTTAAACTGATTCCAGGAACCGAATAAAGAGCTGAAAGACACGCTGGTCTCCAGTCTCTTTTTTCCCTGCAATGTAACACTGGTGACGAGGGTGGGACAAGGAGACCAGTTGAGCACATGGCAACGAGAACTGAGCAAGACGAAATGGCTGGCACCAACTCGCCACCCGCACTGTTCTACCCAGAAATGGAGGACTGGGAATCGTACATTGACAGATTCCTCATGTTCCTCGAGAGCAATGACCTACAGGGGATCTCTGACAACAGAAAGAGACCCGTGTTCCTGACACACTGTGGGCCCGCAGTGTTCAAGATGGCCAAAACATTGGCCAAACCTGAGGATCTAAAGCAAATGGCCTGGCCAGATTTGGAAAAAATACTGAAGGCCCATTATGCACCAACTGTCTCCAGCCTTATTCGGAGACATGAATTTTACAAATGGGACCAGAGAGAAGTTGAGAGCATCAGAGATTTTGTAGCGGCTCTAAGGGACATTGGTGGGGCATGTGAGTTCCTCAACATGGATGAAGCCATGAGGGACTGTGTGGTCCTAGGTCTGAGAGACCTCACGTTGCAGAGCCAGCTGCTAATCTGACCAAACATCACAGTCACTGAGGCCATCGCTGAGGCCATGGCAGCTGAAGCTACTAAAAAATCAGCAGACACGATGCGGCAAAAGAATACAGAAAACCAGAAATCACTGGCAGAGACAAGCCAACCCCGGGAGAAGAAACCAGAGGGCAACTACAAGACCATCATGCACCACGAGGACATTGAGTATGTGTCCAAAACCAATGATGAGGAAAAGGAAATACACAGACTCCAATCGGAATGAAACAGAGAGAATGTAAGTTGGGGTTCCAGTGCGCTGGGTGTGGAGGAGACCACCCCCGTTCTGAGTGCTGTTTCCTAGACGCAGTTTGCCAGCACCACGAGAGATGGGGACACATAGCAAGGGTCTGCCAGAACCGAAAGAGCTACAGCCCCAGACAAAGAGACAGCACCCCCTCCCAAATGAAAGAAAGACAGGCAGGGAGTTGTTGGAGCCAAGAAAACAGAAGCAAACAGCTCAACAAAACTTACAGAAAGGAAGAGACACACCAAACTATAACCATCGGGCACTCGAGCGCAACCGATGCCCGGAAGGTACATGTGAAAGTCAACATCGAAGGCCAACAATTTGAGATGGAAGTGGACTCCGGTTCTTACCTGTCTATGGTATCATGGAACACACTTAAGGGACTGATACCGAGCATACGAAGAACGGAACTGGAGAGCCAAAAACTGACCCTCAAAGACTACCAAGGGAACAGGATCCCCGTAGTCGGACTTGGACACTTCCAAGTGGACACTGTTAAATTCAAGAAGCACACGGAAATTCTTCCACTAACCATCGTAGACTGGGATCGCCCAAGCCTACTGGGACTTGAATGGTTCGAACCCCTGGGAATTGGAGTGACCGGAATCAACAGTGTCACCGAAACAGACTGGGAGGAGAGCCTGATGAGAGATTTCCAGGACGTGTTTGATGGAAAACTAGGTAAGTACCGAGGGTCCCCTATATCGTTTAATTTGAATCTGAACATAGCCCCAATCAGGTTAAAGGCAAGGTGAGTCCCTTTCGCATTAAAACTGAAAATTGATGAACAATTGAATAAACTCATCGCACAGGGGTTATTGGAACCAATAGACCATGCAAGATGGGAAGCCCCAATTGTGACCCAATTAAGCCAGATGGCTCCGTGAGAATCTGCGGAGACTATAAGGCCACCCTCAACCATGCACTACAACAAAGCGCATACCCCGTTCCGATGGTGCAACATCTGTTACATTCGTTGAGGGGAGGGAAGATCTTTGCAAAGCTCAACCTTGCACAAGTATACCAGCAATTGCCAGCTGACCCCAAAACAGCAGAGGCACAAACAATTGTGACTCACAGGGGGGCATTCAGATGCAAAAGACTGCAATTTGGAGTCAGCGTGGCCCCAGGGGTGTTCTAAAGCTTGATGGAGCACCTGTTACAAGGAATAAAAGGGGTGGTCCCATACTTCGATGACTTGCTGGTATCAGCTAGTGACAAGAACCAACTGGAAAGCCGCCTCAGAGAAGTCTTACAAAGATTCCAAGAGGCGGGACTCAAAGTTAAAAAAGAAAAATGCCAGGTAGCTAACTCTAAAGTTGAATTCCTGGGGTACCTAATAGATAAAGATGGCATCTACCCCATGGACCAGAAAATCAAAACAATAAAAGAAGCTCCCAGGCCCAAAAATAAAACAGACTTACAAGCATTTTTGGGACTCATTAATTTCTATAATGTCTTTCTGCCACAGAAGGCAACGACGGTGGAACCACTACACAGATTCCTGGATAAGACAGCTACCTGGACCTGGGAACGACGAGAAGAGGCCGCGTTCCAGAAAATAAAAGACTTGCTGACATCCGAATCTGTGTTAATTCAATACAGCGAAACACTGCCACTGACAGTCACCTGCAACACATCACCGTTCGGCGTCAGAGCCATACTCAGCCGCATGCTACCAGATGGGAGAGAAGCGCCAATCGCGTTCTATTCCAAAACGCTGTCCAAAGCAGAAAGAAACTACAGCCAATTAGACAGAGAGGCACTAGCAGTGATAACTGGAGTCAAGCAATTCCATGAATAACTCTATGGCAGGACTTTTTCACTAATTACAAACCACAAGCTGCTCTTGGGAATACTCGCAGGAAACAAGGCCACCCCAAACATACTGTCATCACGAATGACGAGGTGATCCAAGTTCCTTGCCGCATAAAAGAACAAATTAATCCACCGGCCAGGGAAGGACATATCACATGCTGACACCCTGAGCCGTTCTCCCCTGCCTGAACTGGGAAGCGACCTGGCACCAACCACATCCATGCTACAAATTGAAACATTCCCAAACCTACCCATAACCACAGCAGACATTGCAAAAGAAACCGCAAGAGACAAAAAGATGGCGCAGATTTTAAACTGGTAAGGAAAAGGTTGGCCAGAAAATGAGACTGATGACACTTTTAAACCGTTCTGGAACAGACAGACGGAACTCTCAATGTTAAAAGGTTGTATACTATGGGGGGATCGGGTAGTCATACTGGAACTACTCCAAGAACAAGTACTAGATATGTTGCATGAAGGACACTCGAGTATCGTAAGAATGAAATCCCTGGCCAGGAGTTATGTATGGTGGCCAGGGATGGATAAGGATATTGGGAGATGGGTGGAAACGTGCATGCAATGCCAAAAATCCAGACCTACACCCCCTGCTGCCACCCCCTCGACTGGGAAACACTGAGGGGACCCTGGTTGAGATTTCGCAAGGCCGACAAAAGGACATACATTTCTAATAATAGTAGACACTTACTCAAATTGGTTAGAGGTAAGCGTGATGAAGACCACAACAACAGAAGCCGTCATCAGACAGCTGAGGAAGCTGTTTGCAACACATGGGAGACCCCTCAGACATGAATAAGAGAGGAGGGGGAGACTCTCCACTGGCACAAGAAACACTGCAATAAACACTAACAACAACCCGCCAACCAACTTCATCAGTAACTCCAGAAAGAAACCACGATTACTTACCTGGAGATGACTTTGGTAGAGAGGAACAATCAGTGGAAAAACAACAAGAAGCCAGTCTGGAAGGGAGTAGCTGAGCCGGCTCTACCAGCTCAGATAGACCGGGTGGGAGCGGCATGGCCGACTCTACCTTCCAGGAGGTTCCATGGAGAAGGACGGGAGAAACAGCGATCCCTTCCGAACCAGCCGAAGACAACAACATAACTGAGTTGTGCAGGTCAAGTAGACACCATAAAAGCCCTGCCTACTTATGTGACTACATAACGTAGGTTGGACTAAACCAAGTGGGGAGGGGTGTTCTATATTAGCATCCTTGAAATACTCTTTTCTGATTGGTCCACAAATACAGCAATATGATTGGTTCTTCAAGCGATGGTGATTGGTCAACAATTGCTGCCCTGTGATTGGTCCGCCTGAGTGGCGGGGAATTCAAGAAACCATCATTGGCCACGAGCCACGAGCAGCCGCTATAAAAAAGGCTGCCGCGGCTCCTCAGTTAGACTGATTCCAGGAACTGAATAAAGCACTGAAAGTCACGCTGGTCTCCAGTCTCTTTTTTCTCCGCGATCTAACACAAAGGAAGGATACTGCAAAATCTCCATTCCTACCCCACTGCAGGGGAAAGTTACTGCAAAATCCCAATTCCCTCTCCACCCCACTAACCTGCTTTCCAGATGCATTCTCCTGTGCAGGGCAACAAAAGAAGACCCAGCTGGGACTCGGGAAGCAGAGAATAGATAGGGGGCAAGTCCTGGCTGGACTGTGTGATTGGCAGAACCTTACCATTCTCCCTTCTGATAAATTGGTATTTGTGAGTGATCTTACCATGGTGACAATTATTTTTTCAGTGTCTAAATAGGAAGTCTAACCCCACAAAATTAGGGGACACCTGTTGTGGAAATCACAACCTCCTTTGTTTGACTTCCAATATTAGGAACAAACAAAATGATTTTTTCTCTTGGGCAAGAATTGAGTGGGCTGTTGGTGCCACACATCCCTGGGCTAATCAAAGCTACAGCTTTTGTTAAGCCCTGATCTGTTTGTACCAAGCCTCCTTGCTAAGACCTGGGGATCATTTGCCTTCATCCTAGATGGGGAGGGAGTGGCATGTGAAAGGTCAGTGCCTTAGATCAATATTTAAGTGAACTGCAGGCCAAGTATTTGGCCATCAATTGATGCTCTGCATTAAGATTCTTTCCTTGACCTGTATTCACCCTTGACTAGGGTGAATTTATCTTTCTGGGTCTCCTCATCAGTTTCCCCCATGACAGTTGCAACCTTCTGTCTTAGCAAGAAAGCTTAAGAGTATGAAACAAGGGTCTGATTTTGCACACATGCATCCTCATCCACATGCTGATCCTCACCACCCATTGTCTCCTGTGTGTTTTGGCACTTCAAACAGGACAGGACAATAGCTTATGCCATTGTTAGGAAGAAATGGAACTCCTGACCAAAGTTATGTTAAGCACTAGCCCTTAAACTTATATACCGCTTTACGGTGCTTTACAGCCCTCTCTTAGTGGTTTATAGAGTCAGCCTATTTCCCCCAAGAATTTGGGTCCTCATTTTATCAACCTTGGAAGGATGGAAGTCTGAGTCAGCCTTGAGCCTGGTGTGATCTGAACTACCAAATTGCGATCAGTCGACAATCAGCAGAAGTAGCCTGCAGTCCTGCACTCTAACCACTGCATCATGGCTTTTCACTCATGTTAAAAGTGAAAAAGACAACTCATAAAGATGTCCTCCAATTGAATGGGTGCCTAGAGGGGTGCTTTCTTCATATTTGGTGGTTCTTCATATTTGGAGACTTGGATTGCAAGTAAGCAATGCTTTGGCCATCAAGATGAACAACCAAGACATATCAGATTATAATTCTGTTCTCCTGTCCATCATGTGCCACCTAGGAACTTTATTATACAGGTATCTATGGAGATTTTCATCATCCAGGTCACGGTTGTCCCAAAAGTAGTTTTTCCAGAGGCAACTGGACTTCCTTTGTTTTTTCTTGAAGACGTTTTGTTTTTCATCAAGAAGCTTCTTCAGTTCTGAAACACTGGAGAAGCTTCTTGGAAGAGAAGTGAAATATCTTCAAGTAAAAACAGAGAAAAGTCCAGCTGCCTTTGGAAAAAAGCACCTTTGGGATGTTTATTATGCAGGCTTTGATTGCTGCATAGAAAAAAATGCTTTTTGGCAAGACCCTAGCTCTTTCACATGAAGCTGATTCTTTGAGAGCGAAGGAAAAAGGAGCAGCACACTGCAAAGACAAGAAACCAATGCCTGATATTTATAAGGGAAAAGGAACTCTTGGATTCATATTTATGCAGACAAGTAGCTTCCAGGATGGTTGAGATTTGCAGTGAATACATGCCGCAAAACTCACATTTTTCTTTTTGCTGTAACAAAACTCTAAAAGGGGAGGCGTAACCTGAACAAAAGATTAGCAGGATGGAGTCCATCTGCCTTTGAGAGCAGAGCAAATGCAGCGATTTGTAAAGGATTAAAACTGCAATTTAAGGGAGAGCAGCTGCCGTTACAACATTGCCAGCCGAACCAGCTCTTATCTCTTGCCTTATGCCTTCACTTTTTATTTTCTAAAAGTTACTATCATCTTCTGCTATGGGAACAGATTACATTTTGGCTTTGTTCCTTCAAGACTTCCTGGGGTTCAGTGAAGGATGGTTGTAGGACCAAAAGCTAATTCTTGGTTGTCAGTCGCATCTTGATAATTATCACATAGCCATGAATGAAAGAAAAAAATATAAATAAAAAGGAAGCAATTAAACTAGTATCTATCTATCTATCTATCTATCTATCTATCTATCTATCTATCTAT
>BLBF01000036.1:15598320-15610455 GCA_015471245.1 Laticauda colubrina | reverse complement strand
TATCTATCTATCTATCTATCTATCTATCTATCTATCTATCTATCTATCTATCTATCTATCTATCCATCTATCTTTCTATCTATTTATCCTCTTCTTCACAGTTAAACATAGTCTCGGATTCAGAAAAAGAGCAGTCAAATTTAGTTTAATTTAGTTTACTTTATTGTCATTACACCTCCTATAACGAAATCAAACACCATCTTCAGTGCACATCATGACCATGACCATGAAAATAAACACAAACACACATCCTTCACTCTCTATGCACTGAACTGAAAACCCTTGACACTGCACCAATACTGCACTTATCCAGCAGAATTCAAAAGTGATACTGCCCTGGGATAGAAGCTGTTTCTCAGCCTATTTGTCTTTATTTTTATTGTCCTGTACCATGTGCCAGATGGTAATAGTTCAAAACAAGGGTTCCCAGGATGAAATGGATCTTTAAGAGTGTTTTGAACTTTCTTAAGGCAATGGGAGCTATAAAGCTCTTCCAAAGAGAGGAGAGGGCAACCAATGATCTTCTGGACAATGACATTAACTCTTTGCAGTGCTTTCCTATCTGCCACTGTGCAATTGACAAACCATACAGAGGTGCTGTAGGTTAAAATACTCTCTATGATGCAGCAGTAGGTCACCAGTAGTTTTTCATTCAGTTGTTGTTTTCTGAGAAGTCTCAGGTAGTATAATCTCTGCTGGGCCCTTTCAACCAGGGCTGCAATGTGAGCACCCAGGTCAGGTCCTCTTTTATGGTAACAGACAGAAACTTAAAACTAGCCCCTTGCTCCACTTGGTCTCCATTGATAAGCAAGGGCTAGTTGTCTGATCTGTTCCTTCTATAGTCCACTATAAGCTCTTTGGTCTTATTGGTATTGAGGACCAAGTTACTGTTTCCACACCAGGAAAGCAACAGGTCTGCCTCATCTTGGTAGCCAGACTCATCCCCCATACCCCCTGCAGATGAGTCCCATCATTATCTCTGGAATCTAGCATTGTGCTTCACAGGCACAATGCTGCTACTCAATTTTTTTACACTAACATTTACGCAGTAATAGAAGTATTTTTTTCTTTAAAAAAACAATCCTTCCCTGGTATGCATACTCTAGTTGCTGTTATTACTTGGAATGTTCAGCTACGATTTTAATTGGGTTATTTTAGAATATTGTAAGCAGATCTTTGTTCCAAGAGATAGACCCCAATTCTATAAATCAACCATCTGGTCAGCAGTTCTAGAGTAATGTCAGGCAGCCTTTTATGGGAGAACATGGTTAAGCAAATGTCCATGTGAAAGCATAAGTAGGCCAGAACTTCGGAAAGGCTAAATGGTAAGTTGATTGACTACTTTGGAGTGCCTACTGGTAGTCTTCGATGTACAACCGAAATGGAGCCTGCCTGTTACAATAGCAATAGCGCTTAGACTTATATACCACTTTTCTGTGCTTTACAGCCCTCTCTAAGTGGTTTACAGAGTCTATTTCCCCAATAATTTGGGTCCTCATTTTACCCATCTTGGAAGGATGGAAGGCTGAGTCAACCTTGAGCCTGGTGAGATTTGAACTGCCAAATTGCAGGCAGCTGGCAGTCAGCAGAAGTAGCCTGCAGTACTGCACTCTAACCACTGTGCTACAATACCAATAACACACTTATATACCACCCCATAGTGCTTTACAGCACTCTTTGAGTGGTTTTACAATGTTAGCATATTGCCTCCCAACACTCTGGGTCCTCAATTTACTGACCTTGGAAGGATGGAAGGCTAAATCAACCTTGAGCAGGTCAGGATTGAACTCCAGGCTGTGGGCTGAGTTTGCCTACAATACTGCATTACTGTGTCACCAGGGCTCCTACAGTTATATGTCATGATGGTTGTAAAACAGATGGGTCATGCAACCTACCCAATTTTACAACTTTTTGCAGTAATCATAAAATGAACATAGCATTTGTGAGAACTCATTGTTATGGGCATGGTTTTGCTGAAAACTGGAAATAATTGCTGGTTTTGGGGAAACTTGCAAAATGGGTTCATGTGATTATGGGTTGCTGCAAATGGCACATATAATATTAATGTGCTCAATGATCCATTCACATTAAGATATAAAGAATAAAAACACTATTAAGTATATCGTCATCAAGAATACAGTATTTGATGTCAAGTCTTAACTGCTGCCACAGAAAAAGTGACCACAATATTCATGATATTGAAATAGGGAGCATGAAGTGGAAACTTTGTACAGTATACCAAAGATCTTTCTGTTCAGGATGTTGTTGCATGATAGTGAAATAAAGGAGTCTTTGGATACCTATAAATAGTACAATATTATGTGAGTGCTGCTTTTCATTTCTCTTGAGCTGCATGGACAATTCTACTCAAGTAAAAGGGGATTTTTAAAAAAACCATCTTTTCAGCAAAAATGCCAATGGCAGGATGTTATGCTGGGCCCCAAAGAAATCCTTCAATGTAAGAAAAGTGAGAGATGTCAAACATTTAACCAACATTTCCTCTTAGAATTCAGGTTCTGCTATTTTATGGGGTGCCACTGACCTCCAATTGATATTCCATGTCCTTTATCCTCTGAATAAATATGTGTGTGAATACACATGTGGCTATATTGTAATCCAAAACAAGAAGGAACTCAGCTAAATGGCCATAAGAATTTAGTTTGGATTTAATAAGACTACTGCAAGGTTATTTATTTGTAAAAGTTATTAGCCACCTATCTTACCGCATGCTAACTCAGTTGAATGTTTATCTGTAAATACAAGAGGTACAGGCCCTGTCATACTGCCCAACGGATGCAAAACGTTTGTAAAAAGGACACAGCGGACGAGAAAAATGTTCCATCCATTGTTATCCGCTCTCAAAAGGGGCAAAAATTTGCATAAGCAGAGTGGATAACACGGAAAGGAACAGATGGGGGGAGGACGCAGAGCGGATGGAAAGCGGATGCGGAACGGAAGCCTAGCGGATGGAAGCGGATGCAGAGCGGATGCATAGAGGATGCGTAGAGGATGCAGAGCAGATGTATAGAGGATGCGTAGAGGATGCGTAGAGGATGCGTAGAGGATGCAGAGCGGATGCGTAGAGGATGACGTGGATGCGTAGCTGCATCCGCTTTCATCCTTTCTCCGTCCGTGCTACTAACACTGCGCGTCCGTTCCGCTTCCTCCCTGCGTCCGTTTACTGCTGGAATGGATTTGAGTTGCGCGGATGCACAGCGGATGCCTAGCGGATATAGCAGAAGCGTAACGGATGCAGAACGGATGTCCCCCGTATGCCTAGCGGATGCAGAACTGATGCATTGGATACATTTTCCGCTCAAAAGTTTTGAGCAGCTCAAAACCTTCTGTGTAGATGAAATGTCAATAGACGGATGCTGGATGGATAGAGAGGAAGCAAAACGGAGGCAGTGAGTACAGAATGGAAGCATCGCGTTAACCAACGGATGGCAAGTGCTTTTCTCCATTTTACATTCTCTTTCCATCCGTTGGTGCAGTGTGACAGGGGCTTAAAGGGTTGGTAGGAAAAAATAAGATTTTTTAAAATTCAGTATCATCAGGTTCCAATCCAACATCTCAATTTTGGGCAACCACATCTCAAGTCTGAGAATAGTATTGGATATATACTTGGGGCAGCGAAAATTCCTCTTAGGAATTTTGATTGCATGACTTCCTTGTGCCCTGAATAAAATCTGAACAAGTGCTTTAACATTAAAAAGCTAAAAACTGCAGCCACCTTTGTGCTGTTGGAAGGAATGGCTTTCCAGACAACAATGGAAGCCCAACATATGTGGGATAAATATCTGGAAAGTGCCAACTTGGGCAAAGAGTTATTCCTTCTGGAGAAATTTTTAATAATGCCTTTTGTCCTGAGATTTCTTCTATATTGGGGTAAAGCTGTAACTGTTCCAGCACCCAAGCTGTGTGACCATGTTAGGACTTCTATTGAGGTGACCGTAGAAATGTGCAGCTGCCTTTAAGGTCAAAATGACTAAAGAGCTTTATATTGGCAAATAATAATACGGACCCGCCAGCTGCTAAATAGTTGCTTTGCTATCTCACATGGTGGTCCGGCGGAACAAAATGGGGAGGGATCTGATTTCATTGATTCCTCCTCCACGTATAAAAGGGATCTGATAGAACTTTCAATCTTATTAAAGGCTGGCATCAAGTTACTTGTGGTTTGCCTGGAACATTTTTTAAGATCAAAGCATAAACACAACATCTGCGCCAAAGATTAAGAGAGGGAAAGAGAGGCAGGTTGCCAGGTTTAACAAGGGTATGATTACCATTCTCCAACCCCAGTAAAACCATATCCCATGTTATCTCAGAATATACGAAATGCAAATGGCTGAGATTTGGGGTGGATGTTAGGGAGAGGTTCATCTAGAAAGTTTTCTGCCCAGGAAAGTTCATGATATTTTTTGTCATGGGATGATTGCAAGATAACTTCCCAGCTGACTAGACTAAGGTCAGTGAGGCATTTTTGAACACATTTCTCTACAAAGCATGTACAAAACCACAAAATGGCAGTCTTATAATCGCTTACACTTGTAAGTGAATTAAACCATTTTCATGTCCTGTTCATGTTTCATGTTTACCATGAACTGAACATACTAGTGTTAGCGGCATCCAAGCTTGGGTTCAACTCAGATACATAACTTGGTTAAGCATGTGGTGTGAGTATAACTGGTCATGACCACCAGAACTAAATTGTATGTTCCACGATTGAGCAGAAACAAGGAAAGGGACATTCCACAGTTTCAGATAAACCACCAACTTTTTCCCAACCATCAAGCAGAAAAGAAGCAACAGTAGGCTGTTCCTATTCTTAATAAAAAATCCACTTCAACTTCATTGGTAAACTACTTTAGGATTGCAGACATCATAAACACCATTCCAATGTGCTAATTTGGATGTTGTTTCCATCTCTAATACAGAACCGTAGAATAGCAGCAATCAGTATGAAGTTCACCAATCTTATATGTTTTGGATGGTGAGTTTCATAAGATTCCAGTGTGATTGTTCAGCATTTGATCAAGTCCCTGATGACTGTGAAACTCCAGTCCCATCACAGAGATGCCCCATGGCCTGTCAGAATGCAGATTTCGTTGCCTGACCACAAAGTTCAAGTATTGTAATAGCAACTGCTAAGGAATTTGTGTATGTACTTATTCCAGAGATATGGTTTTTGGTGGTGGAACATAAGTGTTGTTTGGTCTTAGGATCTGGCTGTTCGAGGACTACCGATTTTGTTCCAAAACTTCCTGGTTTGTAAGATAAGCGGGAGAGGACTTTGTAAATTTACTTTCCTCTTCTGGAAATTCTTTTATTAAGCATGAGGGAAAGAGCTTTGAAACATAATCCATTAGAATTTGCAACTGATTCCCACTCTCTTTCTCAGGAAGTGTGTCAAGATATATATCTTTTTAAACATATGAGTTATTTTAATGATGTTTTTAATATGAATTATTGACATTTTCACATTTGCCACCATTGTATCAGGTTACATTATCAGTCTATTTGGTTTGCATTCTACTCTTTTTCCTTTATTAATCTGAGTGCAGCAGAAAAACAAGTAGAAATTCAATTAATATAAATAATTATTCTATATAATGTAATAAGGGAAAACCTTTTCTATCTGGAAGCCACCTAAAATGTCCATCAAAACAAGGGTGCCTATAGAGTATCATTCTTTATACTCTTTGGTTCTTTTGATCAAATTAAATTGTTCAATCTATAAATTCTTGACAATATTATCTATCTCAAACATCAATAGCCAATGTGCTGTAGTGCATGCCATAATATCTTTATGTAGTTCCCCCCTTTTAATAAGAAAAAAATTACAGCCTATGAGGCAGCGATGGGATCAGGGGTGGGATTCAAATTTTTAACAACTGGTTCTGTGGGTGTGGCTTAGGCAGTGGGCATGGCTTGGTGGTCATGTGATTGGCTGGGTGTGGCCAACTAAATATTACTCACATCCAGGCACCATCTCCTCACCTGGCCTCTCATGACTGTGGTGCTGCTGCAACAGTCGTAAGTGTGAAAAAGGGTCATAAGTCACTTTTTTCAGTGCCATTGTAACTTTGAATGGTCACTCCACACAAGCAAAGTACCAGCAAAGGAGGGTGGGAAAAACTCCAGAGAAGTTCCTGAGACAAGAAGTCTAGTCCTGCCAAGAATGTAATAAGGGTTAACAGAGAGGCAGTTTCTGTAAGCAACACCAGAATGCTTCCTTCCTGACTTCCTTACAGGATTAGGCCAGTACTTTCTTCTAACAACCAGTTCTCCGAACTGCTTAGAATGTTAACAACCAGTTCTAGCGAATAGGTGTGAACTGGTAGAATCCCACCCGGGGTGGGATTCTACCTGTTCCACTACCGGTTTGGTGATCATGCACATGTGCACGCACACCTAATGTGTGCACACCCAATGCGGATGTGCAGCTTTCCCCACATCAGCTGAGGCCTGCAGTGCCAATCAGCTGAGAGGATAAAGAAGAGAAAAGCGCAGGGGCGGTTGGGAGGGAGGATCCTGAGGCTTTTTTTTTTTTTTTACTACCAGTTCAGTTGAACTGGTCTGAACTGGTAGCCTACCACTACTTCTATGAGGGCTCCCTATTTTAATTAGTGTAGCAGATACATTTTTTTTCTAGAACAGGATCAGAATAAACCTTCATCATGGCTTTCATGAAGCTCAGCCCACAGGTAATTGTGAAGATAAGATGTCTCATTATGTGTGTTTTTCATGTTAAGCCACATGGTTTACTTAATGTGCTTTGTGAATCTAGCTCCTGATATTTGTAAATCCATTGTTTTAGAGGTGATCTTATTACACTGTTGAGTAAAGGTAGTCCTCAACTTATTACAGTTCATTTAGTGACCATTCAAAGTTACAATGGCACTGAAAAAGTGACTTATAACTATTTTTCATAGTCAAGATCTTTGCCCATGATCATGTGATCAAAATGCTTGGCAACTGATTCATACTTTTGACCGTTGCTGCGTCCCAAGGTCATCTGATCACCTTTTGCAACCTTCTGACAAGGAAAGTCAGTTGGGGAAGCCAGGCTTACTTCACAACCAGGTTACTAACTTATCCATTGCAATGACTCACTTAACAACCGTGGCAAGAAAGGTTGTAAAATGGGGCAACACTCACTTAACAAATGTCTCACTTAGCAATAGAAATTTGGGGCTCAATTGTTGTTGTAAGTTGAGAACTACCTGTATTTGATCCATCACATTCTATCCCAGGAGGAGCATTTGAGGATTATGTGGTGACTGGGTATTGGCGTGTAAGAATGTCATTAAGGAATGATCACAACATTTCAGGTTGGACACCGGTCAGTCTGTGCATTGCTTAAGGCAGGTTGTTCAGCTATCCTGCGTTTTATTCCCTGTAGCTACCTGCTTGTGATTGCAAATAGATTTCATACCCTGACCCAACATGGCATTCTACTGAGGCCACCTCGGATTATGTTCCCTTCCCTGGTGCTTGTTTAAATTAGTTTGCTTTCCATTTTTTGACTGATTATCTTTTCTGATGGAGTGTAATGAGGTGTAAATAAGCAGAAGTGAGCTTCGAAGCTGAAAAGGAGCACTGGGTTTGTCAGGTTAGATACAGCAGTTCTGGGTCCACAGCAAAAGAGACAATCACAAATCAACAATTCATTGTTGGACACATGCAACCAAGTTGCCAAGGCAGTTGCGGTCGTGGTGGAATGCAGAATCTGTTAGGCCTGTCCTTGCCAGTTTCCTCAGGTGGTGTGTGTGTGTGTGTGTGTGTGTGTGTGTGTGTGTGTGTATTTCTATTAAAAAGGTAATAATGCAGCTTCTCCAGTGTCCTAAACTACCATTTCATATGGTGTAGTGCAGTGTTTCTCAACCTTGCCAACTTTCAGATAGGTGGACTTCAACTCCCAGAATTCTATGCTGGCTGGGGAATTCTGGGAAGTGAATTCCACCTATCTTAAAGTTGAGAAACATTCTAGAGCATTCTTGCTTTCAGCCATTGATTATGCTCCCGTTCAGAACTGAAATTTATTTTGCTCAAACATTTCAAAATGGCAATGACACAGCTGGCTGGGGAATTTTGGGAATTGAAGTCCACTGATCTTAAAATGGCCAAGGCTGAAGAATATTGGTGCAGTGTTTAATAAGTTGGACTGATAGTAGGGAGAACCGGGAGGACATCTAGCTTTTATCTCAAATGCTTCCTCAGTGAAATTAGGTTTATTTGGGTATATCACTTCAAGCTCCTGAACACAAGGCAAGATATAAAACTAAGAAATAGTTTTTGTGGTTAAGATCTTAGACTAGCCATGAGGGGACTCAAGTTCTAATCCCCCCTTAGACATACAACTTGACTAAATGATTGACTTTTTCTCAATATACCTTGCCTCATGTTGGTAGTGAATTACTTATTCATGTCTACCACTATGCAATCAAAAATCAATGAGTTATGGCAACTGTTATGAGATATGGATTTTGATGTCCTTGGGAGTGTAGAATTAATTTCTATTTTTAAAAAATCTTTTGTTATGGTCTTTGGACCCAAAAATACAACCAGAAAATACATAAATCTGTAATTATTAGTAATACTGTTTAAAAATCAATAAAATTACATAAAATATTTATTTTAGTCGCTGTAACACAAATAGGAGTGGAAATCACAAAATTTGTGCTAAGCCTGGAAGCCTGAATAAAATTTCTCCGGCTTTAATTAAATTAGAATGATAGATAGTAAACAGATATTTCAAAAAGTCAATCCACAGGATTTAAATTATTTTAAATTGTTAAAATATTTCTTTTGAATTGTTTATAGGTCTGTAAAAGCTAAGCAGGATATATAACATCTTTAAAAAATAAGAAATAATAATCACATTTCTTCATGTGAGAGAAGTTCACAGGAATCAGAGAGCAGCATTAATTACTCATTGTCAGCTAAAGTTTTCAGAATTATTTCTCTTAAGCCCATGTCACACTGAACCAACGGATGCAAAGAGGATGTAAAACGGAAAAAAACCTTGCCATCCGTTGGTTAACGTGATGTATCTGTTCTGTACTCACTGCCTCCGTTTTGCTTCCTCTCTATCCGTCCAGCATCCGTTTATGGAAGTTTCATCCGCTCCAAAAGTTTTGGGCTGCCTAAAACTTTTGCGCGGAAAATGTATCCAATGCATCCATTCTGCATCTGCTACGCATCCGCTATGCATCCGTTACGCATCCGTTACGCATCCGTTATGCATCCGCTATATCCGCTAGGCATCCGTTACGCATCCGCGGAACTCCATCCGCTCCAGCAGTAAACGGATGCAGGGAGGAAGCGGAACGGACGCAGAACGGATGCAGAACGGATGCCTAGCGGATGCAGCATGGAAACAAAGTGTTTAAAACAGAAAAAACGTTCGCAGAGGGGACCTATCTCGGATATTAAGGATGTCTACAGGATGCCTAGAGGATGCCTAGAGGATGCCTAGTGGAAAACCTATACTGCCTATAAAAAGGGGGAGCAACTCGCCTGCATCTCACTTTCAGAACAGCAGCCCAGCGGTGCAGACCTCTGCAGCCTTCGTCTGTCTCTTCCTCTTCCACAGCATCCAGTCATGTCCACCGTGGATTGTAACAAAGTCCTTTCGGCAGCCACCATCGTTCTGCAACAGTGTGAAGCCATCTGCAGGCTCTGTGAACACTACTGTGAGAAGAAAAGGAGCCACCCAAAAAGAGTCTGGGTCCGAAGATGGTTCACCAGTAGAGCGGAGGACGGACTGTACAACAAGCTGATGGTGGAGCTCAGGAGCGAAGACACTCGGGTGTTCCAGAATTTCATGAGGATGCCGCCAGCCATGTTTGACGAAGTTGTGCAATGGCTGACAGCCAGGTTGACCTCGGCAAACACCAGCTTCCGGCCCAGCCTGGAACCTGGGATCAAGGTGGCACTCACTCTGCGCCACCTGGCCTCAGGGACCACCTACAGGAGCATGCAGAACGGCTGGAGGGTGCCATCCAACACCATCAGCATTGTGGTCAGAGAAGTGGTGCAGGCCATCATCGAAGAATACAAGGAGGAGCTCCTCCAGTACCCCTCCACTGAAGAAGGATGGAAGAAAGTTGCAGAGCAGTGGTATCAGAAGTGGAACTTACCACACACCGTTGGAGCCATAGATGGCAAGCACGTGGCCTGCAAAGCTCCAGCCAACTCAGGGTCCACTTATTTCAACTCCAAGGGCTTCTTCAGCATCATCCTCTTCGCCATGGTCGATGCTGACTACAAGTTCATGTACATCGATGCTTCAGGCAACGGCTCATCTTCAGACGCCCAGGTATACAACGCCAATCACCTCAAGGAGGGGCTGGAACGCAACCTCATCGTGGGCTTCCCAGATCCAGAACCCCTGCCCAACAACACACAAGATGTGCCTTACTTCATCGTGGGGGATGACGCCTTCTCCCTCAGAACCTACCTCATGAAGCCCTACACCTCCAGACTCCTGTTAAGCCTGGGTTCCCCAACCAGGGTTAGGTAGACAAGCTAAACAGAATGTGCAGCGTTAGTCAGATAGGCACACAGATAAATGAGTGAGCTAAGCTTGTATGTTTATTAACATACAGTAAAAATAACAGATACGCTTGTGCTATCAAGAATATGTTTTATTCCAGTATAAGTTTATAGCATAGTCAAAAACAGTCCAATATTCATTTACCATGTAGTCAGTCCATTCAGGGATATTCAGTTAGCAAAGTCCATGTAGAATATCCTATTGTCAGTTTACATAAATCAGTCCGTTGTTGTCTCTCCCGTTCGAGCAATGCAGTCTTGCTTCCAAGCAGTAATCAGGGATCATCAAAGCCAGAGAGAGAGCGAGCAAGCTGTAGCCTTGCTACTTTTATATGGTTTTCATAACCACACCCACAATTGCTATTTTACATTTAAAGCTGCATACACTAACTATGATTCATAGTTAGTATTTTCACCTAAAACAGTTAGGGTGAACAATGTTATCCCTAACAACTCCTCACCCGTGAAGAGAGGATCTTCAACTACACGCTGTCCAGGGCATGGCGGGTGGTGGAGAACACCTTTGGCATCCTGGCCAACAGGTTCCAGGTACTTCTCACCACCATGCAGCATTGCCCAGAGACTGTGAGGAGGATCATGGAAGCTTGCTGCATCCTGCACAATCTCATGCGCACCCGCTACCCAGTCTTGCAGAACAGGCTCGTGGACCTCCAACAAGGCAATGGGGACATGGAGCCTGGGGAATGGAGGCAAGGGCGAAACCTGATCGACACTGAGGATGTGCAAGGCCCCAACAGAGTCTCAAATGAAGCGAAGAAGCAGCGCAACCTCCTGAGACAATGGTGCAACTCCCCAGCTGGAGCAGTGGAGTGGCAAGACAGGATGGTAGATGCTTTATGGATGCTTCCTTCAGCCTGTCTCATCACACGGATGAGATTGGGCCATGTATGTTTGGTTGGCCTACAATGAACAGGGCGTTTAATAAAGAGTTGTCTTTATGTTGACATGTGTGGATAATTATTACATTATTATTGATAATAAAGGGCCGGAGGTGTGGCACCTGGGAGGGTGGACCATACAGTCCCACTATGCTTGCACTGGAGGTTTATCTATCCCACAGGTATCCTAACCCATCCCAAAGCTATCCTTACCCATCCCACAAGCATGCAAAGGCTTAAACCATTTCTAACAGTTTCCAGCAAGACTTTATTAAAAAAAAGAAACGAAACAAGTGTATGAATCAAAAATAGACTTTATTAACAACAAGCTATAAAAGAAAAATGAGCCTCTTGGTCACTCAGTCTCATGGGTGAAGGGTGCAGGTGCTGTGGAGGTGGCTGGTGCTGGAGTGCTTGTCATCAGCTCCTCCAGAAGCAGAAGCAGCAGAAGCGCCAGCCCCAGAAGAGCAAGCCCATGCTGCAGAAGCCCCAGCAGAACCAGAGTGAGGGCCAGGGGGTGGGATGGTAGCCCTGTCCCTCTTGCCAGGGCTGGCAGCAGATGGCTGAGGCTTACTGTGCTTCCGCATGGTTGTGGGGTTGCTGGCTGGCAGGGAGGCTGGCAGGAACCAAGGCTGGCAGGGAGGCTGGCAGGGAGGCTGGCAGGGAGGCTGGCAGG
>BLBF01000036.1:15571016-15598310 GCA_015471245.1 Laticauda colubrina | reverse complement strand
AGGCTGGCAGGGAGGCTGGCAGGGAGGCTGGCAGGGAGGCTGGCAGGAAGGCTGGCACCAAGGCTGGCACCAAGGCTGGCACCAAGGCTGGCAGGCTGGCTGGCAGGAAGGCTGGCAGGCAGACATGAACCAAGGCTGGCAGGAAGGCTGGCAGGCAGACATGAACCAAGGCTGGCAGGAAGGCAGGCAGCAAGGCTGGCAGGCAGACCGGCTGGCAGCAAGGCTGGCAGGGAGGCTGGTAGCAAGGCTGGCAGCAAGGCTGGCAGGCAGACTTGCAGGCAGGGCAGGCAAGGCAGTCGATGTGTCCGGCAGCAGGTCTTTCCTCTGAATGGCGACCTGCTTCCAAGCTGCTTCCGTTATATCCGCGGGGTTGACGCAATGCATCCTCCCCGCATGCGCAGTGAATGCCAGGCATCCATTAGGCTTCCGCTGTGCATCCGCTAGGCTTCTGCTTCATCCGTTCGGCGTCCGCTCTGCTTCCGCTCTTTCCGTTCCGCATCCGCTTTGCTGAGGCCCCCCGGAAGCCCTGCGGATGTGCCACCCACTCCCATCTGCTCCCATCCGCTTCCATCCGCTAGGCTTCTGTTCCGCATCCGCTTTGCATCTGCCCTGCGTCCTCCCCGCGTCCATGTTATCCGCTCCGGTTATGCAAATTTTTGCCCCTTTTGAGAGCGAATAACAACGGATGGAACATTTTGCTTGTCCGCTGTGTCCTTTTTGCATCCGTTGGCCAGTGTGACATGGGGTTTACATAAGAACATGGAAATCTGCCGGGAACAAAAAAAAGCCCAAAATTGGAGAAAAATAAGGGTTTCCTATTTGAGGAGGGGTTGGATTAGAAGACCTCCAAGGTCCCTTCCAACTCCATTTTTCTGTTATCCTGTTACAATAGAACCAATCCTGAAACCTGGAATTTGGCAGATGATATTTCAAGTAAATATTAAGAGCCTTTTATCTTTGTGCATTTTTTTTCTCCTCTTCCTCCACTGGGTCTTAAAAGGCAATTATTCCCTGAATTAGCTGTCCTTCTAATTAGCAGGTTGAATGATGGATATTCTTAGAGCAGGATAGATTAAATAAACAGATGCCTTCCCTTTTTATAGGTATTAAAAAAATTCTCAGTTTTCCTTCTTTGAGTACTCCCGTGTTCAGGCTTGGAATTAGCTGTTAGTTTGAAGAATCCACACGGTGAAAGATAAAATATTTTACAAACAGAATTTCCACTGTGGAGATTTTAGAACTAAACAGGAATCAAAACCGAGTTAAATTATTTCGCACTATTGCACATATAAGATTCTTTAAATATAGGAATATCCATTTTTTATTTGACTGGGAGACACAATTTAAAGGAGGAGGCAATCGCACATGGGAATGGATTTAAAATATACAATACAGTTATTAAATAGAGAGATGACTATTTCTCATACATACAATAAATTTTAAACCTCTTCTATATGATTGAAATGATAAAATCACAATTCCATCAATTTCCTGGGGGCGGGTCAAAAAAAAAATAAAGTTAGCAGCCCTGAGCATATAATCAAAGGTCTGCATCTTTTTACATGTGTTTCTTCTGAGGATGTCCCAGATTAAAATTTAAAAGCAGATATTCTAGATTGTATCAGAGATTTGGGTCTTTTCTTTATGAATCTCCACATTGTCTTCAGTTGAAGGATTCTGGTTTTGTATTCTAACAATATATGTGGCCAACGCCATAAATAAGCAGAAAGAGATATTGATTTGCAGATAGTCCTTGATTTACAACCATTCATTTGGTGACTGTTAGAAGAGATCAAAATTTGGACACCTTGTACCTGGCTCATATTTATGATGGTTGCAATGCCCCACGGTCACGTAGTCCCTTTTTGCAGACTTCCATCAAGAAAAGTCAACGGGGAAGCTAAATTCACTTTAACAACTGATTCACTTGAGAACTGTGGCAAGAAAAGTCATAAAAATGGGGCAAGGTCCATTAAACTTCTTGTTTAGTTCTTGTTTAGCAACAAAAAATTTGGGCTCAGTTGGAATTGTAAATCAAGGACTACCTGTAATTTTTTTCCCTAGCATACACAATGTTGTCTCCAGGAGTTCTGTAATTGTAAACAAAGCAAGACAAAATTGATCATGGCAATTTAGAATGAGAAACTGAAAAGCACCATATTTGACCCATCGGTCTCATTTTTTTCAAATAATTTGTCAAATAATAAAGGCAGGATTCAAATAAATAAACATAAATAAATTTATTTCTTTCAAATAAAATAAATAAAACTATTGAGGGATGATGGATTTCAAATCCATCAACTTTTTGGAGACTGCTTGATTATAACTTGGTCAGATGTATTAAGCCATCAGAAACCATAATAAAGGTATGACAGAAAGCAAAAGACTATATTGAACTTCAAACATTAGGTTTTCTTTTCTAAAATAATTTAAGAAGCGAATCTTAGGTTTGTTGAGAATACTATTATGGAACGAATGTTTTTGTCTGATATAGTGTTCTCCTGGGAAGATTAGACCAGTGTTTCTCAACCTTGCCAATATTAATAAATGAGGCTTCCAGAATGTCTCAACCAATGTGAATATTGTAAAATATTGATTGCAACTAGTTAAAATTATTCAGACATTTGACTCATTGGGTGCCAGTTTGTGTAGTTGGTTGAAGGCTAGAAAATAGGAGATCATTAGGCATGTGAAGCCAGCTGAATGAATTTGGGCCAATTAATCTCTCTCAACTTTAGGAAGCAGTCTATGGCCACTACTGCCAAGAAAAAGTTGCCAAAAAATCCTGCAGGGACCTGCAGGTCAGAGGTGGAATTCAGCAGGTTCTGATCAGTTCTGGGGAACAGGTAGCAGAAATTTTGAGTAGTTCAGAGAACCAGCAAATACTCTCTCTGATTGGCCCCACCCCCATCTATTCTCTGCCTCCTGAGTCCCAGCTGATTGGCTGGGTCTTCTTTGGTTGCCCTGCACAGGAGAATGGAGCTGGAAAGCAGGCTAGTGGGGTGGGGAGGGAATGGGAATTTTGCAGTAACTTTCCCCCAGGAGTGGGAAGGGGATAGAGATTTTCCAGTATCCTTTTCCTGCCATACCCACCAAGCCATGCCCACCAAGCCACATCACATCTACCAAGCCAGATCCACAGAACTGATAGTATTTTTTTTTTTGCATCCCACCACTGCTGCAGCTAGTCCATCACAGTCATGATTGACTTGACAGAGAGTTTAATTTTTTTCTCATTAGTTTAATAGCAGTAAAATATGAGTAATCCTAGATCCAATTGACTAGCCGGAATGTATAGATTCACGGTTGAAAATAATCCTATTTCACTTAGTGTCCTGTGTTATTTTATTTTAGTGTCCTGTGATAATCCTTCTGTTCTGGAAATCTGAGTGGTTAAAAAAAATACCAGAAGGATTGATGCACCTGGAAAAGATTTTCAGCCTCTCTCTCTCCCCCTGTGGTCTCAGCTTTCCTGTTCTACTTACATGCTGAGTTAATTTGAGGAAAACAAAACTCCCAACAAGTGGGATATGTGTGGAATGGTGCTGAGATCCAATTGCAACCATCTCTAATCTTGCATCTATTGTCTAAACTTGGAGGGGGCATATTTTTACTCCAGAATAATGCTATATATAAAAACACAATAGGCATTTGGTGGGTTGGTTGTCAAGTTGTCAGAGAAAGGGAAGACATTCATTATGGTAAGATCCTTGTTTCCTTCCCCTTCCCTTGTGCATGATCTCCTTTTTCCCACAAGCAATTTCCTTCTTCCTTCCTTCCTTCCTTCCTTCCTTCCTTCCTTCCTTCCTTCCTTCTTTCCTTCCTTTGTTATGGAATCATATAAGGATACTTTAGGCTACCTTCTGGACTTTTCAGCTTCCTGGATGAGTTAGAAATCACCAGGATTTTAATTTATATAGGCAGGATTTTTACTTGTTCCTTGCTGTGAATTTCACTTTTCACTATGACTGCCAAAGTATGTTCATTTATGTATTTAGTGTATAGCAAATACATGGATTGTAGTGGTTCAAATGTTAATGTTCAGTCCATCCAGCCTACTCAAGGACATTCAAGTATGTATGTATAGATCCTGGAATGATAGACAAGTTCTCGGCATTGCTTTTGAATTAAAGAGGGCAAAGAATTTCTTTTATTGAATGCCTTACAATGATCCTAAATATGAGAACGGCTTTATTAATATTGAATGCACTGCAATCATTCTAAATATATTAGCTACAGCTGTAATGTAAAGATAGTATTTAGTAAAGCTAATTTTAATTGAAAGAAGAATGCAATCTATTTCATCTTAGTGCAAGAATGTGTTTTTAAGCAGCATGCCACACTGGTAGGAACCATTTAAGGAGTGGGAGGGACAGGCTTCAGAATTCTTTGGTGGTTGGTATGAAAGGAATATTGGTGGTTTGTCCTTTGTATTTCCCATTGTTTGCTCCCATCACTGATCTACTTGCTTGACCTCTATCAAGAATTCAGATGGCTGTAATTTAGTGCATTACAATATGACCTGAATGCTTTTGGGGAAGGAGGTTAAAAGAAAAATGGAAAATGGTTAAGCTTGGAGAAAGGATTTACAGAAGGTCATGAAGATGCTCGCCTAATGATTGTGAGAACTAGGATTATTAGTGCCCTGCTGAACACATCTCCAGCAGAGGTGGTATTCAGCAGGTTCTGACCAGTTCTTGAGAACCGGTAGCAGAAATTTTGAGTAGTTCAGAGAATTGGCAAATGCCACCCCTGACTGGAGATTTTACAGTATCCTTCCCCTGCCACGCCCACCAAGCCATGGCCACAGAACCGGTAGTAAAAAGATTTGAATCTCACCACTGCTCCCCAGGCTCCAGAGGTTTTCCTCAAGCCTCCAGGAAGGTGAAAATGGCCTCGCCCAGGCTCCAGAAGCCCTCTGGAGACTGGAAATGCCCATTTCCATCCTTCTGGAACTTCTGGGAGGCCCATTTTTCACCCTCCCCGAGCCTCTGTGCGGGCCCTGTACTTACCCGGCATCCAAAACAAACTGTGTGGGGACTCCTTGGCAGGGTGGGGTTGGACAGGGCAGGGTTGGGTAGAGTGGGACGGGGCCAGCCAGGAGAGGGATTTGCCGGTTCATTGAACTGCGCAGAATCTAAGCTAGAGAATTGCGTGAACCCTTGTGAACCTGTAGCAGCCTATCCCTGGCAATAATCCAAGGCTAATCTAAGATAGTTTTCTTATTTGAGCTTGAAGGAACAAAGTCTCCCCTCCCTTACAGTCCCCCAAATCACCTAACCTCTGATGTGGAGAAGCCCACAGACCTGTATATGATTTTCAACAATTTCATACTTAAAAACGGGTGGGATTCTACCGGTTCAGCTCAGTTCAGCCAAACTAGTAACTCCAAGGATCATCTGTGAGCAAACTGGTTGGTTCCAATGATCAGCTGTTGGTCACGCCCATCTGCCCCAGCTCTATTCTGACCTTTATTTCCGGGTTTTCAAGCTCAGCTGCTTCGCCTGGCACAGCGGATTGCCACGTGTCAACTGTTTAACACACAGGGAGGTTGCAGAATTTCAGGAGAAGGTCAGTAGCAAGCCCTCTGCACACATGCAAAGCACATGTTTGGCATGCACACGCACAAAGTGCGCACTCGCCAAACTAGTTGTTACACTGGTTGAATCACACCCCTGCTTAAAAGTAGTGTATTTTTCATGATATAGAAATCCGTTGCCTTCCACCTATTCTGCATAATAGCAGGTCTTCTCCTGCAACTACAATTCCCAATTACAATATGTTAAAAAGCACATTCTTTGTTCTGATTAGTTACAAGCAAATATTATGTACTTGCACCTGATAACCATGGCCTTGCTTCTGCATTTGGGTGATAAAAATATGAACCTTCCAAGCCTGGGAGATTGGCATCAGCAGCAGCTTCTTATCACATCATCACAGATGTCAGATGGGTGGAAATCAAAAGAAACCAGATCTGTTAACTATTGGCATCAAGACTGTGCAATCCTGTTCCCTCTTGTGCTACCTTTGCTATTAATAGATATTCTACTTTTCTTCCAACAAGCTCAAAAAACATTCTTATAATAATGCTTAAAGAAAGAAAGCAACTTTCTCAGGAAGTCTCTTGATTGTTTGAATCTGGAATTCTGCATTACTTGCCAGGCAGGGCAATTACTATACCTTGCTAATCTATTGCTTTAATCTAGAAGTCTCCAAACTCACCATCTTATTAACCCTCTTCATGAAGTATAATATGAAATAATTTAGCGTCTCACACTTCATGAAATACTTCATGAAATATTATAGGGTCTCCTGCCTGAGCAGGAGGTTGGACTAGAAGACTTATATTTGATGGGCTGCCAAAGAGAGGAAGGGGTCAAGCTATTTTCCAAGGCACCTGAAGGCCAGACAAGGAATAATGGATAAAAATGGATCAAGGAGAGATTCAACCTAGCAATAAGGAGAAATTTTCTGACACAACAATCAACCAGTGGAACAGAAGTTGCCTTCAGAAGTTGTGGGAGCTTCAGCACTGGAGGTTTTCAAGAAGAGATTCAACTGCCATATGTCAGAAATGGTGTAGGGTTTCCTGCTTGGGCAGGGTGGGGGGTGGTGGACTAGATGACCTACAAGGTCCCTTCCAACTCTGTTGATCTGTTAAATCTATTAAACCTCCAAGGTCCCCTCCTACTCAGATTCTATTCTGTTCTGTTTTGTTTATTAACCCTCAAACCAGAGGTTGTATTCAGCAGGTTCTGACTAGTTCTGGAGATCTGATAGAAGAAATTTTGAGTAGTTTGGAGAACCGGTAAATCCTACCTTTGACTGGAGATTTTACAGTATCCCTTCCCTGCCATGCTTACTAAATCATGCTCAGATACCGGGAGTAAAAAAAAAAGAATCCACAGCCTCAAATGTTTATTATATGCAAATAATTTAATAAATACTATTTTAATTAATGGTCTATGAATAATAATGACCAACCTCTTGGATGATCCCATCACCTCCACTTTAAACATTCATATTATTGCTTCATGTTTTATTTTCTTTCCAATTTTAAATTAAATTTCATCTTTGTTCCTTTGGCTTCGGAACCACTGTTACGGTTTTAATTAATATATGGACATCTATATATACAGGCAGTCCTTGATTAACAACTACTTGATTAGTGACTAATTCAAGTTATGACATGGATTCAAAGTTCCGATGGCTGCTGGCACCCACATCCCACATCCCACATTCACACAATTGCATTCTGGGTATTTGGCAATCAGCCTGCATTTGGTGGCACATTGATTAGAATGCAGTATTGCAGGCTGACTCTGCCCACTGCCAGGAGTACGATCCTGACCAGCGCAAGCCCTCCATCCTTCCAAGGTCAGTAATATGAGGACCCAGATTGTTGGGGTCAATAGGCTAACTCTGTAAACCACTCAGGGCTGAAAAGCACTATGGAGTAATATATAAGTCTAAGTGCTATTGCTATTTACAGCCGTTTGCAGCATCCTTCAGTTATATGATCACGATTTATGACTTTTTTTTGCTGGAAATCAATGCTTACTTCTTGTTTCTGGCAAAAAAAAAACATCAGTGGACAGTAGGTTCATTTAATGACTACGGTGTTCACTTAACAGCAATCATGTTTATTTAATGGCTCCTGTGGTTGTTTAATGGTCGCCAGTAAAAAAATGGTCATGTGATGATAACCCACTTAATGACTGGCATGATGTCATGATTTCAGACTCCAATACAATTATAAGTCTAGAACTAATTGTAGATGGAGAGGACAAGTCAAAAAATCAAGACAGCAGATAAAAAAGAGGTGAGTCTTCAAATGCACAGTTGAATCCCTATCCTGACTTCTTCACATCCTCCACACACAACCTCCCTAGCTCTAATAGAAAGGTAGCAAAATTTTTAGACTTCTCAGTGGTTTAGTGCATCTTACTGTCAACCTTCACTTCCAAGTTGGTGGTATATAGATAACAATATGCTGGCTTGCATGATTGTGTCTATATGAGAAATGCTAGCTTGCAACAGAAGAACTTGCACAGTAAAATGGATTTTGGGCGCATTTGTGGCATATTGGCCAAGCTGTGGCCAAACTGATGGGTCCTGTTCTCGCTGGTCGTGGAGAAGGTTGTGTGTGGCAGAGATACGCTTTCTCTATTCTACTGCAAAAACCTGAATGGGTCAAAGCCATGATGGACAGTGGAGGTCCATATCTCGGAGCTGATCTGAGAAAGAATATACCAAATGGAAGAGTATGTCTTGGAATGTCAGAGAAGTCAGAATAACAGAACAGAGTTGGAAGGGAACTTGGAAGTTTTCTATCTAGTCCAACTCCCTGTTCAGGCAAGAAAACCCTATACCATTCCAGACAAATGATTGTCTAATCTCTTCTTAAAAACCTCCAGTGTTGGAGCACCCATAACCTTTGGAGGCAGGTTAATGAGAAAGAACATGAATTCATAAAGAAAATGAAAAATAATATGGAGAGGAATGATGCATGAAGATGGTAATTATGCTTCTTTTTCTTTTTTTAAATCGTATGCCTCTCATTCTCTCATCTTATTTATCAGTCCTTTCTTGTAATCTACAAAACACTCTAAAGAGAAATAGCTATGTATATAGGTAAGTATGTTTGGATTATGACTGCGCAGATTAATGATGATGATCATTGTCTGAAATACCTCTGAGAAGCATTAGAAGGAATTTAAAATAGTGGAAGGGAAGGGGGTGGCTGGGTGGGTGGGAGCAACCAGACCTAACCTCAAATAATGATGGCAATATCCTTAATGAAAGTAACTGAGATTGTCTACACATAAGAAACCATGCAATTATGCTAAATGAACTCTGCAAAAAAGCTGTGCCCCATCCCTTACCTTTTAATGATGTCTTTAAAAATGTATTAAAATTATGGAGGTTCAATAACAGCAGCATCATTAATGGTTTACTGGAGACAATGTGCTACAGTCAGGAATAACATCGCCATAATTACAAGGGAATAGCTACTCACAAGACAGAAAAGCGCATGGGAATATAATAGCAGACTACATAAATACAGGTAGTCCTTGATTTACAACCATTCATTGAGCAACCATTCAAAGTTACAAAGTCACTGAAAATAGTGACTTATGATCAGTCTTTCTGTTTAAGAGTTGTGGTGTCACACATTGGTTAGAAGTAGTATTGCAGGCTAACTTTGCCCACAGCCTAGAGTTCGATCCTGATAGGCTTGAGATTGACTCAGCCTTCTGTTCTTCTAAAGTGGGTAAAATGAAGAGCAGATTGTGGGGGCAATATGCTGACATTGTAAACCACCGAGAGAGTGCTGCAAAATGGTGGCCCCCAACCTTTTGGGCACCAGAGACCAGTTCTGTAGAGAGAGATTTTTCTGCAGACCGGAGGGAGTATGGTTTCATGGGCTGCCTGTACCCTACACATGGGACTTTGCTTGTTTGTGTGGACCAGTTTCTGCCATGCTGCGGACCGGTGTCGGTTCATGGACCAGGGATTGGGGACACCTGTGGTAAAGCACTATGAAATGGTATATAAATATAAGTGCTATTGCTGTTAATGACTGCTACAGCATCCTCATGGTCAGGTGATCAAAATTTGGTGCTTGACAACCTGCATATATCTACAACAGTTGCAGCATCCCAGGGTCACATGATCACCATTTGTGATTTTTCTCAGATGGCTTCGAACAAGCAAAGTCAATGTGAGAGGCCCAATTTCTTAACAACCATGTGAATCTCTTAACAACAATGGTGATTTGCTTGGAATTGTGGCCAAAAAGTTGTAAAATTGGGCATGGATCACTTAACCTCCAGGCTTATCAATGGAGGTTCTGGTCTCAATTGCGGATGTAGGTTGAGAACTACCTGAATTGGTATGTCAGGCTGAATGGCACAATACAGGCCTGGTCTATCCCAAGAATATCGTCCTTTTCTTCTGGAAAAGTTCTGGAAGAAACCAGGATGTATACCTGTGCTTCTTCTTTCCAAGCTTAGAGTGAATTAAGGGTACCCTAATGGAATTTTAGCATTCCCACATCACACAGCTATTGCTTTTTGGATCCTCTTTGCTGAAAGCTCTTTCCACTTTCATACTGGGATAAATATTAGCTGAATTTGGAGCTAAAGTAAGATGTCAAGACTTCATCTCAAGATGTCATGAGAATAAAACTCTCTAAAAAGTGACACCTCGTTACTCATTGTTAATTGGTCCTGGGAAGCACAATGAGTACCAAAAATGATAAGTACCCAGCCCTGCCAACTCTCATGGTTCTGCCGTGAGTCTCACAATTTTTTGGCATTCTTACGGTCTCACGACAAGGCTCCTCAATTTCACGCCAAATTAGCTTCACCCGCCAAGACGGCGGTAATGGGAAGGTGCCCAAATCCCTGAGCTCCATGAGGGAAAAGAACGAGCATCGTCCATTCTTCGCAGCCTTCCTGAGGTGCTAGACTTCAACTCCCAGAAGCCTTCCGGGTAGTGCGCCTGCGCCGAAGAAAGAACTCAGGGGGCGAGGTTGGAATCCAGCCACTCTCGGGGCCGGAGGGCTTTATGCTTTGGGTCTGCTGGAACAAGCATGCGCCAGCTGGGGAGGATTCTGGGAGTTGAAGTTCCAATCCCTTGCGTTATAGTTACAGCTTCTCGACAAGCTCACTAGTCCAGAGCATGCGCTTACTGGGAGAGGATTCTGGGAGTTGAAGTCCAGACACTTGCAGGGAAGACAGTGCATGCACACACACTAGAGAGGATTCTGGGTGTTGAAGTCAAGCTGTGGTGCAGGCTCGTCACTTGTTTAGTGACCAAAATTACAATGGCACTGAAAAAAAGTGGCTGATGAGCATTTTTCACATTTATGACCTTTGCAGCAAATCCAAAAATTCAGATGCTCTGGAGCTGGCATGTATGTATGATGTTGGCAGGAACAGCCCTGCCAACTCTCATGGTTCTGCCGTGAGTCTCACGATTTTTTGGCATGTCTCACGGTCTCACAACAAGGCTCCTCAATCTCACGCCAAATTTAAAACGCTTTTTTTTTTTCCAAATTTGGGGGTCTTATGCGATTATATGCGCATAAATCTGATTCTCACACAAACGACATGATGCCACTTCTCAGATCATGCAATATCGATATTACCATACAGTCATATATACATACAGCACATTTCTTTTCACTCTGGGCACCTCCATTTTGCTTTTTCTATCACCGGATATAACACGCTCTGATTGGTTAGTTATTCACGTGACCGTGAATCTCACTATATTTTTATAGAATCTCCAGATTTTTTTTCATGGGTCTCCAGATTTTCCTTTATCAGGGGTTGGCAGGTCTGAGTACCAAATGTACTCAAGGAAAAACTAAGTCCAGTTGCCTTTTGAAAAAGCACCTTTGGAACAACCTTGACCTGGCTGACTGAGAATCTCCATAGACAATAAGTAACAAACCCATTTTTCTCGTAAGGAATAATGTAGTGAGTAGGCAGCCAACACCAACAAATTCTAGCTTGTGCATTGAGTAGCAAACAAACAATCAGTACTGGGATAAAATGTTCATGTCAAAATGCATTGAGAATCAAATTTGATGAATTTCAAAGCTGTCAAATACCAAGGGACCACTAGATTGGCAATATTATGTAGGCCAGGTTCCTAACACCACCTTCTAGAGAACAGAGGTGTCTTAAGTGTTGTCCCTGCAAAGATCATAGCATGGCAGAACAAATTTATGGAGGAAATTTGATTTATTGCTGACTACTAAATGTGTAATTCACCATGTTCAGAGTATTTTAAGTAGTTTTTATATTTGTCTTTGTAACTGTATTCTGGACAACAAACGCTGAGAGATCCAATAGAGCAATGGTGGGATTCAAATAATTTAACAACCAGTTCGCCCAGAGCTAGGTTGGTGGTTGTGGAAGGTGTGGCCCATCCCTGTTTTCCAGCTCAGTTGCACATGCGGGACAAGCCTCCTCCAATGGTCAACCTGAACCTGGGTGAACAGATTGTTAAATTATTACCCCCCATCAAAATGGATCCTGGATGCTGTGCTGCTATGGAAAAATGAGAAATGGAGCAGCTGGCATGAGGTAAGGAGGAGGAGCAGGGAGAAGAAAGAGGGAAAGCAGCCTTTTCCTTCCCTCACGCTGGCTGCTCCATTGCCCATTTCTCCATTGTAGTGCAGCACCTAGGATTGACTTTGATAGTGGAGGGAGGGTAATTTAACAACCAGTTCATGTGAACGAGTGCCAACCGGCTGAATCCCACCACTGCAGTAGGGCCTACCTTATGGATCCTTGGTTCTATTTTCTGAGAATTTCTATAAAAAATGAATACTCATTCCAGTGAACAATTCCATGGTTTCCAGCAAAACTGAAGGATTTTTTTTCTTTCAGACATCCAAATCCCCCCACCTCACCAAGTGCTTTGATGCTGAAAAAAATGCTACAGAAATCCCAAAGCAAAACCTTTTTCCAGCCTTGAACACCCATCCGTCACTTCAGAGGAATCTGTTGTGACATCATAAACTGAGACACTCGGATTAGATTTATCATCTAATTATAGCAGGACTGGAAAAAAAAGAACTTTTTTTTTTCAAAAAATGATCAGAGGTATGGAATGCTGTCCATAAAAGGAAGGCATCAAAGCATGGCAGTATACTGGATTAAAAAGGAATCCCGTGGGAGAGAAATTCCTAGGTACATTAATGGCATTTTTCTAAGCAGGCACAGAGAGTGCCTGCAAGCCACCAATTGCCTCCCAGAAATCTTGAATCTGGAGTTGCTGAGAATTGTAGTTTTCACAAACCCCTGGAGAGCCACAAATTTAAAAGGAATGCTCTTCAGTTCAGTTTATAAAATAAAATGGTGAAATGCTGGAAAAAAGATGTTGCAGCAGAGAAAAATGATTCCACTGGATCAAACTCTAGATGTTATACTCTAGTCCAATGTTTTTCAACCTTAGCAACTTTTAAGATATTTGGACTTCAACTCCCAGAATTCTTCAGTTAGCATGGCTTCTTCAGCCCGGTTTGGCTGAGGAATTCTGGGAGAAAGTCTTAATTCCCGGAATCTTAAAGTTGCTAAGGTTGAGAAACGTTGCTGAGGTCTATCTTCTTCCCTGCTGATGTTCTTCAGGAGTACTGAGTGTCATTTCCCTGTAGCCCCCAGAAAGATGATCTAGTTATCATTTTGCTGCTTGCAGTTGCCAGCCAGATGCCTTCAAGAAATTGATCACCAGAACAAGATGGCAAGAAACTCAGCTCTAATGTTCATTCTTCCAAAATTATAGCTCAGAGATAGTTTCAAGCTTCTCTTGATGCAACCTAAAACTGCATTTGCCTCCCCCCCAGCTGTATCATACTACATTTGGTTTGCAATTAATTACTAATCCATATATTTTTCATGAATACTCCAAATTGTCATTCATTCTACATGTACATACATACACACTTAACATTTGCTTCTTAAGAGAAGTCTCTGTTAAATATCATTCTTAAATTTCAGCCTTTTCCATATTGTTCCAGATTTTATTTCTGCCTTCTACCACATTTGGCTATACCATTCAATTTTTTTTGCCATTGTGCCACTGAGACAATGAGCATTAGGCGGTCTCTTTATACAAGTTATTTATAAAAATATTGAAGGTTAAAGAATTCAGACCTGATCCTTATTCACCCCACTAAATATTTATTTCCAATTTGATAAGGAACCATTGGTTTGTAATTAACCATTTGTGCATGATTTTAAACCTGCTATGATTTTGAAAGTGCTATGTATTTGAACAGAGCCAGTTTAGTGTAGTAGTTAAAGCCCATGTCACACTGAAACAAAGGATGCAAAGAGGATATAAAACGGACAAAAAACCTTGCCATCCGTTCGAAAACGCGATGTACTCACTGCCTCCATTTGGCTTCCTCTCTATCCGTGCAGCATCCGTTTATGGACGTTTCATCCGCTCCAAAAGTTTTGGGCTGCCTAAAACTTTTGCGTGGAAAATGTATCCAGTTCGTCCGTTCTGCATCTGCTACGCATCCACTACGCATCCGCTACACATCTGTTACGCATCCGCTATATCCGCTAGGCGTCCGCTACGCATCCACGCAACTCCATCCACCCGGACGTGGGGAGGAAGCGGAACGGACGCAGAACGGATGCAGAACGGATGCCTAGCGGATGCAGAACGGAAGCAAAGCATTTAAAATGGAAAAAACGTTCGCAGAGGGGACCTATCTCGGATATTAAGGATGTCTAGCGGATGCCTATAGGATGCCTAGAGGATGCCTAGCGGAAAACCTATACTGCCTATAAAAGGGGGGAGCAACTCGCCTGCATCTCACTTTCAGAACAGCAGCCCAGCAGTGCAGACCTCTGCAGCCTTCATCTGCCTCTTCCTCTTCCACAGCATCCAGTCATGTCCACAGTGGATTGTAACAAAGTCCTTTCGGCAGCCACCATCGTTCTGCAACAGTGCGAAGCCATCTGCAGGCTCTGTGAACACTACTGCGAGAAGAAAAGGAGCCACCCAAAAAGAGTCTGGGTCCGAAGATGGTTCACCAGAAGAGCAGAGTACGGACTATACAACAAGCTGATGGTGGAGCTCAGGAGCGAAGACACTCGGGTGTTCCAGAACTTCATGAGGATGCCTCCAGCCATGTTTGATGAAGTTGTGCAGCGGCTGACACTCAGGTTGACCAAGGCAAACACCAGCTTCCGGCCCAGCCTGGAACCTGGGCTCAAGGTGGCACTCACTCTGCACCACCTGGCCTCAGGGACCACGTACAGGAGCATGCAGTACGGCTGGAGGGTGCCATCCAACACCATCAGCATTGTGGTCAGAGAAGTGGTGCAGGCCATCATCGAAGAATATAAGGAGGAGCTCCTTCAGTACCCCTCCACTGAAGAAGGCTGGAAGAAAGTTGCAGAGCAGTGGTATCAGAGGTGGAACTTCCCCCACACCGTTGGAGCCATAGATGGCAAGCACGTGGCCTGCAAAGCTCCAGCCAACTCGGGGTCCACTTATTTCAACTCCAAGGGCTTCTTCAGCATCATCCTCTTCGCCATGGTCAATGCTGACTACAAGTTCATGTACATCGATGCTTCAGGCAACGGCTCCTCTTCAGATGCCCAGGTATACAACGCCAGTCACCTCAAGGAGGGGTTGGAACGCAATCTCATTGTGGGCTTCCCAGATCCAGAACCCCTGCCCAACAACACACAAGATGTGCCCTACTTCATCATGGGGGATGACGCCTTCTCCCTCACAACCTACCTCATGAAGCCCTACACCTCCAGACTCCTCACCCGTGAAGAGAGGATCTTCAACTACAGGCTGTCCAGGGCAAGGAGGGTGGTGGAGAACGCCTTTGGCATCCTGGCCAACAGGTTCCAGGTACTTCTCACCACCATGCAGCATTGCCCAGAGACCATGAGGGGGATCATGGAAGCTTGCTGCATCCTGCACAATTTCATGCGCACCCGCTACCCAGTCTTGCAGAACAGGCTCGTGGACCTCCAACAAGGCAATGGGGACATGGAGCCTGGGGAATGGAGGCAAGGGCGAAACCTGATCGACACTGAGGATGTGCAAGGCCCCAACAGAGCCTCACATGAAGCAAAGAAGCAGCGCAACCTCCTGAGACACTGGTGCAACTCCCCAGCTGGAGCAGTGGAGTGGAAAGACAGGATGGTAGATGCTTAATGGATGCTTCCTTCAGCCTGTCTCATCACACGGATGAGATTGGGCCATGTATGTTTGGTTGGCCTACAATGAACAGGGCATTTAATAAAGAGTTGTCTTTATGTTGACATGTGTGGATAATTATTACATTATTATTGATAATAAAGGGCCGTAGGTGTGGCACCTGGGAGGGTGGACCATACAGTCCCACTATGCTTGCACTGGAGGTTTATCTATCCCACTGCTATCCTAACCCATCCCACAGCTATTACCCATTCCACAGGTATCCTAACACATACCAAAGCTATCCTTACCCATCCCACAAGCATGCAAAGGCTTAAACCATTTCTAAAAGTTTCCACCAAGACTTTATTAAAAAAAAGAAATGAAGCAAGTGTGTGAATTAAAAATAGACTTTATTAACAAGAAGCTATAAGACAAAAATGAGTCTCTGGCACTCCTCTTGGTCGCTCAGTCTCATGGGTGAAGGGTGCAGGTGCTGTGGAGGTGGCTGGTGCTGGAGTGCTTGTCATCAGCTCCTCCAGAAGCAGAAGCAGCAGAAGCGCCAGCCCCAGAAGAGCGAGCCCGTGCTGCAGAAGCCCCAGCAGAACCAGAGTGAGGGCCAGGGGGCGGGATGGTAGCCCTGTCCCTTTTGCCAGGGCTGGCAGCAGATGGCTGAGGCTTGCTGTGCTTCTGCATGGTTGTGGGGTTGCTGGCTGGCAGGGAGGCTGGCAGGAACAAGGCTTGCAGGAAGGCTGGCAGGGAGGCAGGCACCAAGGCTTGCAGGAAGGCTGGCAGGCAGGCTGGCAGGCAGGCAGGTACCAAGGCTGGCAGGCAGACATGAACCAAGGCTGGCAGGAAGGCTGGCAGGCAGACATGAACCAAGGCTGGCAGGAAGGCAGGCAGCAAGGCTTGCAGGCAGCAAGGCTTGCAGGCAGGCTGGCAGCAAGGCTGGCAGGGAGGCTGGCAGCAAGACTGGTAGCAAGGCTGGCAGCAAGTCTGGCAGGCAGAGATGCAGGCAGGGCAGGCAAGGCAGTCGATGTGTCTGGCAGCAGGTCTTTCCTCTGAATGGCGACCTGCTTCCGAGCTGCTTCCGTTTTATCCGCGGGGCTGATGCAATGCATCCTCCCCGCATGCGCAGTGAACGCCAGGCATCCATTAGGCTTCCACTGTGCATCCGTTTGGCGTCCGCTCTGCATCTGCTCTTTCCGTTCCGTGTCCGCTTCGCTGAGGCCCCCTGGAAGCCCTGCGGATGTGCCACACACTTCCATCCGCTCCCATCCGCTTCCATCCGCTGGGCTTCCATTCCGCATCCGCTTTGCATCCGCCCTGCGTCTTCCCCGCCTCCGTGTTATCTGCTCCGGTTATGCAAATTTTTGCCCCTTTTGAGAGCGGATAACAACGGATGGAACATTTTGTTCATCCGCTGTGTCCTTTTTGCATCCGTTGGCCAGTGTGACATGGCTAGAGGAGTTCTAGTTCTGCTCAACGCCAGCTAGATGACTTTGGATCAGTCATTCCCTTGTAATCCTAGGAATCACTTCTGAAAAATCTTGCCAGGAAAACCAATGGGACTAGTCCAGTGGTGGGATTAAAATTTTTTTACTACCAGCTCTGTGGGCATGGCTTGGTGGGTGTGGTGTGGCTTGGTGGGTGTGGCTTGGTGGGCATGGCAGGGGAAGGGTACTGCAAAATCCCATTCCCTCCCACCCCACTAACCTGCTTTCCAGCTATGTTCTTATGTGCAGGACAACAAAAGAAGAACCAGCCAATCTGCTGGGACTCAGGAGGTAAAGAATAGATGGAGCGGGGCCAGTCAGAGGTGTATTTCGAACTACTCAAAATTTCCACTACCGGTTCTCCAGAACTGTCAGAACCTGCTGAATACACCTCTGGACTAGTCCAGGCAGTCTTCAAGAGTCAACAGTGGCATTAAAGCATTCAAAAAAAGTATTGCAGCTACACATAATTGTCATGCCATCCAGTCCTAGTGTACTAATTAGAGTGTAATGGAGGGTTTGTTGTTGTTTTTTTAAATCAAATACACTGTTAAAATCAAGTTTTATTATGCTTACCATGTTCCCGTAATTGTTTAGAACTTATAAGTTCTGTAAATGAGAAAAGGTTAATCTGGCAAGATAGGTTCTTGATTATTACATCCTAGTAATTACTGTATTATTTTTAAGGAGCTTATAGATCATGAAATTTCACTAATTGGCTTCCAGGTTCTAAATCAAAATTAAAAGCAAACATGGAAATCTAGCAGATCTCAAATTCAGTCCATGACATTGTCAGGTAGGACTGAGAAAGTTCTGCCTTGAAATCTTGCGAAGCCACTGACTTCATGTGAAACAGCTCTAACCCATATTCCTCTTTTGTAATCCTGATCTTTGAGATATATGTTTAGTCTTGGTAATCAGACCTCTTCTTGTTGTGTCATGAATGACACCTACATGATAAACCTTTGGGGCAAAGTCCCAAAGGTATTTTTTCAAGAGGCAACTGGACTTTCTGGTTTGTTTTTGAAGACAAATTGAAGAAGCTATTTGGATGAGAAGAGAAATGTCTTCAAAGAAAAACCAAGGAAGTCCAGTTGCTTCTTGAAAAAGCACCTTTGGGACAACCATGACTGGATGACTGAGAATCTTCATAGATACTTTGGGACAAAGGTCAAAAACAATCATGGGATTCAATTTTTTTTACTACTGGTTCTGTGGGCGTGACTTGATGGGTGTGGTATGGCTTGGTGGGTGTGGCAGGGGAAGGATACTGCAAAATCTCCATTCCCTTCCCACTCCAGGGGAAGGTTACTGTAAAATCCCCATTCTTTCCCCACCTCATTAACCTGCTTTCCAGGCCCATTCTCCTGTCGATCAGCTGGGACTTGGGGGGCAGAGAATAGGTGGATATGGGGCCAGTCAGAGGTGGCATTCCAAACTACTTAAAATTTCCGCTACCAGTTCTCCGAACTACTCAAAATTTCCGGTACTGGTTCTCCAGAGCTGGTCAGAACCTGCTGAATATCACCTCTGGTCAAATTAGGTTCAGAGCAGTGGCATCCACATGGGATAGGAGTAGTTATGTCAAATGAGTCAGTCTGACAAAAGTAGTTTTATGCCATCACTTTCACAAAGATTTTTGTGCCTATCTCATGATTTCACAAGCTCATGGTCCACCAGTACAAATCAGAGGTTCTCTGCTTAGAAGGACCATTCCCTTCTAAGCCTTCAGACAACTGGACTCTTTTATAATGGAGAGTCCTCCTGTACTGTATCTTGGTCTCCAGTGACAGTAAAGTGAGTCCAGCACATTTACTTTTGACCTTTTTTCTTTTGTACTTGTTCTCACCCAATTTGAAGGCAAGGAACTTGATGGCAAGGAACATCTCTCTTTCAAAGGAGCAAAGAATTTCAGAGGAATTTTTATGGCAGACGGCATTCTTCTATTTGTAGGGACCTGGTGGCTCAGTGGCTGAGACACTGAGCTTGAGTGGCTAAGACACTGAGCTTGTCAATCAGAAAAGTTGGCAGATTGGTGGTTCGAATCCCTAGCACTGCGTAATGGAGTGAGCTCCCTTTATTTGTCCCAGCTAACAGTTCAAAAGCATGTAAAAATACAAATAGAAAAATAGGGACCACTTTGATGGGAAGGTAACAGCGTTCCGTGCACCTTTGGCATTTAGTGATGCCATCTACATGACCATGGAGACATCTTTGGACAGCGCTGGCTCTTTGGCTTTGAAACAGAGATGAGCGCTGCTCCCTAAATGACTAGTATATATGTATGTGGGGAACTTTTACCTTGATTCTTGTATTTAGTTCTGTCCACCTCCAAGAACATTATGGGAATGTTCAACCACCTATAGCCTCTCTCACTTCCCATATTTTCATTACAGGTAGTCTTCCTCAACAGTTCATTTAGTGACCATTCAAAGTTACTCTATGGCTGTTTTTCACATTTACAACCATTGCAGATCCCCATGGTCACATGACCCAATTCCGATGCTTGGTAACTGACTCCTATTTATGGTGATGGTAGTGTCCCAGGCTCATGTGGTCATCTTTTGTGATCTTTTGATAAGCAACATCAATGGGGAGACCAGATTCACTTCACAGCCATATTACTAACTTAACAACTGCAATGGTTCACTTAACAACTACAGTAGGAGAGTTCATAACAATGGGGCAAAACTCACTTAAGAAATGTTTCACTTAGCAATGGAAATTTTGGGTTCAATTTTCATAAAACGAGATCTACCTGTAATTCCCCAGCAAAAGACAGGGCAAGACAACTCCTTAAAGGCCCTGTCACACTGGCCGATGGATACAAAACGTTTGTAAAAAGGACACAGCGGACGAGAAAAATGTTCCATCCGTTGTTATCCGCTCTCAAAAGGGGCAAAAATTTGCATAACCAGAATGGACAACATGGAAAGGAACGGACGGGGGGAGGACGTAGGGCGGATGGAAAGCAGATGCTCCACGGAAGCCTAGCGGATGGAAGCGGATGGGAGCGGATGGCACATCTGCAAGGCTTCAGGGGGAGTGCAGCAAAGCAGACGCGGAACAGAAAGAGCGGATGCAGAGTGGACGCCGAGCGGATGAAGCAGATGCACAGCGGAAGCCGAGCAGATGAAGCGGATGCAGAGCGGAAGCCTAGTGGATGCCTAGCAGAAGCCTAGCGGATGTCTAGCGGATGCCTAGCGGATGCCTAGCGGATGCCTAGTGGATGCCTAGCGTTCACTGCGCATGCGGGGAGGATGCATTGCGTCAGCCCTGCGGATATAAAGGGAAGCAGCTCGCAAGCAGATCACCATTCAGAGGAAAGACCTGCTTCCAGACACAGCTTGCCAGCCAGCCAGCCAGCCAGCAACCATGGGGAAGAAACGGAAGCCTCTGCCATCTGCTGCCAGCCCTGGCAAGAGGGACAGGGCCACCCTCCCACCCCCTGGCCCTGACTCTGCTTCTGCTGGGGCTTCTGCTGCCCGGGCTCGATCTTCTGGTGCTGGTGCTTCTGCTGCTTCTGCTTCTGGAGGTGGTGCTTCTGCTGATGCTGCTTCTGCTAGTGCTTACTCTGCTGATGCTGCTTCTGGTGGTGGTGCTTCTGCTGATGCTGCTTCTGATAGTGGTGCTTCTGCTGGTGCTTATTCTGCTGGCACTACTCCTGGTGCTGGTGCTTCTGTTGGTGCTTACTCTGCTGGCACTGCTCCTGGTGCTAGTGCTTCTGCTGGTGCTTACTCTGCTGTCACTGCTCCTGGTGCTGGTGCTTCTGCTGGTGCTTACTCTGCTGTCACTGCTCCTGGTCCTCCTGGTCCTGCTGGTGCTTACACTGCTGGCGCTGCTCCTGGTCCTGCTGGTGCTGCTGGTGCTGCTGGTGCTGCTGGTGCTGCTGGTGCTCCTGGTCCTGTTGGTGCTCCTGGTGCTGCTGGTGCTGCTGGTCCTGCTGGTCCTGCTGGTCCTGCTTTTGCTGCTACTGTTGTTGCTGCTGCTGCTGGTGGTGGTGGTGTGGAGGAGCAGCCCCTACAACCTCGAAGCCCCTCTAATGAGGGCCCATATGGCCCTGCCAAAGGGAGGAAGAGGCAGACGTGTGAACGGAAGAGGAGGCAATACAACATAGAAGAGGAACATGAGGAGGAGGTGCTCGAGTGGCTGAGGGAGAATGAGTATCTATGGCGGAAGGGACACAGGCTCTATCGCGACACCAAAAGGAAGCAGGCTGCTTGGAGAGAGAAGGTGGAGAGCCTGGGCTACACTTTGGAGGTGCTCCTCGGCTGGTGGAAGCACATGCACACCTGGTACGGGAAGCTGCACCTCAAGAAATCTGGCCAGGCCGCGGTCAAGCTGATGAACAGAGAGACCTACGTGATGGCCAAGTGCAGCTTCTTGGAGGGTGAGATCTGCCATCGAGGAGAAGCCCCTCTCACAACCCTCTCTCTCAGGCAGCCTGCTGAGAGCCAGTCCTCTTCTGGCCAAGAGTCAGCTCCTGTGTCCAGGCAGGTATCTGTGGAGCGTGCCACGACGGAGACCCCCCCAACAGCTGTACTACCCATGGCGGAGCGCGTGGAGGACCCCCTGATGCAGTGGGAGAAAGGAGATGGCACTTCCACCACAGCCCAACCCGCATCCACCCCCAGCTCCACCTCCACAGAAAGGCAGAGAGGCAAACCAGAGGGGCAGAGCCACACTGTCCTGCTGGAGATAAGAGACACCATCAGGAGCAGCGTAGATCTCCTCTCTCAGCTGGTACACACCAATACCCCATCCTCCAACCACAAGCCCTTCCTCACCGATGTCAACCAGACCCTCATGAACATGTCGGAACCCCAGTACCAGGTGGTGAAGGACAGGATCACCAATCTTCTTCACAACCCTCCTGACCCAGATGAACCTGCTCCCACCCAGTCCAGGCCTGCTCCTCCACCCCAGGTGATGGCACTGCCCTTCCAAGGCTTTCCACAGGCCATACCCTACCAAGGCTACGGCTACCAAGAGGTCCAGCAGCACAGGCAGCCCTTCCCAGTCCAGGCATCGGACAAGACTGGTGCCACTGATGCCACCGATGCCACCCACACCACCGATGCCACCGACGCCAGTCGCCACCCAGCTGCAGACCAGACAGCCCCACTACACTGCTCCTTCCTCCACCCCACAGCCAAGCCCGGCCTCAGAACATCTGTCATCGGTATTGGGGCTAACACCCCATGTCATGGAGGAAGGGGCTCTCAACATCACGGGGCTGAGCCAGCTGTTTGAGAGCTTCCTCAACACACTGTTGTTGTCCTCAGACCAGCACTCCAGCAGCAGCCACCTCCACAGCACCTGGACCCTTCACCCCTGAGACTGGGCATGCCTCCGAGTGACCAAGAAGAGTGCCAGAGACTGGGTGGCTACCTGTTGACTTTATTTTTGCTTTGGACACTTGACTTGAGTCATTTTTCTTTTGCAACTTGTTATTAATAAAGATTATCTTTGCTTCACACATTTGCTTCATTTATTTTATTAAATAAAGTCTTGGTGGAAACTTGAGAAATGGTTTAAGCCTTTCCATGCTTGTGGGATGGGTTAAGATAGCAGTGGGATGGGCAGGGATACATTTGGGATGGGTAATAGCTGTGGGATGGGCAGGGATACCTGTGTGATGGACAGGGATAACTTTGGGATGGGTAATAGCTGTGGGATAGATAAAACTCCAGTGCAAGCATAGTGGGACGATATGGTCCACCCTCCCAGGTGCCACACCTATGGCCCTTTATTATCAATAATAATGTAATCAATCATCCACACATGTCAACATAAACACAACTCTTTATTAAATGCCCTGTTCATTGCAGGCCCACCCAACATACATGGCCCAATCTCATCAGTGTGATGAGACAGGCTGAAGGAAGCATCCATTAAGCTTCTATCATCCTGTCTTGCCACTCCACTGCTCCAGCTGGGGAGTTGCACCAGTGTCTCAGGAGGTTGCGCTGCTTCTTCCCTTCACGTGAAGCTCTGTTGGGGCCTTGCACATCCTTAGTGTTTCTCAGGTTTCGCTCTTGCCTCCATTCCCCAGGCTCCATGTCCCCATTGCCTTGTTGGAGGTCCATGAGCCTGTACTGCAAGACTGAGTAGCGGGTGCGCATGAGATTGTGCAGGATGCAGCAAGCTTCCATGATCCTCCTCATGGTCTCTGGCAATGCTGCATGGTGGTGAGAAGTACCTGGAACCTGTTGTCCAGAATGCCAAAGGTATTCTCCACCACCTGCCTTCCCCTGGACAGCCTGTAGTTGAAGATCCTCTCTTCACGGGTGAGGAGTCTGGAGGTGTAGGGCTTCATGAGGTAGGTTCTGAGGGAGAAGGCGTCATCCCCCACGACGAAGTAGGGCACATCTTGCGTGTCGTTGGGCAGGGGGTCTGGATCTGGGAAGCCCATGATGAGGTTGCGTTCCAGCCCCTCCTTGAGGTCACTGGTGTTGTATACCTGGGCATCTGAAGCTGAGCCGTTGCCTGAAGCATCGATGTACATGAACTTGTAGTCAGCATCGACCATGGCGAAGAGGATGATGCTGAAGAAGCCCTTGGAGTTGAAATAAGTGGACCCCGAGTTGGCTGGAGCTTTGCAGGCCACGTGCTTGCCATCTATGGCTCCAACGGTGTGGGGGAAGTTCCACCTCTGATACCACTGCTCTGCAACTTTCTTCCAGCCTTCTTCAGTGGAGGGGCACTGGAGGAGCTCCTCCAGGTATTCTTCGATGATGGCCTGCACCACTTCTCTGACCACAATGCTGATGGTGTTGTGTGGCACCCTCCAGCCGTACTGCATGCTCCTGTACGTGGTCCCGGAGGCCAGGTGGTGCAGAGTGAGTGCCACCTTGAGCCCAGGGTCCAGGCTGGGCCGGAAGTTCGAGCTCTGCTTGGTCAACCTGGGTCTCAGCCACTCCACAACTTCATCAAACATGGCTGGAGGCATCCTCATGAAGTTCTGGAATGCACGAGGGTCTTCATTCCTCAGCTCCACCATCAGCTTGTTGTACAGTCCGTACTCTGCTCTTCTCCCGATCCATCTTCGGACCCAGACACTTCTTGGACACCTCCTTTTCTTCCCGTAGAACAGTTGAAAGAGCCTGTAGATGGCTTCGCACTGTTGCAGAACGATGGTGGCTACCAAAAGGAGTGTGTTACGATCCATGGTGGACATCAATGAATGCTGTGGAAGAGCAAGAGCCAGATGAAGGCTGAAGAGGTCTGCACAGCAGGGCTGCTGGACTGAAAGTGAGATCCAGGTGAGTTCCTCCCCCTTTTTATAGGAAATATAGGTTTTCCACTATGTGTCCTTTTGCATCCTCTAGGCATCCTCTAGACATCCTTAATATCCAAGATAGGTCCCCTCTGCGAACGTTTTTTCCATTTTAAATGCTTTCTTTGCAAGCTGCATCCGCTTTCATCCTTTCTCTGTCCGTGCTACTAACGCTGTGTGTCCGTTCCACGTCCGTTTTGCTTCCTCTCTGTGTCTGTTTTCTGCTGGAGCGGATGCGAGTTGTGCGGATTCGCAGCGGATGCCTAGCGGATATAGCGGATGCATAACAGATGACGACGGATGTAGAATGGATGTTCCCCATATGCGTTGCGGATGCAGAACGGACGCATTGGATACATTTTCTGCTCAAAAAGTTTTGAGTAGCTCAAAACTTTTTGAGCGGATGAAACCTCAGTCGATGGATGCTGGACGGATAGAGAGGATGAAAAATGGACGCAGTGAGTACAGAACGGATGAATCGCGTTAACCAATGGATGGCAAGTGTTTCACTCCGTTTTACATCCTCTTTCCATCCGTTGGTGCAGTGTGACATGGGCTTAAGTGAACTATTTCAACTGTAATGCTTTGCCTTTGAGAAGTTGTTGGAGAATTCCTTCTTCTACCCCAAAGTAATTGGGAGAAAGCATTCTTACTTAGTGGAGAATTTTGAAATGCTATTTTTATTTCTCTCTGAATAACTTTACAAAGGACCCAAACCTTTTTTTGAATGGCAGAAAAATACATACTGGAGCTTAATTTTAGATATTTAAAGAAATGTCTGCAAAGTGAGCTGGAGACTAATAGATCATCACATAAAGGAAATAAAGTGTTGTCTTTTCATGAATTTTTTAAAAAACAATTGTCTGCCTCATTTGGAACCAACTTTACATTGTGAGAAATGAAATTAAATGCTCCTTTTCTCCCAACTGGAATTAAACGTCTTTTAAAAAATATTCTTTTTGCATAATAAAAAAAGAGAGTAATTTTTAAAAAACTGGAAATCAGAGAGAAAAATGCATCAGAAAAAAATATATAGAAATGTTCAAATATATGTTTGTAAATGCATATGAGATCTTGAGAAATACATTTTTTTGATCCATGATCAATGTTTCTGTCCAGAATTACATTTAGATCAAAATCATATATTATATAAACATTTTAATATGCCCAAAATTTATCCTTAGATGGAAGATTTTCCTAAAACAATGCCTTGTTTCAATTTTTCATTCAAAGAACTTTCCACTTTTAAATGCCAAAGTATAATAAATATGTATTTTATTTTTCCAATGTTATATAATAAAAAACCTGGTAGCTGAAAACAGGAACTGAATTGATTTCTTATGCTGCATCACTTTCTATGCATTAGTGATAGAAGACAGTAAACCAACAGTCCAGATTCATGATGAAATGTTAGTTATTTCCACCACCACCCTGTTTCTTCAGAAGCTTCAAACTGACAGACTGGGGACTGATGCACATTAGTATGTATTTTTTTTTTTAAAAAAATAATTGCATAAAGAAAATTTAGAAATATACTATAAATACTATTTATATGTATATAATGCTAGCTTGATATCAATGCTTCACTTCGAAACTATGTTTTTCGAAGCTTAGTTTTTTGGGGGGGGAATAAGAGGGGGAATTCTGCCTCTGTCTACCACATCTTTCAGTATTAATCTGGCTAGCGTCCTGTCAGTGTATGAGAGAATTGTGGAATAGAAGAGATGATTCCACCAGACTGTCAATCATTTGGAAGCCTGCACTCTCAAATAGAAAGATCTCCCCACCACAAGCCAGGCAAACACCTGGACACAAACAGACTCCCTCTGATACCTCCAGCTCAAACACCCCCCCACCAGGCACCCAGATGAAACCTAGCTTCCTAATAGATAATAGCCGTCCTTTCACGCGAAGCCAAGCTGCACTGAAAGCCTCCAATACAGGAACAGAGTGTTGCCAGCCAATCAAAGCCACAAAACAGACAGAAGAAACCAGAAAGACCAATCAAACAAACTCCAAGTCCAATAAACACAGACCAAAACTCCCAACCAATCAGGATGTAGAAAAAAACATCCTGCCACAATAATAAGCTAGCCTCAAATTTGAAACCAACGGCTGTGAGACTCTGACCCACATACAAACTCAATACAGAAGCTTGATGATGGCAGATGAGATTCTGCTGAAACGTTGCAACAACTTTAAAAGCACTACAATGACGTGGGATAATACCCGAAGGAAGCTGAACAGCACACATGTAAGTACCCGCGAAAACTTAAAAAAACAAATGTATATACATATACATATACATATACATATACATATACATATACATATACATATACATATACATATACACATACACATACACATACACTGGTGTGTCCCAGTGTGCCATCTGTTCTTTTGTAGATTAGTACATCTAGGAATGGTAGTTGTTTGTTTATTTCCGTTTCCATGGTGAACTTGATTTTGGGGTGTGTGTTGTTTAGGTGTGTTAGGAAATTGTTTAGGTTTTCTTTTCCAACAACTACCATTCCTAGATGTACTAATCTACAAAAGAACAGATGGCACACTGGGACACACCATATACCAAAAGAAAACACACACCAACCGCTACCTCAACGCCCAATCCCACCACCACCCAGCACAGATAAATTCCGTCGCGAAAACACTAATTACCAGAACCAAATGCCTGGCAGACAAGACACATATAAAGACTGAACTAGGCACCCTGACTGAAGTATTGACAGCCAATGGCTTCCACAAAAACAAAATCACCAACTTGATCCACAAAAACACACCAAGACATAACAGAGACCTAGAAGA
>BLBF01000036.1:15539810-15566016 GCA_015471245.1 Laticauda colubrina | reverse complement strand
ACAGAGTGTTGCCAGCCAATCAAAGCCACAAAACAGACAGAAGAAACCAGAAACACCAATCAAACAAACTCCAAGTCCAGTGAACACAGACCAAAACTCCCAGCCAATCAGAATAGGCCAGCCTCGAATTTGAAACCAAAAGCTGTGAGACCCACATCCATACAGAAGCCTGATGATGGCAGAAGAGATTCTGCTGAAACGTTGCTACAACTTTGAAAGCACTACAATGACGTGGGATAATACCCGAGGGAGGCTGAGCAGCGCATATGTGGGTACCCAAGAAAGCTTAAACACACACACACACACACACACACACACACACACACACACACACATATATTTATATAATTTAGCTCTGTCTAATGTCCCCCATGGATCACCTTCATAACTTGTTAAATTACATTTTTAAAAATTTCTATATGAGATTCAGAATGAAATCTCAGATCCCTTTCAAAGTTTTAGATTTTTAAGAGAATCTGTCATGCCTTATTTAAGAAATGTTTCTGATATACTGAATTTCTTGTTATTCATTGAGGAAGACAATGTACCATTTCAGATCAAACCAAAACATTTTCTAAAATAATGATTCAACCTGACTTGAAACAATTTCTGTTGGAAATAAGTTCAGTCATTTACATTTGTAATTCTGCCTTTCCTTTCTTTGGCTTTGTGCTTATAAAGACAATGATAATAATAAAAAGATGGGGAGAAGAAAGATCATGAGCCAAGGCTTTTTAGATTTAGATCTAAATTGCTGATGTCTGCAACAGAGCAGAACAAGGACTGGCACCACTCTGGAAGTTCTTTATGTGCCTGCACGTCATAGCATGTTGGAGCATGGCTACCAATATTAGTTGTAACTTTGAACAGTGACTAAATGAACTGTTATAAATTGAGGACTGCCTGTACTGTATGTTTGTGTGTGTGCGCACGCTTTTCTATTCAGCATCTGAGTTCTGAACTAATCCTGACTTTCCATGGCTTTGAATGGTAGCCCTGATTTACATTTAGTGCTTCTAGATGTTCCTCTTTTTTCTTTGACTTCCTGACCTGGAAAAAATGTAAAGAATTCTTGCAAGGAAAACCTAGCCTAAACTTTAAAAGAAAACAAAACAAAACCTTTGGCCAAGATAGTACAGCTTGACTCAGCCTCTGGTTTTATCTTTGCAGGTTGATTTATTATTTTGGTGAGTGGAAATTAAACGTACTCTTAGAGACACATTTAATTTTGAAAAGGAGGCAAGAATTCCAGGGCTGATTCCACCCACAAGAATGGGAAATTCCAGGCTTTCATCCATTCTGATGATGAGGACAATGAATTTGCATTTCACAAATATCCAACCCAGGATAATCTGGTACTTTCCCTTCTTTATTTGTCTCTAAGAGTTGTGAGGCAGTTCTCAGATCAAACTGAATAGATAATATTTGCTCTCCGAAACTTACATAATGTATGTATTAATGTAAACAAAATTATTAATAAAATAATATTTAAAATATACTCAGGTAGAGAATATTACTTGTTAACCTTCATGCAGATCAAATGGCGCAGAAAACCATGTGTACTGGAGAATATGCCCATGCTGACTTTCATGCACCCTTCAAAACATTATATTGTTACATTACATTGTTATTTATAAACCATACAGAGTTATTTAGGTGAGCTAGGCAATGTAGAAATTTGTTAAATAAATAAATTAAATAAACCGCTGAAAACAAATTCAGCCTTGGAGAATGAGAAACTGAAAAGACATTAATCATCATTCCTAGACTACTGCCATCTAATGACTAAACTGTACAACAATGTTATTCACATCAAGGAGTTTTTAAAATCACTACTACTAGCAATGGAACAGTGTAATGACAACAATAATACTTTAATTATGTTGCACTTAAAAACTAATTGTGCAAACAGAAATAGATATCAATAGAAGACAAAAAATGTAAAATAGATATTAAAAAGCTAGACTTCTCCAACTCTAATGGCAAAATGGAATCTCAACTAGGTAATTGCTTTATACTAAAATAAATAAATAAAAGAGAACTTATAAAAACTTCTAACAATAGATTAATTGTTAGTAATGTTGCTAATTATATCAAGTTATTAAGCAATGTGCTTTATCACTGATAATAACTACCAGGACGTTTGAATTTATGGAAAGAGCTTTTGAGTTGTACTATATTTGATCATAGTTCTGGTTACTGTACATGCTGTTAATTTTCTATTTTCTTATTTAGAATAGAATAACAGAGTTGGAAGGGACCTTGGAGGTCCAGTAGTCCAACCCCCTGCCTAGACAGGAAACCCTACATCACTTCAGACAAATGGTTATCCAACATCTTTTTTAAAACCTCCAGTGTTAAAGCACCCACAATTTCAAGAGGCAAGTTGTTCCACTGATTAATTGTTCCAACTGCCAGGAAATTTCTCCTTAGTTCTAGGTTGCTTCTCTCCATTCATTGCTTCTTGCCCTGCCCTCAGGTGCCTTGGAGAATTTAACCTCTTCTATATGGCACGTCAGAGGTAAAAGTAGGGTTGAACTCTGATTTCATGACTACGACCACAATCTTAACTTGTGCATTGACCTGGCTGAAACAAAATCAAACCAGTGTAGCAGGGACCTTTTAGTCCTTCAAGACTAGGAAACTGAAGTCATGAATGCTAATACTTTTGTTATAGGACTACAATAACAGAATCTTGAAAGCCTGAATGTGCCTCCCTCCTCCCTCTCTTTATCTTTATGAGGACTAAGAGGGGTCTGGTCTGAGATGCTTTCTCATGTTACAGTTCTGTCCTGAACTCAAATCCCTTTTATCTGACCAAGGTCTTGGTTATGGCTCTTCCTCCGGTTCTTCAAGATGATTCCTTCTGTCCATTACAAGATTATGGCAAGTATTAAGAGCTCCTCAGAAACTTCTAAGGTGGTTTCTGCCTAATGTGGTTCTTCTTGTTTTAATTCATAGGCTCCCAAAATGGCAAAGCAGAAGAAAGAAGAGGGCAGCGCCAATGTTTTGTCCATGTTTGAACAAAGCCAGATTCAGGAATTTAAGGAGGTATATTCCATTTACTGCTTCATGGTTTTAAATTAATTGACTGGAAAGACAAATTAATATGGAGCTTTTTCTTTCTTAAATGGTCCTGTGCAGGGGTGAAATGCTACCAGTTCGGCTGAAACAGTAATAAAAACCAGCTCCGATGATCAGCTGAGAAGAGAAAGAAGAGAAAAGTGCAGGGTTGGCCCTCTCCCCTTCCCCTGAGCTTTTCTGTTCTTTATCCTCTCAGTTGATTGGTGCGGCAGAGCCTCAGCTGGTATTTGGAAAGCTGCATGGCAGAGGTGGTTTTCAGTAGGTTCTGACCAGCTCTGGAGAACCAGTAGCGGAAATTTTGAGTAGTTCAGAGAACCAGCAAATCCCACCTCTGACTGGAGATTTTATAGTATCCTTCCCCTGCCACGCCCACCAAGCCACGCCCACAGAACCGGTAGTAAAAAAATTTGAATCCAATCACTGCTGCGCACATGCGAATTAGGTGCACGGGCGCACGCATGAAGCGTGCAATCACCGAACCAATAGTGAAACTGGAAGAATCCCACCACTGGTATTGTGAAGTGGAAATTTTATTATGGAGGACAAAAAAGTTGGAGGAAGATCTGGCATCTAATGTGGGTCATTTCCATTTCTGATTTGAGAATGGCGGGGATAAGGGCTTATAAGCAGTCTTCATTTAATGTCTACTTGTTCAGCAGTTCAAAGTTACAACAGCATTGGACAAATGGTACTTACAACAGGTCCTTGTAGTTCTGCCCATTGCGACATCCCCACAGTCACACAATTGTGATTTCTGATATTCTCTGCCAACTTCCCACACACAAAGTCAATGTCCTCAGGAAGTCTGAAGTTGCGATCATGTGAGATTCTTACTTAACAATCTGTGTAGTCCTCACTTAAGGATGTCAAATTGAGTCTGACAGAGTTGTAGTTGTTAAGTGACACAATCATGGGACACTTTCCTTTATGACTGTGTTGCTTAGCTGTGGCAGTTCTGGTCCCAATTGTCATCATAATCTTACTTGTAATGTTATTTATCCTGGAAAGCAAGTTGTCTTCTACTAACACTCTGGAGGGATGGCAGTACACAAAGAAGTCAAGGCTGTGTCCACAATCACACAGTGCAAACCTTGACCTATGTACTTGTGATGTCTTTGCTTGTACAAAAAGACAAAACTTGGATCACGTGGTTGCTACCACCAAGGGCCCTTGAAAATCAACCTAGCTGTGGAATAATAAACTTAAAATCCAGCAGATTGGGGGGAGGGAGAGACAATTTGATGCTGTAAGTACATCTTATTTATGAAGCAGAGCAGATGGTTTACAGATAACTTGCAATTTTAAAAGAGCATCAATTAAAGCTTTATTTGCTAAATCAAAGGGGTTTGATTGAAATTTGAAGTCTGCCATTCATATGTGATGGACTGCAATTCCCAGCATATCCAACCACCATGGATAATGACCATGCTAGCCGGGGATAATATGAGCTGCAGAGCAACACACCTGGGAAGCATCAAGTGGGATTGGTTAAGACTGTGTTGAGATAATTGAAAAGGATTAAAAATCATTCCTGCTTGTGATGGTGGAAATACTTAACATCATCCATCATCATCCATTATCATCATCATCATCCTATTTATTCTGGCTTGACAATTTAATAGTTATTTAACCGCTCAGGATATTCATTTTAAAAACTAAAAATTAAGCAGATGAGTCTTTATTTATTTATCATACAGTCTAGAAGGAGGATTATAAACAGAAGGCCAAACTGAAAGAAATTAAACTATTGGGCAGCAATCTTTATGTAAAATATTTGAGGACACTGTGGCAAGCATTTTTCACAGTTTCTACACCTGATCTCAAGTAAGCTTTGGGGTCCTATCAGATTGCCTATACCTGCAGGGCTACTTTGAAAAAGTGGAGCAGCAACTAAGTTTCAGTATGAAATACTTTATACATGGAGTCAGAGTTTGTTACACCTGTTGTAACGACTGGGGTGCTTTACAGTTAGTTCTCGAATTATTACCACCCTGGAATTCTGGTCATGTCATTGCAGTCATAATTCAAAATACCATATGACTGAACTCAATTCTATGACTCATAAAGCAAGACACCATGGTTCTTAAGTGACCCTCATGGTCATGAAGTGAATCCAGCAGCATATCCAATGGGTGTTTTTTGCCATTTTTTTCCTGGAACATAAATCATTGTAAATCACAGTGACATGTCTGGACAGCACTGTAACCAGTTGCAAATGTGAGTCAGTTGCCAAGCGCCAGGAATGTGATCACAGGTCGGGGGGGGGGGTAGTTAAGTGTCATTGTGGCACAGTGGTTAGAATGCAATACTACAGGCTACTTCTGCTAACTGCTGGCTGCCTGAAATTTGGCACTTCAAATCTCACCAGGTTCAAGGTTGACTCAGCCTTCCATCCTTCTGAGGTAAAATGAGGATTCACATTGTTGGGGACAATATGTTGACTCTGTAAACTGCCTTGAGAAGGATGTAAAGCACTGTGAAGTGGCATATAAGTCTAACTGCTACTGCTATTAACAGAATAACAGAATTGGAAGTCTTCTAGTCCAACCCTTTGCTCAGGCAGGAAACTCTATAATATTTCAGACAAATGGTTGTCCAATCTGTTCTTAAAAACCTCCAGTGTTGGAGCATTTACAACTTCTGGAGGCAACTCAGGGGCTGCCACAAAGAAGAGGGAGCCAAGCTATTCTCCAAAGCTCCTGAAGGCAGGACAAGAAGCAATGCGTGGAAACTAATCAAGGAGAGAAGCAACTTAGAACTGAGAAGAAATTTCCTGACAGTTAGATCAATTAATCAGTGGAACATCTTGCCTCCAGAAGTTGCCTCCAAAGTCTCCTTTTAACTCTGTTATTCTATTCTATTAATCTAACATTTCTATTTATTAAGTCATTCTACTGATTAATTGTTCTAACTATCAGGAAATGTCTCCTTAGTTCTAGGTTGGTTCTCTTCTTGATTAGTTCCTATCCATTGCTTCTTGTCCTGCCTTCAGATTGGCAGCCGTAACTTGGAGGACGCATCATAAGTAGCTTTTTAAAAGTCTGTCGTAAAAATGAATGGTCATTGAGCTACAAAAGGTCCCATCTTCTGAAACAAGTTTTACGAGCATTCAGGATCTGCTAGTTCTTTGCAGGATTCGAAATGTTGATAGATGTTTTGTTCCTCAATAGGCATTCACTATCATGGATCAGAACCGAGATGGCTTCATTGACAAGGCTGACCTGAGAGACACTTTTGCTGCACTGGGTAAAAACGAAGAATCACAGAAAAATGTGTCATTTGCTGTAATACTCTTTTATTTATTAAAAAGTCTCTTTTGAGGAGGGATTACCCTGACTGTGTATCAGTACACTGCAAGTACTTCTTAGTTGACATAAGGACAACAGAACATTGGCCAATAAAGACAACTCTAGTTAGAGATCCTGCATAGAACAGCACACACATGGATGGGGAAAATTGGACTTTAACTGACTTTGTACAATAATGGTCAAACATGCTAAAATTGATTGACATTCTCCTCATTATTAGCAGGGAATTTTGCATGTAACACAGGGGTGGCTACAGCTGATAGCCAAGAGTTACCAGCTTATTCCCCAAGTGGAATCAGTTTATGTAGTTAGTCTAATAACTTCCGTGAAATTAGATAAAGTCAAATTGAAATATCAGAATATAGAACATATATAGAAGTGATAGAGGAAAATATTTGTAGCTCAGAGTTGTAATGAGGGGCCCTTGGTGCTCTCTGAACTTGGTTGTTTTCTTGCAGACATTTCACTACCAAATTAGGTAACATCTTCAGTGTGGTAATATTAGTAATCATCTTCTATTCTCCCAGACCATAGTGACTTTATTCATTACTGCATTTGATATTTCCTTGGCTTTCATAGTACATAATCAGCATATTACATCACAGGGCGTATGAATGTTAAAATGGAAGAGCTGGAAGCAATGATCAAGGAAGCTCCAGGTGCCATCAACTTTACTGTCTTCCTTACTATGTTTGGTGAGAAACTGAAAGGTAAGGAGTAATAAGTTGCGAATGGCATTATGCAGAATATGGGTCTATTTTCCTCACCCACATTACTTGTCCTTTTGTCTATGTGTTCATTTGTCCTGGAGTATAGTATCTTTCTCACTGCAAAATCATGGGCTAACTTAGGCTGTAGTCAAATTTTGAGCGAGTCCACTTCCATGATTAAGATTATTTTAATGAAGAAAAGCACAATTAAGTGGGAAGTTGGGCTGCTATAGAGCACAGTAACCTATTCAATCTTTATTGCCAAGAGTGCTTCTGGTTATCATATAAGTTTCTATGTACTTGTGGACAACAGGATTTTGGATGGTTGTACTCCAATGCCTTGTTGAAAAGGTAACTTCTCATTCAGAAACAAAAACAAAACCCCCAGAACAGTCTGTTGCAAGTGGTGGGATTCAATTTTTTTTAATACTGGTTCTGTTGGCATAGCTTGGTGGGCATGGCAGGGGAAGGATACTGCAAAATCCCCATTCCCTCCCCACCCTACTAACCTGCTTTCCAACTCTGTTCTCCTGTGCAGGGCAACAGAAGAAGACTCAGCCAATCATTTGGGATTCAGGAGGTAGAGAATAGATGGGAGCAGGGCCAGTCAGAGGTGGTATTTGCCAGTTCTCTGAACTACTCAAAATTTCCACCACTGGTTCTCCAGAACTGGTCAGAACCTGCTGAATACCACTTCTTGGGTATGTAGAGAATACTCTGAAGGTCCAGAGATGATGTTGGAGAGTAGCCTTACTGTTTGCCTTCCAATGTCAAGGACCATTCCTATCACAGAAGCCACTTTACGAGCAAGAGTAGCTTACCACCTGTGCCTGCACAATGCAAGCTTTACATCAGATGCTAAAGCAAAATTAGAGGAGAGGAGAAATTTCTAGATTAGCATCTTGTATGGAAAAAGACCATCACATTCAGTCATAATGTGGTTTATGTCAACTTGCAAAACTACCTCAGCTGAAGCCATACTTATTTCTGCTTCGTTTCTTGGTTGCCTTTCGGGGGGGAGGGGGGAAGAGCAGGAGGGGAACTCAGGATTACGGTACCTTAGCCAGATAGTCATAATATCTACCAGCCAGTGTGAGAACCAAGGTCATATCAATGGACACCTGTTGAAGTTGAGCAGGAACCCACATCTGGACTGATTGGCCCATGTGACTTGAGGAACGATAGTGGGTGGGGAGGTCTTATACTTTTAACTATCCCTATATATGGAAATAATTTAGAGCTAGCTTCACCTTTCTAAGTGCCACTATGATGTACTCAGTGAAGGATCTCTTGAGCCTGAACAAAGCATCAGAGTGCTGACTTCCCAGAGTTCATTACTCAGAATGATTACTGTTTATTAGTTTGGCTGCAGCATTTCCCTTTTTTCCTAGCTGGAATCTTCCACTCCTGTTCTTTGCCTGACAACCCTGAATGGGGGTTATTTGGGGACTACAGATCATGTCCACAAAGAACATAACTCAAGGTGGGAATATTATGGGATGGGACCACATCATTTGAAGAGAGGCCTTTCCCTTTATACTTTAAGATTTTCTTTGTAGATTTCCTCCAGCTGCTTTCCAGTAATAAGATTCAGTAAAACATTACTTGCTATTCAATTAATTGTTCAACTAATAGAATCTGATCTTTTCATATTTGCCTGAATTCTGAGGCAAAGTTTGTGTCTCTCTATGTATGTGTGTGTATGTGTGTGCGTGTGTGTGTTTGTGTTTTTGTGTGTGTGTATGTACAAAAATTAATCAATTAAATTTCAATTTACTGGCTGATAAAGCAAAATTTGGCTTCAATCCTCTATCTAGGGTGATTGAGCTCAATAATGGTTATTTCAGAGTACTTTGTTAGGGTAGAAATTGTTAATGTTTCTCTGCCAAGGCCCTCATGTGAGGAAGCATTCAAAGCCCTTCTGTTTAGCTCAGACACATCTGTATCCCTAAGGAACTACTTTGTTTCAAAATGAAATATTTACTAAGGCAAATATTCTGGCAATCAGTCCTAATTCAGATTGGATTGCAGAATGCTAATTAATAGCCTGTTAGTTTAGCATTCCAAATATGGTTATTGTAGGTATGGGGGTGGGATGAGGGATGGACTAAATACGATAAATCAGCATTGACATTATTAATTTAAAGGTAATCCAATAAGATTTAGGTCAGTGTGTATCTCATGAGAACAGAGGAATAGGCAGGCATCTCTTGCCCTCCTCATTATAAGAGCTGGACCAGATCAAAGTTTTGACAGACAGAAGAGGGATGTCTGTTGGGCTGGCAGGGGACATGTCCTTCCTACTTCATTCTTTAGAGATGCCTCACTGTTTATTTATGATGGATGATTAAGGGAACTGTGTATGTCTACCTATCAAAGAGAAGAAGCAAGGGTAACACGATAACTGCTTTCCAGTATTGAGGGACAGTCACAGAGATGGGGTGAGTCAATTTATTCTCCAAAGCACTTGTGGGTTGGCCAAGAAGCAAAGGATGGGAAACAAATGAAGGAGAAAAGCAACCTGGAACTAAACAGAAATTTCCTGACAGTTAGAACAATTAATCAATAGTACAGTTTGCCTCCCAGAGTTGGGAGTGCTGTTTCACTGGAGGTTTTCAGGAAAAGATTGGACAACCATTTGTCCAGGATGGTATAAGGCCATGATGGCAAACCTATGGCATGCATGCTGGAAGTGGCACGCAGAGTCATCTCTTTGGATATGCCAGCCATCACCCATTGCTCTTCTGGGTTCGGGCGCACGCACGTGCGCTGGCCAGCTGGTCTTTGTGCGCAGGAGCATCAGAAACTGGAAGAGTAGCTCCCTAGCACACAGCTGGTCTTTGTGAATGCATGCATGTCAGAAACCAGAAGACCAGGTGGCATGCATATCGGGGAGCTGGTCTTCCACTTTCCAGCGCTCCCTCCCTCACACAGACTCCTGTTTTGGCACTTGGTGCTGAAAAGGTTTGCCAGCACCGGTATAAGGTGTCCTCCTGGCAGGGGATTGGAATAATAGACTTCCAAGGTCCCTTCCCAGTTCTATGATTCTACAATTTCCTGCAACTCTGGCCTGGTTTGGATGCCTTCCTTACCTAGATGACTTCTTCTGACCTGTTTCAGACCAATAGCTTGGCCTCTTTGGTTGAGTGAAGAGGCATGTAGATAGTTTGTCAAGCTATCCACATGATAACTGCAGCGTTTCTATGAATTGGTGTTCCAATATCTCAGGGGCTGCCACAAGAAAAGGGAGTCAAGCTATTCTCCAAAGCACCTGAGAGCAATTTCCTGACAGTTAGAATAATTAATCAGTGAAACAACTTGCCACCAGAAGTTGTAAACGCTGCAACATTGGACATTTTTAAGAAGAGGTTGGGTAACCATTTTTCTGAAGTGGTATAGTGTTTCCTGATTAAGCAGGGGGTTGGACTTGAAGACCTCCAAGGACCCTTCCAACTCTGTTATTATTCTATTCTATTCAGGTAGATGGCAGGAGTGGTGAAGCAGCTTTAGCTATATGGGGCAAGACGGGTATATGAATTTCTGCATCCTCCAAGCTGGGAGATTCTTCCTCCGTCAAGGACCAGTGGCCTTCAGAAAGAATCTGTTGGCAGCTGCAGAGCAGAAGTTCACAGAGCTGAAACCAGGAATGAGTGGACACAAAGCTAAAAGTGTGTGGGGCAGCAAACCTCTCTCTCTCAGGCACTTCTTCTTTCTCTCCCAAGCAATAAGATACTAAAGATCCTCAGACACGATTATCAAAATCTGAGCTTTCAGGGGGTGATTAGGAACTGCAAATTGTTCTTCTCTGCATAGAATCTGTCCTACAGCTTTCTGGTGTGGTGGATAGTCTAAGATGCCAGCTTGTTCTGCGCTCAAGAGCAAAACAGTTTTGGTCAACCCAGTTGAGATCAACTCCCATAGAAGTTGTCTCTTTCACTACTGGGCATGAAAAATCCATGAAAGATTTTTAAAAGTCTCCAGCATGGGAGAATTTTCCTACCTTCTCTGATGGGGGAAAAAAGAGAGAGAGAGAGGGAGAGAGAGAGACAAAGAGAGAGAAAACAAGAGAAGACAAGACAAGAATATGCCTTGCGTACTTTGCCATCTTCCTGGACTTTTTGCTTTGAAGTGGAATTTCGCAGCCAGCATTCTCTATTGATTAGCTGGTGCATAAAGTGGTTTCTTTGATGAAGTGAAGCATCTCTGTGTGGTATACACATTGCATTTCTTCTAACCCTTTGTAGAGAGGAGACCCATGTGGTTGGCATTAACACAAAATGCTTTTTCGTTTTTCCTTAACTACTCATCTGGCGTCAGAATATGTATCTCCCTGTTCAAAATTCCCAGAAACCCAACCCACCCCTCTGCTCCTGCTTTGACCAACCTTTGATGAATTTAATTGATTTCTAGAACTGCTAATTTTTTTTTTTGAATTGGAAAATTGTCCAAGTTATACCACAGTATTGGATTCTGAAGGAAAAGGAGTGCAAACCTTCCATTGTGGTTTCCTTCACAGTTTTGCTCTTTGTTGCATAATTGCTTTCAAAAAAAATCTGTACCTTCAGGCCAGTTTGAGAACCAGGGAAAAAGATGGGTTTATTTTGTTCAACAAAATCCTTTGTGAGGGCTTGACTAGCAAGTATTTTCTTTTGATCAAGGACAGGCAACAGTTCAAAATGTTGTATTGTCCTGTTAGCATAAATGAACTTACTTTCTATTTTCAAGTAAGCAATAACGATTTTACCCAACTTTACTGATTTCCCTTCCAAAAGTTATGATCATCTTGGTTGCACTGTTCTTTCTTGTGCTGGTTTTATTCTGCCAATATGTATTAATTTTATGTTATATACTAGCTCTATGCCCGTGCTTCGCTGTGAAACTATATGATCAGATTTAGTTTTGGGGGAGGAAAATAAGGGGGAAAAATTGTGCCTCTGCCTACCAGCATCCATCGGTATTCATTTGGCTAGTGTCCTGTCAACATGTGAGAGTAGAGGGCTGTTTGGAAACTGAAACATGGAAAGTGAAACAGTATTTGCTGTGTGAGCAAGAAGGAGACAGCAAGGAGCCTGGGCATGCCTTAGCTTAACTGTTCTGTACTAAAGCTGGTTGCTGCTATGAAACTAAAATTGAAACTGAAACTCCTCTCCTCTGTTTGTGTTTTGCATTTGGAACAGATATCTTTTCAGGTGGGGAGAAGGAGTAGAACTCCTTAGCATCAGAGCATGTAAATAATAATATATGAAATACTAATGCTCTGATGGTCATTTCGAAAAATCCTTTCTCAGTGAATACCTAGAAGCCAAGAGGAACACATGTGCCAAATTTCAAGTTTGTAGGCTTTACGGTTCTGGAGATTTTGTGATGATGCATGAGTATCCAGATTTTTGCTGCCAGATAGGGTGAATGCCATTTTTTTACAGGTAGGAGGGCATAAGTGACCTTTTCACCTTGAAGCCAAGAATCAGGAACATCAAACACTTGTGCATAATTCTTTCTGAGGAATGTGCAAAGAGATTAAAAGGAGACTATCGGAGGAAACAGTCTGTTTATTTTTTCAAGGCATTAATCCAGTGGGCGCTGATGTTGGCAATCAGTTTCTAGAACTAGTCCCTCTGTCCTGTGAACACATAGAGTTATTTTGCAGCTGTTACTATGAAGCTATTATCACTTTTGTAAAGGATAACCTGTTTTGCTTTCACAAATTTTTATTCTGAAAAATATAAAAAGATAATCATTAAATACATATGGAATAATAATGGAAACTATATTTAATTCATTTCAATTAAATCATTTTTAACTTTTATAAAGTCAGTACCACCTTTCTCTCCTGATCTGGAACTTTTTGGAGGTCAAAAAAAAATTACAGTCAAGTGGTTTTATTCATTCATTCACCTATCTGGTCCAATCTCATGCAAGGGATGGGCTATTATGTCAAATGCTGCTTGCATGCATCATATCACAAAATGCTGGTAGCATCTATTTCTAAGACATTTATAGAAGTAGAACAATAGCTAGGAATCTTGGTTCCCTAGTTAGTTGTTGACATTATACAATAGGGCTGATCCTTACCTTCTTCATTCTTCATTCAGTCACCGGAGTTTAGTTTAGTTTACCTTGTACAATGAAATTAAATGCCATATTCAATGTACATTATACATAAAAAATAAAACAACACACCCTTCACGTTCTATATACATTGAATTGAAAACCCCAAATATTGCATTAATATTGCACTATACAGTAGAATTCAATAGAGTTACTGCCTTGTGATAGAAGCTGTTTTTCAGCCTATTTGTCCTTAGTTTTTATTGTCCTGTACCATCTGCTAGATGGTAATAGTTCAAAAAAAGGGTGCCCAGGATGGGAGGGACCTTTAATAATGCTTTGAACTTTCTTATAAAGCTCTTCCAAAGAGAGGAGAGGGCAACCAATGATCCTTGACATTGGGCAATGACATTAACCCTCTGGAGTGCTTTCCTATCTGTCACTGTGCAACTGGCAAACCATACAGAGGTGCAGTAAATTAAAATACTCTCTATGGTGCAGAATGACAAAAAGATGCTTTCAAAAGATACGAGAGTGGCAGAATGTGGCGTCTTATGCTTGAGTATTAACACCGTTGCAGAAAATTGGAATTGTTTCCCTTTAGATATATCCCAAATAATTGAAAAATGCAGAACAAATACCTGCAAACACCTGCCTTAGCAGAATTGGGTGAATTACCTTAGATGGCATTGTTCAGTGGAATTTATTCATGCCTTCAGTTGCCGGACCTCAAAGATATAGGAATCAAAAAATAATCAAACATTGCACATTCAATATGTCTGCCATTAATGTCTGTGCAGAAAGGGTTCTGAGTATAAAAATCCGATTGTTCTTTTTTTTTTTTAGGCACTGATCCAGAAGAAATCATTTTGAATGCTTTTAGAGTTTTTGATCGAGAAGGAAAAGGTTACATAAAAGCCGATTAGTAAGTAGAGTTTTGATTTTTTTTTTATGTTTTTACAAAAAAATCATTTTCCTTCCCATTGTTGTTTCTGTTGTCTGCATTTTGTCTGTAGTGTGGTGCCTTGTTTCAATGAGATCTCCAACAGATCAAATCTATCACCACAGAAAACAAATGAGCTTTCAGTCCAATTTCTATGAGGCCACTGAAAGTTTTCAGTGCATTGAGATTAAGGTCCACATGAAAATGCTAAATATAGAGTTTAAAGTAGAGGAGCACTCAAAGATAATTTAATTCTCAGTGCATTCAGATAATTACAGAATCCTGGCTTTCCAAAGGTGATTCAGCTAACTAAAAGATAGAGGAAAATCAACCACTGGAATAAGCTTTCAAGAAGAGACTAGACTTCCATCTGTCAGAAATGGTGCAGGGTATCCTGCTAGGACAGGGGGGTTGGATTAGATGACCTACAAGGTCTCTTCCAACTCTGTTAAAATCTGCCCCGGTATTGTTTGCTGTTATTTATTGTCTTGTAATTTTGTTGCATCTTGTAGCATGTTTTGAATTTGTGCAGTGCACAGAGCTTTCAGAGTAAACTGGTTTAATGCATATGCTATGTTTATTTTTATTGTTTGTAATTAATAACAAAACAGAACAAAACATAAACAAAAAATAGTTACAATTATCATTTTTAATCTACTATATTCTGTATAAATGAAACCCATATTCCATCATGCTTATCCATAAAAGTCTACATTTATAGACAATATGCACATAGGTAGTTTAGTGCATGTTTAAAATAAATAAATAAGGACTCCTTTCTCATTATGCTATCCTCCAGGTGGTGTTAGGCACAATGAATCAGGACCATACATTAGATTCTAGTTAAGATGATTTACTGCTCATGCCTATACAGAAAAATCTAGGCAACTAATGATCAGCACTAAATTGGCACTAAATTAAATCAGTGGAATTCAAGAGCCGTTGGACTTAGATCATTTGTGGGAATGTAATGATTCTGGGCTTATTACTCACTTGGCTCCACCCCCAAGCTCTGCCTGCTCTTCTTCAACAGGTGGACTGGGAGCACAGCTTCTATAATTCCCAACTATATGCCATTGGAGAATGATTGGGTTATCATGCCAAAATATCTTGAAAGCATCAGATTGGGAAAAGCTACATTAATATGAGACCCAAATGGGATATTAGCATATAATATATAAACTCAGGGTTTGTCTTGCTGTGAATGATCACACTAGCAGCAACCAGTCCCTTGTAAACCGGTTAGATTTGCTAAGAACTTCATTCATTCATCACCATAAGAGAACTTTGTATTACTTGTTAGACCTAAGGGTAACTTGGATCTTTACAAATCTATTCCATTGCTATATTTTGACATTCAGCACCATTTATACACTCCCGTCATTTAGACATTGAAATCTGATTGCTATTTATTTATTAGAGACTCTCATTCGTCTCTTGGAGAATTGATCCTGTTCATGGAAAGGTTGCTATTAATTAATAGCATTTTTCTCCATATTAATTTTTTTTAAAGGAGAAATGGCAACAGCAAAATAACTCCCCTTCCCCTCAAACTGGCCACACTTGACCTTTTAACAGGAACATTCATTTTATTAACCTCCTTTTGGGGAGCATTTCATTTTTTCCACTGGAGATATTTTTACTTCTTACTCGGGAAGCTATGATTCATCTGGAAGATTTGAAACAGATTATATGTATGCACACACCACACACCCACACATATATGCATATATGCATGTATCATCCTCCTAGGGCATCCACACTTATTAGCTCCCCAAACCAGGCACAAAGCATACTTGAACATCAGCAGCTACAAAACTGCAATTATTGTTTTCTGCTTTTCTTGAATAAATAATAGTATGGTTGCCGTAAGAACAGTCCCACATATCTGAATCCAATCAGAATTGGTTTGAAATTTAATTGTACTCAAAATTTAGCCATCAACCTGCCTATTTCTAGGACCTAGAATAGCTGAGGTTTTCCCCTCTAAACTATGGGGGGGCGGGGGAGAGAAATTCTCCTTTATCTTGCTTCCTGCCTTATCTAATTAGCTAAAGAGATGTTCAGTTTTCTGTCTAGCAGGAAATCAATGCAGAGGGTAGTAATTTCTAGCACTGGGAATTCAGTCTTCATCTTCCTACCTGGGGCCAGTTTCTTAATCCTTTAACTGGAATAGTTGCAACATTTTCTGACAATTTATTTTATGGGAGTTGTATTAAACAAGGTCAGCAACTGTCTAAGACAGTTGTTGTTTTAGGATGGGACAAGGGACCTGGAGCTCACACATAATAGGGGAAACCATCAAACAAATGAGGTTTTTTTTTTTTTTTTAGAAAAAACTAATTAATTGGGACTTTTCATTCAGACAATAAAAAGAATAAATTAAATTATAATCCCAAGAGTTATTTTACAATCTAGGGTTTTCCCCACACCCTTCTTTTTACTGATTTCATTGGATAAAAAATAACAGGGGAACTGAGCACTGATTTAGCATAAAGAGAGAAGAAAATGTTAGGAGTGACACAATGGAAAGAACTTTTTAAGTATTTTCTATGTGTCAGGAGGGGAGGTCCATATCAAAACCAAATATATTTTGGTTTCGCTTGTTGATTTTTCTTGAATTGGCTTCTTTGTTCACTTTTCTTCATGGCAGCTCTGACCCACTTCAATAATAAGGGTAATTTCATCAAAAAAAAATTAAAAAAAAATTAGGAAAAAAACATTCTGAGGAAGATTCTCCCCTGCCACCTACACACATAATGGTTCATCTATTTATCAGAGGTTTTTCTCACTTTTATTATTTTTATAAATAACTCAAGGGGGCAAACTGTTCATTCCTCCAACTATTCAAGGAAATGAAGGCATTCAAAGGTTCAGAATGAGGGCTGGTTTTTCAGGAAATGTTGATAAAACAAGGAGTGGAATACAAGATGCCTCAATTTATGAGGCTCAGTTTAGGAAATGTGTGGTGCAGTGGTTAGAACGATATTGTTAGCATGAATTGGATAAGTATGAATGATACTTAGAATTAATTATGTTTAAATATATAAAGAAATGTTTAGATAGAACAAGAAAGGCATTGATGAAGATAGAGACAAAGATGAGGAGTTAAGGGCTTTTTAAAGTTAATGCATGCTTAAACAATATAATGAGGATTATTTAAATTCGACAGATGTGATAGAGATTACTAATATTGTTATGATGAACTGGATTAATATGAACCAACTCTGTCCACACACAATAAGGATGTATATTGGAAAAAACAATAAAAAATAAATCTTTTTTAAAAATGCAGTACTGCAGGCTAATTCTGCTGACTGCCAGCTGTCAGCAGTTTGGTAGTTCGGGTATCACCGGCTCAAGGTTGACTCATCCTTCCATCCTTCTGAGGTCAGTAAAATGAGGACCCAGATTGTTGGGGGCAATAGGCTGACTCTGTAAATCGCTTAGAGAAGATTGTAAAACAATGTGAAGCAGTATATAAGTCTAAGTGCTATTGCTATAGCTATGGCTGGTCATTTAGTTACCATTCAAAGTTACAATTGTCCCCCCCCCCAAAAAAAAAATATCTATGACCTGGTTTTGATGTCCTGATGGCCACCTCCCCTCCCACAGTCATGTGACTTGGCAGCCAGCCAGTGGTGGGATTCAAATTTTTTTACTACTGGTTCTGTGGATGTGGCTTGGTGGGCATGGCAGGGGATACTGTAAAATCTCCAGTCAGAGGTGGGATTTGCCGGTTCTCCGAACTACTGAAAATTTCTGCTACCGGTCCTCCAGAACTGGTCAGAACCTGCTGAATACCACCTCTACAACCAGCCCACATTTATGGCCACTTGCAGTGTCTTTTATTATTTATTTATTTATTTATTTGTCAATTGCTCACAAGATAATAGGTATAAGAAAAAACATAGTTATGAATACATGGATACATATAAGAAAAATAAAAAAATATATAAAAGAAACAATAGGACAGGGACAGTAGGCACGTTAGTGCGCTTATGCACGTCCCCTACAGACCTCTTAGGAAAGGGGTGAAGTCAATAGCAGACAGTCTAAGGTTAAAGTTTTTGGGGTTTGGGGAAGAAACCACAGAGTCAGGTAGAGTATTCCAGACATTGACCACTCTGTTGCTGAAGTTGTATTTCCTGCAATCAAGTTTGGTGCGGTTAATGTTGAGTTTGTATCTATTGTTTGCTCTTGTGTTGTTATGGTTGAAGCTGAAGTATTCATTGACAGGTAGGACATTGCAATGTATGATTTAATATACCATACTTAGATCAGACTGAAGATGGCGTAATTCAAGAGTTTCTAGGTCTAGAATTTCAGGTCTGGTGGCATAAGGGATTCTGCAATGAGTAGAGGAGTGGAGAACTCTTCTTGTGAAATATTTCTGGACTTTCTCAACTGTGTTAATATCAGATATGTAATGTGGGTTCCAGACTGATGAGCTGTATTCAAGTATTGGTCTAGCAAATGTTTTGTATGCTCCAGTTAGTAGTGTAATATTACCAGAGAAAAAGCTATGTAAGATTAGGTTAACAGCTCTTAACACTTTTTTGGCTATGTAGTTACAGTGGGCTCTAGCACTTAGGTCATTTGAGATGAGTACTCCAAGATCCTTGACAGAGTTTGGATCCTCAACAAGGTCTTGACTATTTAGATTGTATTTTATTTTCTATTTTTTTTCTGCCAATGTGTAAGACAGAGCATTTATTTGTTGAGATTTGAAGTTGCCATTTGATTGACCATTCTGATACAAAGTCAGGGTCTTTTTGAAGGGTAGCAGTATTGTCTGTGGTGTTCCAGTATTCCAGTTCCAGTATTCCAGTTTTCAGCAAAAACACCTTATAATGAACAATGGGTTCACTTAATGACCATGGATTCACTTGACCATGGTGTTTTGCTTAATGACCACTGCAAAAAAATAAATTGTAAAACCATTTTGCTTCACAGCCGTTATGAGTTTATGACTATCACAACTTACAACCATAATGAATAGGCTCCGGTATGATCATAAGTTGAGGACTACGTATAGTATACCATGGGAAAGAATATTTTTCCAATTTATATATGACTGAAATAGGAGTTTTTTATTTTATAACATATGGTTGATGTCCTCATTTGTAAAAACAATTAACAAAAAATGAATTAATATTCACAAGAAGATTTGGATTTATTTGACCAACAAACCCTGTTTGATTCTTGGAATGATGAAAAGGTATGAACAGCATATTACTTTTTGATGATCTTTTGAAGAATGGGAGTGTCTGTGGAGATTATCAGTCATCCAGGTCATGGTTGTCCCAAAAATGCTTTTTCAAAAGGCAAGTGGAGTTTATCATTCCTTGAAGATATTTTGCTAAAGAATGGTTGCTGGAATTGGCTATGTCTAATTTAATGAAAAGAAAAACTAGGGTGACACGATAGCAGTGTTCCGATATCTAAGGAATTGCCACAAAGAAGAGGGAGCCAACCTATTCTCCAAAGCAGGATAAGAAGCAGTGGATGTAAACAAATCAAGGAAAGAACTAACTTAGAACTAAGGAGAAATTTTCAGAATGTTTGTACACAGAACAATTAATTTTTGTAGACAGAACAATGTAGACAGAACAATTAATCGGTAGACTGGTTTGCCTCCAGAAGTTGCTCCAACACTAGAGGTTTTTAAGAAGAGTTTGGAGAACCATTTGTTTGAAATGGTGTAGGATTTCCTGCCTGAGCAAGGGGTTGGACTAGAAGACCTCCAAGGTCCCTTCCAACTCTGTTATTCTGCTTCTCATCCAAGAACTGAAGAAACTTCTTGGATGAGAAGTGAAATGTCTTTGAGAAAAAACAAAGACCATTGTCTTTTGAAAAAGCACTTCTGAGGCATGAAGAATGGGAAGTTTGTTTCTGAAGAATGGGAAAATGTTATGCCCCAATCCAGATTTGTTTCAATGTTAGGCAGTCTGATTTATATTATATCATCTATTTAGACCTTAAGAAGTTGGAAAGCCTCTGATGGAACTCTGAATGCTTTGGAGTCTTTCTGGGCACTTATCCAGAGAATGAAATACCATGTCATTGGCCCCATGAAATGCTTCTCGAAGCAGCATCCCAATTAATATAACACAATTGTTTCCATTTCTATTTAAGTAGCCCTGTAGGATTTACCAATCTTGTTTTAATACTGGAACTGGATGAGTCTGGGACTGCAGATCCTGTCATCTGGTGTGCCACATCAAGGACATTGGGCAGGCACTCGTTTATGAAAATCTCATAAAGATCTGTGATCTTGTCCTTGTTGGACATTTTTTCTTTTTCATACCCCTGGGGAAACAAATACTATGGAAAACAACAACTGCAAAAAATTCTCTGTTTGGAAAATCTGCATCTTTGTTTCTCTATAAAATAAATACTGGAAATGTGCAAGGATTCTCCCCCCTAGATGTCTTTATATGTCAAGATGTAAATGCTAAGGATTGTATCTGAAAGACATTTATTCATCCTTGCCTTGCCCTTTCCCATCCTACCTACCTCTTTCCTCAGAAGTTTTTTAAAAAATATTACTTACTTGTGACTAAAAGGGGCACAAACTTTCTGAAAAAGAAATTGAAATAAAAATATCAGACAATCTAGTGGCCTCACAAAGATTAATAAATTGACTATGGAGAATGAGAATTTCATGGACTCAATACATTTCAATGTATTATCCTTACTGATATATTTATTTGAGGATAGAGATGTAGAGAAGAGAAAGGGAGCCAAAAGTCCACAAGGAAGCAACAAACAAGATATTATTCTAGTTCAATGTTTTTCAGCCTTGGGAACTTTAAGTGTAGACTTTAACTTCCCAGACAGCATTATCCTGCCCCATTCAGTGTAGAGGAGAGGGAAGGAGTGGTATCTTATAGTATATGATACATGGAATATAATGAGAACAATTCCTTTTTCACCTTTCAATAATATATATAGTGTTGTGTATGGAAATTAGAAGACTCCAAATAACTAAAACTGATTGGCAGAACAGGCCGCTCTTGGATTGGTCAATTAAGCACCATTTTGATTGGCCCACCTGGCGGCGGGAATTCTTAAAGAGCTGTCATTGGCTGCAAGCCGCGAGCAGCCACTATAAGAAGGGCTGCCGCGGCTTTGGCAAATGTTCGGCTACAAGTCACTATACTGTTAAATAAAGAGCTGTTTGTTGGAATACTGGTCTTGCGAACCTTATTATCCAAACTGAACACTGGTGACAAGGATGGGATTGTCTTAGAAGAGCGAGACCGAAGCACGCAGCAACAAGAACTGAACAACCAAGTGGCCGGTACCAATGCGCCGCCCACACCGTTCAACCCAGCCGAAGAAGATTGGGAGTCATACATTGACCACTTAATGATGTTCTTAGAAAGCAACGAGCTACAAGAAATAACTGACCAGAGGAAGAGAGCTGTATTCCTCACACACTGTGGCCCTGCCGTTTTCAAAATGGCCAAGGCGTTAGCCAAGCCGCGGGATGTAAAACAGATGGCATGGCCAGAATTAAACCGAATGCTATGAGCCCATTACGCACCTGTGGTCTCCAATCTGATCAAAAGGCATGAATTTTATAAATGAGACCAACGAGAAGATGAGAGCATCGTAGATTTCGTAGCAGCCCTAAGAAATATCGGAGGAGCCTGCAAATTTCAGAACATAGACAAAGCCATGAGAGACCGTGTGGTCCTCGGATTGAAGGACGCTACGCTCCAAAGCAAGCTGCTAAACAGACCGAATATCACAGTGGCTGAGGCCATCGTAAAAGTCACCACCGCTGAAGCAGCCAAGAAATCTGCAGCCACCATGTGCCAGATGAATTCAACAAATCCAGAACCACCGAACCAACCCCGAGAAAAGAAGGTGGAAGGAAACCAAGAACAGCTCACAGCAATTGCCCACCATAAAGATCTCGACTCCTCGAGCGACACCGATGATGACAACGAAGACGTATATAGGCTTCAGTTGGAAAGAAAATGGAGGGAAAAAAGAGGAAGGAGGTGAGAATTCCAGTGTGCTGGGTGTGGAGGGGATCACCCGCACTCCAAATGCAGATTTCTGGATGCCATTTGCAGATTTTGTGAGAAACGGGGGCACATTGCAAGAGTCTGCCGAAACAAAAAGAGCTATAGTCCAAAGAGATGCAGCAGCACCCCCCCCCTAAACAGACAGAGACAAGCTGGAAGCCGATGGAGCCAAGAGAACAGAAACCAGCGAATGAACGACAGAGAAGAAAGAAACACATCAAACAATAATCATCGGAAATGCCAGGGCAGCAAACGCAAAAAAGGTCCAAATAAATCTGAAAATCGAAGGAAAGCCCTGTGAGATGGAAGTAGACTCCGGATCACATCTGTCAATGGTATCATGGGACACTATCAGAAACCTGATATCAGACATCAAGCAAAGAGAACTGGAACAGCAAAAGCTAATACTTAAAGATTACCAGGGAACTGAATCCCGGTAATGGGTCTTGGACATTTCCTAATAGAATTCAAAAACCACACTGAAGTACTTCCCCGACAATCATCGACCGTGATCACCCTAGTCTGCTGGGAATCGAATGGTTCGTGCCCCTGGGAATCGGAGTGACCAGGATCAACAGTGTCGCTGAGACCAATTGGGAAGAGAGCCTGCTGGAAGAGTTCCGGGATGTATTCGACGGGACCCTAGGCAAGTACAAGGGGACTCCAATAGCATTCAGACTAGACCCTAAGATAGCTCCCATCAGGCTCAAAGCCAGACGTGTTCCCTTTGCCTTAAAACCAAAAATAGATGAGCAACTTAACAAACTAATCGCACAAAGGGTGTTAGAGCCAATCGACCATGCCAGGTGGGAAACTCCCATTGTGACTCCTGTCAAACCAGATGGGTCAGTGCGCATCTGTGGTGACTATAAGGCCACCCTAAATCATGCACTCCAGCAAAGCGCATACTCTCTTCCGGTAGTTCAACATCTGTTGCATTCATTAGGGGGAGGAAAAATTTTCGCGAAGCTTGATCTCGCGCAAGCATATCAACAGCTGCCAGTTGACCCTGAAACTGCAGAGGCTCAGACTATAGTCACGCACGGAGGAGCATTCAAATGTAACAGATTTCAATTTGGTGTTAGCATTGCCCCAGGCATTTTCCAAAGCCTCATGGAGCGTCTTCTCAATGGAATAAAAGGAGTCATTCCCAATTTTGATGACGTATTAGTATCAGCAAAAAATAAACACCAATTAGAAAATAGACTGAGAGAAGTCTTGCGAAGATTCAGGGAAGCAGGGCTTAAGGTCAAAAGAGAAAAATGTCAACTAGCCACCAATCAAGTCAAATTTTTAGGCTACCTTATAGATGAGCAAGGGATACACCCCACAGAAAAGAAAATAAAGGAGATTAAAGATGCACCCAGGCCTCAGAACAAAGCAGACTTACAAGCGTTCTGAGGTCTCATTAACTTCTACAATGTCTTCCTGCCCCAAAAGGCAGCCGTAGTGGAGCCATTACATCGATTATTAGATTAAAAAACTGTCTGGAATTGGGGCCACTGAGAACAAGCAGCATTCCAAAACATTAAGGACTTATTAACAACCAACACCATTTTAATACAATACAGCAACACCCTGCCACTGACGGTCACCTGTGATGCATTGCCTTTTGGAATCTGTGCCATACTAAGCCACAAGCTCCCAGATGGCAGAACATGGAAGCGGCACATCGACCAGCTTCGCTCTAGGACATTGGAACGCAATACTACAGCACCGCTGCAAACACCAATAAACAATCCAAAAACAACCGAGGAGGGGGGGGAAACATAAAATAATAAAAAAGGGAGAGATGAACCACCAATAACACAACAAAAGACACAACACAAACCCGAATTAGAAACTCAAATAAAACAAAAGAGCGCTTACCCATAGACGACCTCCAGAGAAGAGAACCGGTAGCTGGCGAGGCCTTCCTGGAAGGAGACAGCCAGGCCAGCTCGACCAACCCGGACAAACCAGGAGGGAGTGGCAGAGCCACCTCAACCAGCCCGAGAGACCCAGGCGGGAGCGGAAAGATTGACTCACCCTTCCAGGAGGTTCCCTGGAGAAGATGCAAAGAAAAGGCGATCCTGTCCGAGCTGATGGAAGACCACGCTGAGACTGAGCTGCACAGGTCAAGTAGGACCCGCAAAAGCCCCACCTACCTGCGTGACTATGTTACGCACGTTGGATGAAACTAAGGGGGAAGGGGTGTTGTGTATGGAAATTAGAAGACTCCAAATAACTAAAACTGATTGGCAGAACAGGCCACTCTCGGATTGGTCAATTAAGCACCATTTTGATTGGCCTGCCTGACGTGGGAATTCTTAAAGAGCTATCATTGGCCGCAAGCTGCGAGCAGCCACTATAAGAAGGGCTGCTGTGGCTTTGGCAAATGTTCGGCTACAAGTCATTATACTGTCAGATAAAGAGCTGTTTGTTGGAATACTGGTCTCGCGTACCTTATTATCCAAACTGAACATATAAGTAGTTCTCAGTTTACAGCAGTTTATTTAATGACCATTCAAAGTTACAATGGCACTGAAAAAAGTGACCGTTTTTCACACATCTATTGAAACATCCTTTTAGCCATGTGATCAAAATTCAGGTGCTAACTCATATTTATGATGGTGGCAGTGTCCCGGGTGTCAACCCCAAAACTGTTCCACCACTTTAAGGCAGGCCTGGACTGCACATAATGCCAGGCCTGTGCTTACCGGGGCTTTTCTCATTGGCTTAATGACTGGTGCCAGACTGCCATGGAGTTGGACACTGAAACCCGTGGAAGTGTCCAAGGCCTAGTCTATGCCACGGCCTGCACCAGGGCCTATCACAGTGGGGAGGGAGACCAAGCTGGCCAACCATCAGCTGATCAAGGCTGCCTGCAAACCAGCCAACAAACAGCTGATTGTGGCTGCCTGCAGGCTGGCTGATGAACAGCTGATTGGTGGTGCTGGATTTTCAGCTGCTCCAGCAGAGGAAGGGTGTGGCTCCAGCCTTCATAGGACACTGGGAAGTGGAAGCTCTCAGCACTAACTTTTTCCCTTCACTGTGTCCTGAGATTCCAGTGAAATAAACCATTGGGAAATCATAGCGAGTGGCATCCTGCTTTGGTTTTGACCTGAAGCTTGGACCTTTGAGACCAGGATCAAGTGATCCCCTTCTGCAACCTTCTGATAGGCCAAGTCATTGGGGAAATCAGATTCACTTATCAGCCATGTTACTAAATTTAACAACTACAGTGCTTCTCTTGACAACTGTGGCAAGAAATGGGACAAAATTCACTTAACAAGTGTTTTGCTTACCAACATAAATTTTGGGCTCAATTGTGGTCATAAGTCCACCTGTGCTAGTTACAGCTATCAATTTCCTTTTAGTATCAGAGACAGCATTGCATTGATAAAGTGACTTTGCCAGTGACTTTTGTGCTAGAATTTTATTTTTCTTTACTTTATGTATTTTATTTTTTATTCCATTTTGCTTCATTTTATTTACCGTATGTATTTTATTTGATACAGTATGAAAGAGGTGCTCATGACGCAGGCAGACCGGTTCACTGAGGAAGAGGTAAGATTTATTTTATCATGCAAACTGCATGCAACCAACATTTTTTTTTTCTGTTTGGTTAAGAATAATTTTCGTGGCAGGAAGTGCTAGGAAGGATTTTATGGTCAGAACTTAATGTAAAGAATCATAATTTTCCTTGAGAATTTGATAATTCCAGAATATATGGGTAGAGCTGCTTTTAGTGTATATAAAATGTCTGTCAAAGGCTGTTATTCCCTCCACCGTGAATTAGGGCCCTTGCATATCCAGACTGTAGTAAGAGTGATTGTTCTTATTTTCTCTGCCACAGTCCTGTGGCTCCAGTGTCTGTGTTGAACACTGCAAAAAGGACTCCATTGATTTCAAGGGGTCCACTTTACAATGTCGCACTTGTGACTAAATCAGTTATGCCCTCTGTAAGGTTCCAGTCCAGCATCTCCTCCACTCAGGAATTTAATGGAAGGAGAGGATGAAAGGAATGGAAGGAGGAGGGGAGAGGAAAGGAAAGGAAAGGAAAGGAAAGGAAAGGAAAGGAAAGGAAAG
>BLBF01000036.1:15510892-15539800 GCA_015471245.1 Laticauda colubrina | reverse complement strand
AGGAAAGGAAAGGAAAGGAAAGGAAAGGAAAGGAAAGGAAAGGAAAGAAGGGAAGGGAAGGGAAGGGAAGGGAAGGGAAGAAGGAAAGGAGAGGAGAGGAGATAAAAGGAAAGGAAAGGATCAAAATCCATCTCTCACTCATGCTCCCATTCAGTATTTTTCAAATTCAGCAGCTTTAAGATGTGTGGAGTTTAATTTATTTGTATTTATTTATTTATTTATTGTTGAGCATGTATTAGATAACAGATATAAGTATAAACATGATTATTAATACATGAAATGGATAAGAATAAAAAGGAGCATTAGGACAGGGACAGTAGGCACATTGGTGCACTTATGCACCAATTTCTCAAATTGTCTAATTACTTGAACCTCCTGCAGTAAACTCTTATTCAATAGTTTTGCTGTCAACATCTTTAACACATTCTTTGGTTCATATTTGTAAACAGCAACGGATCATGCCCAATATTTCCTAGTCGAATCACAGACAACTACAATGATCTAATACTTATCGATTTTACAAAAGATAATGTTGAAAAAGTACTGTGCAATCTAAAACCATCTCTATCTATTGGACCAGACGGAATATGTGCCTACTTCTCAAAAAAACTATCCACTGCCATAGCCGAACCTCTAAGCATAATCTTTGAAAAATCTTTCAGGACCAGCTCCTTGCCTAACCTATGGTCACAAGCCACGGTCATCCCCATCTTCAAAAAGGGAGACCCCAGCCTAGTTGAAAATTACAGACCAATCTCCTTATGCTGCATCATCTGTAAAGTCATGGAATCAATTATTAACCAATCCATTATCCTCCACTTAGAGACAAACAACCTACTCTCCAATAAACAATTTGGTTTCAGGAAAAAGCTATCCTGTAATCTGCAACTATTACACTGCAAAAACATATGGACGACACAACTCGATCAGGGTAAAGCAATGGACACAATCTACACAGACTTCTGTAAACCTTTGATTCAGTGGTATACGACAAACTACTCCTAAAACTAAAATCTTATGGTATCTCTGGACAACTGCATAACTGGATAGAAGCATTCCTGTCAAACAGACAACAAATGGTCAAAATTGGGAGTGTCCCATCAAATTCTGTACCTGTCAATAGTGGTGTCCCCCAAGGCAATGCTCTAGGATCAACTCTCTTCATACTCTACATAAATGACCTCTGTGATCACATTAAGAGCAACTGCGTTCTTTTTGCTGATGATGTAAAGCTATTCAACAACACAGACAATACTGCTACCCTTCAAAAAGATCTTGACTATGTATCAGAATGGTAAAACAAATGGCAGCTTCAAATCTCAACAAATAAATGCTCTGTCTTACATATTGGCAAAAAAAATCAGAAAATAAAATACAAGCTGAATAGTCAAGATCTTGTTGATGATCCAAACTCTGTCAAGGATCTTGGAGTTCTCATCTCTAATGATATAAGTGCTAGAGTCCACTGTAACTACATAGCTAAAAAGACATTAAGAGTTGTTAACACTTCATTCTTCCAAGTGGGGACAATGAATTATGTCCCTAATGACTAGAAACCTGGTTAGGATTTGTTTTGTCTATGTGGAAACTGCAATTATTAACTCTCTGCATATGTCCTTTCTAACTTTTATTTTGTACCTCTTTTTCAGGTGAAGCAGACCTTCAGTGCTTTTCCTCCAGATCCCTCTGGTTATCTTGATTACAAGAATCTTGTTTATGTTATTACCCATGGGGAAGAGAATGATTAACAAGATGTTGAACTGATCCATCAAGAAAACACAATTCACCCATGTTTCTTTGGTCCTGACATATTGTTCAGTGGAAGCCAGATTAAAACAATTCTAAATTACCTTGTTTTTTTTTTTAATTTGATAAAACTACATATACTATTTATGTATGTTTTTCCCCTGTCTCCCTATTCTTCTTCTCATATTTTCATTTTCTGCTGTTATTCTTGTCAGCAATATATAAATGGAATGTTCTTGATGAACTGGCTTTTTTATGACTTGCTGACACTTCTAATATTCACCAGATGCCTTTACTGGCCATCATGATGGTTTTTAACTTCTTCCATTTCCTTTATTAAACACTTGGGGCTGTCTTTTTTTTCCTTACTGAGGAAAAGCCTTTGTTAAACAGTCATGATTATATATAAATGTTTGACTGGGCTTAATCTGATCCAAGGTTAACCTCAGGGCCTGTTTTAAATTTGAAGGCCCAGCTGCAAAACCTGTAAATTGGAATAATATTAATATATATATTTTCCACATGCGTTTTTCCAACTATCATTTTAGAATTAGCTGGGTGTGCTACAAAGAATCTTTAGAAAGTAGTAAAAATGTTCTTCATTCAATGGTTGTATTCTTGGCAACTACTGGAGATCTCTTTCTCTCAATCTGAGGACTATACCTATACCCTATTTTTAAAGTTATATCACTGGCAGGCAACAAAATTCTCCATAAATTATTCCTTGTGTGCTTTATTATTCTGTTAGTCATCTTTCTATCCCTGGGGGTCAGTAACTTTTACAAGCCCTCTTAAAAACTAATTGCCTCAAATCTTATAAGATTTGGGTAATCTGACACAACATTTCAAGCTAGATGACTTGCAAGATATCAGCTAGATGACTTGCAAGATATAATTTTTTAAAAGGTAATAATTTAGTATGGAGTTTGTTTTGTGGGAAGCTGGTAGGCCTGCATCTGTAGTTGTCATGCTGTACCGCACAATGCCAGGTTCTCTTCAGAAGAGTTGGCTTGTTATTCTGTGTTACCCCTAAAGCAGGGTTAAATGTTGGAGACCTAAATTGCAAGACAGAGGATTCAAAATAAGCATTAGAAGCTTCTTGAGAATAGAGCAAGGACCAATGAATGGAAGCTTTGCGGAGGGAGAGCCAAACTCAAAACCAAAAGCAATTTCCTGATTGTGAGAGCTATTAAGCAGTGGTACAGCTTGATTCTTAGAGCTGAGGACATTCCATCACTGGAGGATTTCAAACAAAGTTTGGACAGCCATTTGTCTGGAATGGCATAAGGAGATCTTCCCAGGACAAATGGTTGGACACGAAGATCTCCAAGATCTCTTTTCTTCCCATAAGATTCTATTTTAATAGAATATTTTAATTCTCTATTTTAAATATTTTTAAATTAAAAATATTTTAATTCTCTAAGATTCTATTTTAGACATTGCAGAAAGAAAACCATGCTAATCTATGCTATCAAAACAATCAGAAAGAGAAAGTATGTATTATGAAGTAGCTTGCAATTCATGAGAGCTTATTCCTTTTAATGACATTTGTTAATTGGAAAAGTTGTTGTTGGGTTTTTTTTTTTTGCTATGATTCTATTATTCTTAGCAAAAGCAGTTCAGGAAGGGTATAGCAGCCCTGCCAACTCTCACGGTTCTGCCGTGAGTCTCACGATTTTTTGTCACATCTCACGGTCTCACGACAAGGCTCCTCAATCTCACGCCAAATTTAAAACACTTTTTTTTTTTATAACCACTGTTATATGGTGGTGAGGAGGGCCCGAAATCCCCTGGTTCAGCCAGCGGTTATTTCAGTCCGGTGGGTTTAATGACCGCTTGGAAGGAAAATCCCCACCTTCTCCCTCTCGGTGGCCGTGCCTCGATTTGCGCCGGATGATGAGAGTCTTGGCTCTCACACTCCCTGTCAGCTGGCCCTTAGCAGCCCTCGCCTCAAGTAAAACGCGCGCGAAGTCGGGCGCCATTTTTCTCCCTGGATGGATGATGAGCCGCAACTTTTGCCCTGCCGCCTTTTCCCTCTGGGCTTCACTTCTGCTGTTCAGGGAAGTCGTGCCCAAAGCCCTGTCCTCCCAGAATCTTTCTGATGGTGAGCCTTGGTCTTGGCCCATCTTCGCAGGGTGTTGAGCTCGGTGGTTGGTCACCACCGTGTTGCTCAGAATGGGATAGCCTGACAGATCGAAGTTAATTGGGGGAGGGGTGTTTCTGTGCTGGGATCTACTCAAAAATAGTTATAATTTACCTGTTCCCAGCTCTTGGGGAAATGTCGGTAATTACGCCATCGTAACTGGAGTGGGAAACTCAGAAATAAAACAAAGATTCGGGACTTTGGGTAGTAATAGAAGAAAGAACGCTGAGGCCAGGGTTGTTTGTAATTTACATACTAAATTATGTCTGATGCATTATCAGTTCTAAAACTGGTCATAACTGAATGTAATTTGGGATTATTGTTTCGATTTTGTGCCTCATTTACCCATGTATTGAAACACGGGTAAAAGATCTTATATCTGATGGAATTAAGTTGGAATATTTATGTGGTATGTTTCACATGACCGTGAATCTCACTATTTTTTTATAGAATCTCCAGATTTTTTTTCATGGGTCTCCAGATTTTCCTTTATCAGGGGTTGGCAGGTCTGGTATAGAGTTTCCCAAACTCTACAGCATCATGCTGGAGTGAATCACAAGGACGACATAGGATATTTTACTACAGGTAGTTCTCCACTTATGACCACAAACTGAGCCCAAAATTTATGTTGCTGAGCAAGACAGTTTTAAGTGAGCTTTGCCTCATTTTATGACCTTTCTTGCCACAGTTGCTAAGTGAATCACTCCAGTTGTTAATACTGCAGTTGTCTCACTGCTTTCAGAATGTCACAAAAAGGGATTTCATGACAGTGAGATACTGCAACAGTCATTAATATGAGCCAATTGCCAAGTGTCCAGATTTTGTTCATGTAACCCAGAGGTCTCTAAACTTGGCAACTTTAAGACTTCTGGACTTCAACTCCCAGAATTCTCCAGCCAGCATAGCTTAAGTTTGGGGACCCCTGATGTAGCCATTTGGATGCTATAATGGTCATAAGTCATTTTTTTCAATGCCATTATAACTTCAAACAGTTATTAAATGAATGGTTATAAGTCGAGGACCACCTGTAAATTTAATAAATAGAACAGTTAATGAGTTCACTGCAGCATTTTGGGGTGATGTGATGCACAGGTTAGGAACCAAGGAAATGTAGGGCTCTCTTATATAGAGGAATAGTAGGTTGCCTTTCATTGGAAGTCTTTAATCAATGATTAAACAACTATTCAGGGATACTCTAATTCTGGAATTTGTGCATCAAGCAGGGATTAAACTGCACACACATACAAGTCTTCTTCCATTTTTACCAGTCTCTTGCTGTTTTATGTATCGTCTTTACCTAGGTCACTTAAAAATCAAATAACTACGTTTATACGAGATGCTAGGCTTGATTAGTGTTAAACACACTTTTTGTGACTTATTGTTAGGCAAACTCAGCTTGTTTGGTTAGGTTATGATTCAATCTTTGTATGAACCCAGAAAATGAATTTGTCTGGTAATCAGATTAGGCACACAGTGTGAACAAATTTCTGCAGTCTATTTGGTGTGAAAATATTGCCACTGTTGGCAAGGGGCTGGATTTACATTGTGTAGTAAACCATTAAGCAGAGTTATATGCAGACCAAGGACCTGAAAGAAATTCCCCCCAGATTCTTTGAAAGTTTTCTTACCAAACACGTCAGAATGATAAATCATTAAAATATATGACTGGAAGACAATATTCCAGTGGTGGGATTCAAACATTTTTGCTACCAGTTCTGTGGGAGTGGCTTGGTGGGTATGGTTAGGTGAGCATGTGACTGGATAGGTGTGGCTTTTTTTTGGCTTTTTTGAAGCCACTTCCCCACCCATTTTGGGCCTCCTGGGCCTCAGGCAAGCCTCCTGGAGAGTGTTTTTGCTCCCAGAAGGCTCCCCTGGGGCTCAGGAAGAAAAAAAATGGAGCCTGGAGGGGGCACGCAGCACCACCCTCACTCTGTTTTGGGGCTTTCTGGGCCTCAGGGGAGCTTCCTGGGGGGGGATTTTTGCTCCCGGGCGGCTGCTCTGGGGCTCAGGAAGGCAAAAAATGCAGGGGGGCCTGTGCCCCTCCCTCCATTTTTTGCCTTCTTGGGCCTCAGCAAGAGGAATCCTGACACAGCTGATTGTATGAACAGCTAATTGTTGGCAGGAGGGAAAAAATAATACCTTAGTGGACGAGCGTCAGGTGGGCAGGGTGAGGGAGCATTGGGCGGACGGGGCAAGCGAGCCAGCAGCTACCGGGCAACCGGGTCAGGGACATGGCCAGCCAGAACTTACTACCGGTTTGGCGACCCATGCCAAATCCTTGCAACCGGGTCGTGTGAACCAATGTGAACCGACTGAGTAGCACCGCTGGCCTATTCTCTATTTTTTTTGTGTGTTTTTGCTCTAGTATCCCACTCTAAGTTTAAACTCTATTCATAAAAATACACCTGAGTTCACACAATGCTGTAACTTCAAATTAGATAAATCATATAGGAGAATGTGGGCATTGAGGCAGACTCTATAGAAAAAATGACACACGGCTAGAATTTATATGTATGTCCTAAACATCCTGATGCTGTGTTGGAACCCTCCTTGACTGACTAAAATCCTTCTTTTGCTGATAATAGACTCCCTCATTTCAATTTATGTCATTTTGGGCCCATCTGGTTTGGTTCACAAAACACTCCAACCCATGGTTTGGTTAACCTCAGTTGACTGAGTATGGCAGAAATGCGGCATGATGCACGGAGCCATAACCATGATTTACAAGCTGAATGGCTGCTGGTTCACACAACATCTTAAGCCACAAACAACAACTCCTATTTTGGCTTCCCAGTGTATATGAAGCCAACCACTGTTTTGCAGAAGCCGGGAAACTGAAAGAGATATTTAAAAGCAAACTGAAGACCAAATAATATTCTGCTGTAATCCTCAAGTTACAACCACAACTGGGATCATTGCTAAGCAAGGCAGTTACTGTATATTAGTCACAACCAATTTCATGACCTTTTTTGCCACAGTTGTTAAACAATTCACTGCAGTTGTTAAGTGAATTATTCAATCATTAAGTGAATCTGGCTCCCACCATTGACTTTGCTTGCCAGAAGCCAGCTGGGTTGCTCACAAATGGCAATCTTGTGACCCAGGGACACTCCAACAGTGATGGGATTCAATTTTTTTTACTACTGTGAGCATGGCTTGGTGAGCATGGCAGGGGAAGGATACTATAAAATCCCCATTCCCTCCCCACCCCACTAACCTGCTTTCCAACTCCGTTCTCCTGTGCAGGGCAACAAAAGAAGACCCAGCTGATCAATTGTGACTCAGGAGGCAGAGAACAGATGGGGGAGGGGCCAATCAGAGGAGGTATTTGCCAGTTCTGCTAATTACTCAAAATTTGTGCTACCAATTCTCCAGAACTTGTCAGAACCTGCTGAATACCATCTCTGTACTCCAACCATCGGAAACTTATGCCACTTGCCAAGTGCTCAAACTTTGTTCACCTCAGTATTGGGATATTGTGACAGTCATAAGTTCAAGGAATAATTACAAGTCACTTTTTTTTTCAGTGATGTTGTAATTTTGAACTTTAAACGAATAATTGTATGTCAAGGATGACTTGTGCAAATAGAGCTCCAAGATGTGGAAGAATCTGAACACCATGCTGGCCATACTTCTAAACTGATTTAAATTTCTACTGTAGATTTGCCATGGCAGTTTGTTATCCTGCTGGCTGAGAGTGTATGGAATCCATGACCCTTTGCTATTTATAAATTGATCTCTATCTGCACAACCTTTGTTAGTAAAGCTTTTAAGTAAATATTGCAGCATCCACTTCCCACACAAACCACAGCTGGAACTGTAACTCCAGAATAGAAGGCTGATGAATAGTCACTCACAGTCAAGATTTAGGGCCAGGTAGGGAGAGATAACTGATCATACAAGAGCCAGTTTGGCCTAGTGGTTAAGACACCAGGCTAGAAAGCAGGAGACCGGGAGTTCTAGTCCTGCCTTAGCCATAAAAGCAGCTAGGGTATCTTGGGCCAGTCACTCTCTCTCAGCCTAACATACCTCAAAGGATTGTTGTTATGGGGAAAATGGGAGGAGGAAGGCATGTTGGATGTTGGTCTTGAGTTGTCAAAGTAAGAAAGAGGATACAAAATAAATCAATATGTACTTTACTGTTTTCAGAACTATTATCCAATTAAAGGTATTATAGGGGATCCAAAAGCATGTAAAAATGCAGGTGGAAAAATAGGGATCACTTTGGTGGGAAAGTAACAGCATTCCATGAGCCTCCAGTGTTTAGTCAGGCTGGCCACATGACCACGGAGACATCTTTGGACAGTGCTGGCTCTTCAGCTTTGTCACGGAGATGAGCACCGGCCCCTAGACCTGGAAATGACTAGGACATACATGTGAGGGTGTTGTGGTTAGCTGGCAGCAAGTGTGGACAGCGGAGGAGAGTGAGGACTCAGATGAGAGACCAGGACCATTAGGGAGTGGACTGCTGCCTTCAGAGATTGTGGGGGCTGGCAGCAGCAATGAGGTTCCCAAGGAGCCTGTGCCAAGTGCACGTGCGCACAGTGTTGCTCACAGGAAAGAGCAACTGCAACAGCACGGCAGACTTGGGAGTAAGGCTGTAAGGTAATGGCCCCTCCTTCAAGAAGATAAAGCCAGCTGTGAAGCAAACGTTCTTTGCAGGAAGCAAAAAAGTTTTGAAACTCCAACCTCATGGACATTGCAGTATTTTGGTATTTGAAGATTCCTGTGTTGTAAATTATTTCTTATCTGTTATTCTTGGCAGTCTCTCACAGTTTTGGTGAGGCTTGTGCTTATCAAAGTTAATTAGTTTGCAGAAGCCTTTTAACTGGGAATTCATAAGAATCATTAAAAGGTTTCTGTTCCCTTTGATTCGTGTTTGTTTTATTGGAAAAGGATGTTTGTTTTATTGGAAAAAAACAGAGGGGAAACTTTACCTTTACCTTTACCTTTACCTTTACCTAGGGCTATGATGGCAAACCTATGGCACGCTTCTGCCAGCATGCAAGAGGTCACCAGGAAGAGCCTCACTGTGCATGTGCACGCCCCCATGCCAGCTGATTGTCAGGTATCTGCTACACATGCACAGGGAGAAATGTGCATGCATGAGCAGAGACATGTGGCATGCGGGGGCACATGCTCATGCACAGAGGTGCATGGGCGCACATACTTTTGGCACGCAATGTGGAAAAGTTAGCCATCACTGACCTAGGGAATCAAGTATACTATTTTATAAGTATCATTTCTATTTTCCCACGAAATGTGATACCAATCCTGAGTTTCATCTTTAAACATGAATGCCTTTTTTAAAAAATGTATAACAGTAACAAGGATTAGTTCCTTATGTGCATAATAATGTTCTTTTTTCAGTTAGACTGAAAAATTACAACTGGGCATCCACTGTGAGGGACATCTGAGTGGTATCCCAAAGGCTTCTGGGGTACTCCATGCAACCTTGGGCTATACAACCCTGGGTTAGATCAACCACAGCCCCAACTTCATTTTGCGCATCTGGCAAATTTGGAAGCACAGACTTTCCTTCCCATAGGGAGCCATTTTTCCTCCCCTTTGCAGGCGTGAATGTAAACTTTCCTACAACTCTTTCATAAACACTGGCTGGGTGGTGGGAAATAATTAAGCACCAATAATGAAACTCTGACATGAGGCTATAATATAACAGCTTGAGAAGTAGGGATCATCCTACCATATGCTCCCCCCCCCCAGTTGATTTTTTTGGAACACACCGGTGTTATAAATTGCCTGGATTTAATTGGCTAACTTCAAAAGCATCTGAGATATCCACCTGCCAGTCTTCAGACTTTCAAGTGGGGTGGTCAAGGCAAGGGAGAACTTGGTGGTGGTATGGCTTATATCCACCTGTCAAATTCTGCAGGCAGTTCACCCATATGACATAAATACCAAATGTTCTGGGCTGTTTCATGTTCTATATTAGCATACTTGAAAAACCCTTTTCTGATTGGTCCACAAATATGGCAATATGATTGGTTCTTCAAGCGATGGTGATTGGTCAACAATTGTCGCTCTGTGATTAGTCCACCTGAGTGGCGGGGAATTAAAAGAACTATCATTGGCTGCGAGCAGCCACTATAAAAAAGGCTGCTGTGGCTCCGCATTTAGACTGATTCCAGAAATCGAATAAAGAGCTGAACGTTACGTTGGTCTCCAGTCTCTTTTTCCCCACGATCTAACACTGGTGACGAGGATGGGATACTGAGACAAGGAGACCAGTTGAGCACGTGGCAACGAGAACCAAGCAAGACGAAATGCCCGGCACCAACTTGCCACCCACACCGTTCAACCCAGCGATGGAGGACTGGGAATCGTACATTGACAGATTCCTCATGTTCCTCGAGAGCAGTGACCTACAGAGGATCTCCGACAACAGAAAGAGAGCCATGTTCCTGACATACTGTGGACCCGCGGTGTTCAAGATGGCCAAAGCATTGGCCAAACCTGAGGATGTAAAGGAAATGGCCTGGCCAGATTTGGAAAAAATACTGAAGACCCATTATGCACAGACCATCTCCACCCTTATTCAGAGACATGAATTTTACAAACGGGACCAGAAAGAAGGTGAGAGCATCAGAGATTTTGTAGCGGCTCTAAGGGATATTGGAGGGGCATGTGAGTTCCTCAACATGGATGAAGCCATGAGGGACTGCGTAGTCCTAGGTCTGAGAGACCTCACCTTGCAGAGCTGGCTGCTAACCCGACCAAATATCACAGTCACTGAGGCCATCGCTGAGGCCACGGCAGCTGAAGCTACTAAAAAATCAGCAGACACGATGCGGCAAATGAATACGGAAAATCAGAAATCACCGGCAGAGACAAGCCAACCCCAGGAAAAGAAACCAGAGGGCAACCACAAGACCACCATGCACCACAAGGACATTGAGTCTGTGTCTGAGACCGACGACGAGGAAGAGGAAATACACAGACTCCAATCAGAACGAAACAGATGTGAGAAGAGAGAATGTAAGTCGGGGTTTCCAGTGCTCCGGGTGCGGAGGAGACCACCCCCATTCCAAGTGCCATTTCCTAGATGTGGTTTGCTGGCACGGTGAGAGATGGGGACACATAGCAAGGGTCTACCAAAACCGAAAGAGCTAAAGCTCCAGACGAAGAGACAGCACCCCCTTCAGAACGAAAGAAAGATAGGCAGGGGGCCATTGGAGCCGAGAAAACAGAAGCAAACGGCTCAACAAAACTTACAGAAAGGAAGAGACACACCAAACTATAACCATCGGGCACTCGAGCGCAACTGATGCCCGGAAGGTACATGTGAAAGTGAACATCGAAGGCCAACAATCCGAGATGGAAGTGGACTCCGGTTCATACCTGTCTATGGTATCATGGAACACACTTAAGGGACTGATATCAAGCATACGAAGAACAGAACTGGAGAGCCAAAAACTGACCCTCAAAGACTTCCAAGGGAACAGGATCCCCGTAGTCGGACTTGGACACTTCCAAGTTAAATTCAAGAAGCACACGGAAATTCTTCCACTAACCATCGTAGACTGGGATCGCCCAAGCCTACTGGGACTCGAACCCCTGGGAATTGGAGTGACCGGAATCAACAGTGTCACCGAAACAGACTGGGAGGAGAGCCTGATGAGAGATTTCCAGGACGTGTTCGATGGAAAACTAGGTAAGTACCGAGAGTCCCCTATATCATTTAATTTGAATCCAAACATAGCCCCAATCAGGTTAAAGGCAAGGCGAGTCCCTTTCGCATTAAAACCGAAAATCAATGAACAATTGAATAAACTCATCGCACAGGGGGTATTGGAACCAATAAACCACTCAAGGTGGGAAACCCCAATTGTGACCCCGATTAAGCCAGATGGCTCTGTGAGAATCTGCGGAGACTATAAGGCCACCCTCAACCACGCACTACAACAAAGCGCATACCCCGTTTCGGTGGTGCAACATCTGTTACATTCGTTGAGGGGAAGCAAGGTCTTTGCAAAGCTCAACCTTGCACAAGTATACCAGCAATTGCCAGTCGACCCCAAAACAGCGGAGGCACAAACAATTGTGACTCACAGGGGGGCATTCAGATGCAAAAGACTGCAATTTGGAGTCAGTGTGGCCCCAGGGGTGTTCTAAAGCTTGATGGAGCGCCTGTTACAAGGAATAAAAGGGGTGGTCCCATACTTCGATGATGTGCTGGTATCAGCTAGTGACAAGAACCAACTGGAAAGCCGCCTCAGAGAAGTCTTACAAAGATTCCAAGAGGCGGGACTCAAAGTTAAAAAAGAAAAATGCCAGCTAGCTAACTCTAAAGTTGAATTCCTGGGGTACCTAATAGATAAAGATGGCATCTACCCCATGGACCAGAAAATCAAAACAATAAAAGAAGCTCCCAGGCCCAAAAATAAAACAGACTTACAAGCATTTTTGGGACTCATTAATTTCTATAATGTCTTTCTGCCACAGAAGGCAACGACGGTGGAACCACTACACAGATTACTGGATAAGACAGCTACCTGGACCTGGGGACGACGAGAAGAGGCCGCGTTCCAGAAAATAAAAGACTTGCTGACATCCGAATCTGTGTTAATTCAATACAGCGAAACACTGCCACTGACAGTCACCTGCGACACATCACCATTCAGCGTCGGAGCCGTACTCAGCCACATGTTACTAGATGGGAGAGAAGTGCCAATCATGTTCTATTCCAAAACTCTGTCCAAAGCAGAAAGAAACTATAGCCAATTGGACAGAGAGGCGCTAGCAGCGATAATAGGAGTCAAGCGATTCCATGAATACCTTTATGATAGGACTTTTTCACTAATTACAGATCACAAGCTGCTCTTGGGAATACTCACAGGAAACAACGCCACCCCAAACATACTGTCATCACGAATAACGAGGTGGTCCGACTTCCTTGCTGCATACAATAACAAATTAATCCACTGGCCAGGGAAGGACATATCACACGCTGACACCCTGAGCTGTTCTCCCCTGCCTGAACTGGGAAGTGACCCAGCACCAATCACATCCATGCTACAAATTGAAACATTCCCAAACCTACCCATAACCGCAGAGGACATTCCGAAGGAAACCGCAAGAGACAAAAAGATGGCGCGGATTTTAAACTGGGTAAGAAAAGGTTGGCCAGAAAACGAGACTGACGACACTTTTAAACCATTCCAGAACAGACAGATGGAACTCTCAATGTTAAAAGGTTGTATACTATGGGGGGATCGGGTAGTCATACCAGAACTACTCCAAGAACAAGTACTGGATATGTTGCATGAAGGACACTCGGGTATCATACGAATGAAATCCCGGAGAAGGCGGAGCTTCATCTCGGTGCTACAGCTGCGATCTCGGGGCTCTGAGATCGCAGCTGATATTTTCACCCCTGGTCGGTCCTAACGGACCTAAACCGTCCCGTAGAGACGGGGATCGTGAAGGGCACAGTCCCAGGATCCCAGAGATATCGCAAAATCTCTGGTTTGATCCGGGAGAAGCCCTTTTGCTGGCGGTGGAAAGGCAGCCTCCAAAGCTGCTGTAGTCGGGACAGCTCCGAAAAGAAAGTGGCTGGAGCGAGTGTGTGTCGGTTGGGTGAGAAACCTCTTTTGTATTGTAAATTGGTTGAGACCTGAAAGGATATCCTCAACAAAGAAGAAACCTGTGACTTTATTTTTGTTTGACTGGAATCTGTTTGAGCGGCGTTTTTTAAAGTGATGTCAAATTGAGGCTTGGATTCTTTCCTTACTACTTCTTTTTCTGAGGAATTTAATGTGACTTTGTAGGTAACCAGATTGAATTTTTTCTTATATATATTTTTATGCTTCTTTTGATTTTTTAATTTTCTTTAGGATAGAGGCCCCCTTTGTTTTTTTCTTTTCCTCTGAGTTTTGTATACATTACTCTTTTTTCTGGCTGGGGGGGAAAAAAAGTATTAAGAGATCTTGCAACACTGCCAACTAGAGGCTTGAAAGTACTTTATTTGAATTGGGGAGAAATGTATAAACACTCCTTCTCAAGGACATTTTAATGTGATAAGATGAGGGAGAGCACAGAAAAATATTATTACAGGTGTTTTCCTGGACTCTTATCAATATTTCAACACTTGAGGCTTGGCTTTGAAGCTGCTGGAGAAGAGAGTCATAATAAGAGCCTTGGATAAATAAATAAAGTGCAGTGTGCAGTCCATATATATATATATATATATATATATATATATATATATATATATATACTTGTGAAATCTCTACTCGCCAACCTTTTTGTATATTTTAATTCTAGTAATATTTTTATTTTTGCTTTTTATTTTATCCTTTTTCTTCTTTGGTTTTGGGCCTTTTTACTATTGGATTTTTCCATTTTGGATCATAATTGGCTACTCTATCAGATGGATTGAAGGTCAAAAAGAATTTGAAGTTTTTTGAAGCATTAAAGTGAAAAAAAAAAGTGAAAAAAAGAAGAAAGTGTTAAATGAAACAGACTGTGTGTATTTGGATTGTTTGGTGACTTTGGGACTTTTGGAAACTCTTATTTGAATGATTAAAATCATTTGGGTCGTTTAAATTTTTTTCTTTTTTTTTTTTTACAATGGCATTACTTATGGATGAACTGAAAATGGAATTTATAAAATCTAAACAAGAGAAACAAGAAGGGAAGGATTCTTTTGGCTCTGTTTTTCATTTTTTAGAAATGGCAATTTCTACATACGAGAAACTACAAGAACAAGAAGATTGGGATGAAGAAGAAACTATCCTTAATGAACAAGCAACTTTATTTGGGGAAGAAAGGGGAAAGGGGAGAAAGAGAATGGAGAATTTAAGACTTAAAAAAACAACCAAAAAAGGGAAAAACAAGGTGAAAAGTGGACACAACATCAGAAAGCAACAGAAAAGAGGAATACATAAGAGGGTGGAGATTAAGAGACAAGTTGGTAAAAAGGGTAGAGTGGAGAAGCAAGGGAGGAAAGAAGGGAAGAGAAGCTACAAAGGTTTGAAACAAGATGTAAAGAAACAGAATTTATTTAGAGATAATGGGTAAACATATAACTGAAAAAGAGATTCTGCAAAGGTACATAAGACTTTGTTGTTGTATTTGTATTTGAAATAATGTTAGAAAATTGGAATAATATATGATTATAAAATGGGACAAAATATTTAATGTAACTTAGCGGAATTTTTTTTTTTAAATAAAATGAATGAAATCAAATATGAGAGAATTGAATTAAAGAAAAATGGGAACATTGTCATTGTATAATATTTTAAAATATAAGTGAAATAGGGGGAAGTAACTAAGCAAAATCTATAAGTGTTCCCATAGAAGCATGATACTTATTTAGAAAGGATTGTGTAAAATGTTTAAGATTTAAATGAATATTAATTTTAATGATATAATTTCAATTGCTATGGATTGTTGTTTTAATTATATTATATATTTAAAAAAAAAATTTTTTTCTTGTTTTAAAACATTGAGTCTATCTTTAGAATGTACTACGCAGAATCCGAATGAAAATTATGTGTTATGTTAAGCTTTAAAACTAGGGGAAGGATAAGTATGATAAGGCATTATACTCCAATCAGTCATTACAGAAGAAATTTTGTGTTAATGAGAAAAGATAATAGACAGCTGAAACAGGACAGACAAAGGATATAAGTATAATGATTTAAATTGAGATGAAATAAATATAATAGAATTAAGAGAGTGAAAAGAGGGGAGAAGCTATATAGAAAATGTAAAATAATAAATAAAAAATGGAATGCTATATAAAAGTAAGCATGAACTTGAATTTATGTCTGTACAAAAAGATGTAACTCGGGATCAAACTGCCGTCCAAAAAGATATTTTATGTTTTTTATGTTTGGTGTTTTGTTTGTCTATGTTTGTTTGTTAAAAATTAATAAAATTCTTTAAAAAAAAAAAAAACGAATGAAATCCCTGGCCATGAGTTATGTATGGTGGCCAGGGATGGATAAGGATATTGGGAGATGGGTGGAAACGTGCACACAATGCCCCAAATCCAGACCTTCACCTCCTGCCACACCTGTACTTGACTGGGAAACACTGAAGGGACCCTGGTCGAGAATACACATAGATTTTGCAGGGCTGACAAAAGGACACACATTTTTCATAATAGTAGACGCTTACTCAAATTGGTTGGAGGTAAGCGTCATGAATTCCACAACAACAGAAGCCGTCATCAGACAGCTGAGGAAGCTGTTCGCAACACATGGGCTGCCAGACCTATTGGTTTCAGACAATGGGCCGCAGTTCAGGGAATTGACATTTGAAAAATTCCTCGCCCAACATGGCATAAGGCATGCCTTGACAGCGCCGGGTCAGCCGGCTACAAATGAGTGGGAAGAACGCATGGTACAGTATACAAAAGAGACTATAGAGAAACTAGACATGGGGGATATACAAGAAAAAATCTACAAAATGCTAACCAAACAACACATCACACCTAATACCACAACAAATAAAAGCCCAGCAGAACTATTGATGGGCAGAAAATTAAGATTGCACCTAGATAGATTACACCCCACCTACAGCCCTGAAAAACCAGCAGACTCCTTGAGTAAGCACCGCACATTTGGAACAGGGGAGCTGGTCTACGCAAAAAATCTCACGGGGCACCCACTATGGATACCGGCAACAATAACCCAGATAACAGGACCCAGGTCATACAGACTAGAAACAGAGGATGGAAGAAGTTGGAGGAGACACATAGATCAACTGAGGTCACAAACATTCGAAAGAAACACTAACAAACCCAGGTGCGAAGAAAAAGAACACACACACACATGCCAGAACCACAGCAAACATTTAAAAAATAATAATAATAACCAGACCAGAGAGGGGGGAGACCCCTCAAACACGAATAAGAGGGGAGGGGGAGACCCTCCACCGGCACAAGAAACACCGCAACAAATACTAACAACAACCCGCCAACCCACTTCACCAATAACCCCAGAAAGAAACCACAATTACTTATCTGGAGATGACTTCAGTAGAAAGGAACAGGCAGCGGAAAAACAACAAGATGCCACTCCAGAAGGGAGTGGCCGAGCCAACTCTACCAGCCCAGATAGACCGGGCGGGAGCGGCATGGCCGACTCTACCTTCCAGGAGGTTCCACGGAGAAGGACGGGAGAAACAGTGATCCCATCCGAACCAGCCGAAGACAACAACACAACTGAGCTGTGCAGGTCAAGTAGACACCATAAAATCCCCGCCTACTTACGTGACTACGTAACGTAGGTTGGACTAAACCAAGTGGGGAGGGGTATTCTATATTAGCGTACTTGAAATACCCTTTCTGATTGGTCCATTAATATGGCAATATGATTGGTTCTTCAAGCGATGGTGATTGGTCAACAATTGCCACCCTGTGATTGGTCTGCCTGAGTGGCGGGGAATTCAAGGAACCGTCATTGGCCGTGACCCGCAAGCAGCCACTATAAAAAAGGCTGCCGCGGCTCCACAGTTAGACTGATTCCAGGAACCGAATAAAGAGCTGAAAGTCACACTGGTCTCCAGTCTCTTTTTCCCCCGCGATCTAACATTTCAGATGATTTTATGAAAGGAAAAGATGGCTGCCCAATTACAAAGATTACTTGCTGAGGACCTACGAGGAACACTTTTTTTTCTACAGTACGTGGGGAAATAATAATCTAATAGATTATAAAAATGCAACAACCTGGGAGCCAAAAGAGTTTCTGTTTGCAACAATACTAGGAATTCTTTCCCAGGAGCAATGATGGTATCCATCATACTCCATAGTTGAGATGAGAGGTTTCCCTCAATTCCACTTATATTCTCCTACTTGGTTCAATAAGGCATTTTTTAGCCAGCACTTTTTTAAAAGATATTTTTAATACAATAAAATATTGGCAATGGTGGATCAGACAAAGACTGTACATATCTTTATGTCATGTTGAAGATGATTCCATTTTTTAACCTATAATAAGGTTCCTTGCAGAGGCATCTGATTTTCTCTATGCTTCCTGGAATGGACTTCAACCCCTGTGTATATGCTCCCCCCAATATTCCGGTGATTATGGTGTTGATTTGAGAGTAGAACAAGGGTAAATGGGAGGTTGGATTAACATTCATCTGGTTATAGATTTCATTTAGACAAATCTCGGAATCCTTTCCTACAAATAGCAGAAAATCAGTTCTACTCCATTTTGCTCGCATACAAACACCATTCCAGACAAGTGTCTGCCAGTCTTTTCTTAAAAGCTTCCAGTGATGGAGCACTCACAACTTCGGAAGGCAAGCCATTCCACTGGTTGATCATTTTCACTATCAGGACATGTCTCCCAGAGATGGTATTCAGCAGGTTTTGACCAGTTCTGGAGAACAGGTAGCAGAAATTTTGAGTAGTTCAGAGAACTGGCCAATACCACCTCTGACTGGAGATTTTACAGTATCCTTCTCCTGCCACGCCCACCAAGCCACACTCACAGAAACGGTAGTAAAAAAAATTGAATCCTACCACTGATGTCTCCTTAATTCCAGGTTGCTTCTCTCAATTAGTTTCCATCCATTGTTTCTGGTCTTGCTTTCTGGTGCTTTGGAAAATAGGTTGACTCTCTCTTCCTTGTGGCAGCCCCTTAAATATCACTGCAAATCACGGCAGTTGCACTTGATACAATCATTAAGCGGGTCCTGCTTCCCCCATTGATTTTTCTTGCCTGGGAAGATTGCAAATGGCAATCACATGACCTAAGGAGTTTGCAAATGTCATAAATGGGACAACTTGCCAGTTGCCAAGTGCCTGAGTTTTGATAACATGATTACTATGGTCAGGAGTCTGGAAGATTCCATCATCTGTTGGATTTATTCTGCAACTACTCCCCACTTGCTGGGTTTCTCTGCCTCCAGGAGAAGAAGCAAAACATTCTGCTTTTATTAGCAATGAAGTATCATTGAATCCAAGGGAGAATCAATCTAGTCATTGCTTTTTGAGTCCTGTAGTTTTTAATCCTCCTTTAAAAAGAAAAAAATCTTGTAATACACCACAGTGGGGACAATATACAGGGAGGAACTGAGAGGCTGAAAAAGTGCTACATCAGCCAACCGATGATTTCTTGCATATGTCTGCTGTCAGTATAAAATTCTCTCTGGTATTCACATTTTGGACAGTCAGCAAATCATTTCAACAGAAGTTTGATGAGCACAGGAGGAGTTGTCTTAATTTATGCAAGTAGGAACTGCAGCAAAATGTTACAATGGAGAGGCACAATCATTCTTATTTTAATGTCTCAAGTTGTGGCCGCTCAACATGCCATTGTGAATATAGGATTTTTTCCTGGAGGCAGTGCTCCACTTTAGTTAAAATAAGACCCAATGTATAATAATCAGAATAGAGCTGGCAGAGACCTTGGAGGTCCTCTAGTCCAACTCCTTCTCTAGATCCTATACAATTTCAGACAAGTAGCTGTCCAGTCTCTTCTTAAAAGCCTCCAATAATGGAGCACCCAAAACTTCTGATCCACCGGTTAATTGTTCTCACAGTTAAAGCCCATGTCACACTGAACCAACAGATGCAAAGAGGATGTAAAACGGACAAAAAAGCTTGCCATCCATTTGAAAACGCGATGTACTCACTGCCTCCGTTTTGCTTCCTCTTTATCCATCCAACATCCGTTTATTAGCGTTTCATCCGCTCCAAAAGTTTTGGGTTGCCCAAAACTTTTGCGTGGAAAATGTATCCAGTTCGTCCATTCTGCATCCGCTATGCATCCGCTACGCATCCGTTCTGCATCCATTACGCATCCGCTATATCCGCTAGGCATCTGCTGTGCATCCGCGCAACTCGTATCCGCTCGGACACAGGGAGGAAGCGGAACGGACGCGGAACGGAAACAAACTGTTTAAAATGGAAAAAACATTCGTAGAGGGGACCTATCTCGGATATTAAGGATGTCTAGAGGATGCCTAGAGGATGCCTAGAGGATGCCTAGAGGATGCAAAGGGACACCTATACTGCCTATAAAAAGGGGGAGCAACTCATCTGCATCTCACTTTCAGACCAGCAGCCCACCTGTGCAGACCTCTGCAGCCTTCATCTGACTCTTCCTCTTCCACAGCATCCAGTCATGTCCACCGTGGATCGTAACACAGTCCTTTTGGCAGCCGCCATCCTTTTGCAACAGTATGAAGCCATCTACAGGCTCTGTGAACAATACTACAGGAAGAAAAAGAGGCGGCCAAGAAGCGTCTGGGTCTGAAAATGGATCGGGAGAAGAGCAGAGTACGGACTGTACAACAAGCTGATGGTGGAGCTCAGGAACGAAGACACTCGTGTGTTCCAGAACTTCATGAGGATGCCTCCAGCCATGTTTGACGAAGTTGTGCAGTGGCTGACACCCAGGTTGACCAAGGCAAACACCAACTTCCGGCCCAGCCGGGAACCTGGGCTCAAGGTGGCACTCACTCTGCGCCACCTGGCCTCAGGGACCACCTACAAAAGCATGCAGTAGGGCTGGAGGGTGCCACACAACACCATCAGCATTGTGGTCAGAGAAGTGATGCAGGCCATCATCGAAGAATACAAGGAGGAGCTCCTCCAGTGCCCCTCCACTGAAGAAAGATGGAAGAAAGTTGCAGAGCAGTGGTATCAGAGGTGGAACTTCCCCCACACCGTTGGAGCCATAGATGGGAAGCACATGGCCTGCAAAGCTTCAGCCAAGTCGGGGTCCACTTATTTCAACTCCAAGGGCTTCTTCAGCATCGTCCTCTTCGCCATGGTCCATGCTGACTACAAGTTCATGTACATCGATGCTTCAGGCTATGGCTCATCTTCAGATGCCCAGGTATACAACGCCAGTCACCTCAAGGAAGAGCTGGAAGGCAACCTCATCGTGGGCTTCCCAGATCCAGAACCCCTGCCCAACGACACGCAAGATGTGCCCTACTTCATCGTGGGGGATGACGCCTTCTCCCTCAGAACCTACCTCATGAAGTCCTACACCTCCAGACTCCTCACCCATGAAGAGAGGATCTTTAACTACAGGCTGTTCAGGGCAAGGCGGGTGGTGGAGAACGCCTTTGGCATCCTGGCCAACAGGTTCCAGGTACTTCTCACCACCATGCAGCATCGCCCAGAGACCGTGAGGAGGATCGTAGAAGCTTGCTGCATCCTGCACAATCTCATGCGCACCTGCTATCCAGTCTTGCAGAACAGACTCGTGAACCGTCAACAAGACAATGGGGACATGGAGCCTGGGGAATGGAGGCAAGGGCGAAACCTGATAGACACTCAGGATGTGCAAGGCCCCAACAGAGCCTCACAGGAAGGGAAGAAGCAGCGCAACCTCCTGAAACACTGGTGCAACTCCCCAGCTGGAGCGGTGGAGTGGCAAGACAGGATGGTAGATGCTTAATTGATGCTTCCTTCAGCCTGTCTCATCATGATGAGATTGGGCCATGTATGTTGGGTGGGCCTACAATGAACAGGGCATTTAATAAAGAGTTGTGTTTGTGTTCAAATGTGTGGATCAATGCTTACATTGTTATTGATAAAAAAGGGCCACAGGTGTGGCACCTGGGAGGGTAGACCATACAGTCCCACTATGCTTGCACTGGAGGTGTATCTATTCCACAGCTATTAGCCATGCCAAAGGTATCCCTGCTCATTCCACAGGTATCCCTGCCCACCCCACTGCTATCTTAACCCATCCCACAAGCATGCAAAGGCTTAAACCATTTCTAAAAGTTTCCACCAAGACTTTATTGAAAAAAAGAAATGAAGCAAGTGTGTGAATCAAAGATAAACTTTCTTGAACAATAAGCTGTAACAGAAAAATGACCCAAGTCAAGTGTCCAAATAAAGTCCACAGGTAGCCAGCTACCCGGTCTCTGGCACTCTTATCGGTCACTCGGACATGTGCCCAGTCTCAGGGGTGAAGGGTCCAGGTACTGTGGTGGTGGGTGGTGCTGGAGTGCCTGGCCCCGAGAGGACAACAGGGGACGGTGTGTTGAGGAAGGTGTCGGACAGCTGGCTCAGCCCCGTGATGCTGAGAGGTCCTTCCTCCATGCCATGGGGTGTCAGCCCCAGTACTGATGACAGATGTACTGAGGCCAGGCTTGGCTGTGGGGTTGAGGAAGGAGCAGTGTAGTGGGGCTGTCTGCTATGCAGCTGGGTGAGGACTGTCATGGGTGGCATCATTGGCATGGGTGGCATCGCTGTCGTCGGTGGCATCATTGTCATGGGTGGCATCGGTGGCATCAGTGGAACCGGTGGCAACGGTGTCACCTGATGACTCTGTGCCTGGACTGGGAAGGGCTGCTGCCTGTGCTGCTGAACCTCCTGGTAGCCATAGCCCTGGTAGGTGAGGGCCTGTGGGAAGCCTTGGAATGGAAGGGACATCACCTGGGGTGGAGGAGCAGACCTAGACTGGGTGGGAGCAGGTTCCTCTGGGTCTGGAGGGTTGTGAAGCAGCTTGGTGATCCGGTCCTTCACCAGCTGGTACTGTGGATCCGCCATTTCCTTGACGGTCTGGTTGACATAGGTGAGGAAGGGCTTGCGGTTGGAGGAGTCGGAGTCGGTGTGGACCAGCTGAGAGAGGAGATCTATGCTGGTGCAGATGGTGTCCCTGATCTCCAGCAGGACATTGTGGCTCTGCCCCTCCTGCTGTCCGGATCTCTGCCTTTCTGCAGAGGCGGAGCTGGGGGGGGTGGATGCGGCTAAGACTGTGGTGGACTCGATGTCTCCTTTCTCCCACCGCACCAGGGAGTCCACCACGCTTTCCACACCTGTCCGCGGGTTCTCCACCATGGCACGCTCCACAGAAACCTGCCTGGAGACAGGGACTGACTCTCGGCCAGAAGAGGACTGGCTCTCAGCAGGCTGCTGGAGAGAGAGGGTCGTGAGAGGGGCTGCTGGTGCACCTTGGTGGCAGACCTCACCCTCCAGGAAGCTGCACCTGGCTATGACATAGGTCTCTCTGTCTGTCAGCTTCACAGTGGCCTGGCCAGATTTCTTCAGGTGCAGCTTCCCGTACCAGGTGTGCATGTGCTTCCAGCAGCTGAGGAGCACCTCCAAAGTGTAACCCATACTCTCTGCCCTCTCTCTCCAAGCAGCCTGCTTCCGCTTGGTGTCTCTGTACAGCTGGTGTCCCTTCCGCCACAGATAGTCGTTCTCTCTCAGCCACTCCAGCACCTCATCCTCCTGTGCCTCCTCAATATAGTATTGCCTCCTCTCCCATTGTCGCATACGCCTCTTCCTCCCTTTGGCAGGACCAGATGGGCCCTCATCAGAGGGGCTCCCAGGTAGTAGGGGCTGCTACTCCACACCAGCAGCAGCAGCAGCAGCACCAGCAGGATCATCATCATCATCATCATCATCATCATCATCATCATCATCATCATCCTCACCAGCAGGATCATAATCATCATCATCATCAGCAGCAGCAGCAGCAGCAGGATCATCATCATCAGCAGCAGCAGCAGCAGCAACAACAGCAGGATCAGCAGCAGCAGGACCAGCAGGACCAGGAGCACGAGCAGGACCAGGAACACGAGCAGGATGAGCAAGACCAGGAGCACGAGCAGGACGAGCAGGACCAGGAGCAGCTTCAACAGAGTAAGCACCCGCAGAAGCACCACCACCAGGAGCAGCTTCAGCAGAAGCCCCAGCAGAAGCAGAGTCAGGGGCAGGGGGCGGGAGGTTGGCCCTGTCCCTCTTGCCAGGGATGGCGGCAGGCTGCTGAGGCTTTCGCTTCCTCCCCATGGTTGTGGGGTTGCTGGCTGGCAGGGAGGCTGGCAGGAAGCCAGGCACAAAGGCTGGCAGGCAGGCACCAAGGCTTGCAGGAAGCCTGGAAGGTAGGCTGGCAGGAAGCCTGGCAGGAAGCCTGGCAGGTAGGCTGGCAGGAAGCCTGGCAGGTAGGCTGGCAGGAAGCCTGGCAGGAAGGCAGGCAGGCAGGCAGGCACCAAGGCTGGCTGGAGGGCAGGCTGGCAGCAAGGCTGGCAGGCAGGAATGCAGGCAGGGCAGGCAAGGAACTCAAAGTGTCCAGCAGCAGGTCTTTCCTCGGAATGCTGGCCACGTGCGAGCTGCTTCCCTTTATATCCGGGGGGCTTACTCAATGCATCCCCCCCGCATGCGTAATTAACACTCGGCATCCGTTCCGCTTCCGCTGTGCATCCGTTAGGCTTCTGCTGTGCATCCGCTTCATCCGCTGTGCATCCGCTGTGCATCCGCTTCATCTGTTCCGCGTCTGCTGTGCATCCGCTGTATCCGTTCCGTGTCCGCTTTGCTGAGGCCCCCTGGAAGCCTTGCGGATGTGCCATCCGCTCCCATCCGCTTCCATCCGCTGGGCTTCCGTTCAGCATCCGCTTTGCATCCGCCCTGCATCCTCCCCGCATCCATGTTATCCGCTCCGGTTATGCAAATTTTTGCCCCTTTTGAGAGCGGATAACAACGGATGGAACATTTTGCTCGTCCGCTGTGTCCTTTTTGCATCCGTTGGCCAGTGTGACATGGGCTTAAGAAATTTCTGCTTAATTCCAGGTTGCTTCTCTCCTTGATTAGTTTCCACCCATTGTTTCTTGTCTTGCTGCAGAGGTGGTATTCAGCAGTTCTGACCAGTTCTGGAGAATTGGTAGCGGAAATTTGTAGTTCAGAGAACCAGCAAATCCCACCTCTGACTGGAGATTCTACAGTAACCTTCCCCAACCACACCCACCAAGCCACCCCCACGGAACTGGTAGTAAAAAAGATTGAATTCCACCACTGTCTTGCTGTATGTATGTATGTATGTATGTATGTATGTATGTATGTATGTATTCATGTATAAGAGATGGTATTCAGCAGGTTCTGACCAGTTCTGAAGAACCTATAGCAGAAATTTTGAATAGTTCGGAGAACCGACAAATACAACCTCTGACTGGCCCTGCTCCCATCTATTTTCTGCCTCCTGAATCCTAGCTGATAGGCTGGGTCTTCTTTTGTTGCCCTGCACAGGAGAACGGAGCTGGAAAGCAGGTTAGTGTGTTGGGGAGGGAATGGAGATTTTTACAGTATCCTTCCCCTGCCATGCCCACCAAGCCACACCAGGCTCACCAAGCCACGCCCACAGAACTCGTAGTAAAAAAACTTGAGTCCCAGCACTGATATATATGTGTGTATGCATGTATGTATACATATATGTTCTCCTATTCCCCATCCCCAAGTCAATAATTGTATCTTTCTGAGGGATGGGGCAAAGAAGGATCCTTAAAGAAAAAAAAAATAGATTGATGAATCTATCCTATATATGAACCTATCCTATATTCAAAATCCATCCTTGGAGAATAAACAAAACTCAGATCTGAACATCTTACATTTAAAAAAAAAATCCAATTCTATAAAGTAAGTAAAGTCTCCAGAAAATTTCCAGAGAGCTACTTTTGCAATCAAAGCAACTCACACATCTGGAATCAGTTGCTGAGGATTCAAAAACCATCAAAGCAAATGGCATTTTATAAATGCAAAAAGACATTAGGCAGGCAAAGAGGAGCAAGAACGACCAAGGACACAGAGGGGTGTGTGTGTGTGTGTGTGTGTGTGTGTGTGTGTGTGTGTGACATGAATTTTCCATGCAAATGGCCTCATTAGCTGCAGAGGAGTTTGTCTCCTGTCTTCACTTCTTAATTCCTTTTCATCACTTTCTGGCATTGCTAATAAAAAGTTTTTGTTGTGTGTTGTGTTGCATGTGTTTGTGTGAGGGAGGAAGGATTGTTGCTGTTTGAAAAGGATCAAGATTGTATTTTAGGTAGAGACAGAGATGACATCCAGACAGCACATGCTATTTGATTAACTCTCCCCCAAAGTTTTAAGTAGAACCAGAAAATGCAAAAGCATTTCAGAACTTAGTCAGAAAGAGACTGCCTGTATTCACCCAGGATTCTTAACCTGGTTACTGAATGAATCCATTTTCTAGGTTGCACAGAATATTTTATTGTAAACGAAATAGGCTAGCTTTATACAAGATGTTAAACTATTGACCAATGTAACCCCCACGTCAAAATTAAAGTTAACCAAATGTATGAAAATTTCTTGACAGTTAGAACAATTAATCAGTAGAATAACTTGCCTTCAAAAGTTATAAATGCTCCAACACTGGAAGTTTTAAAGAAGAGATTGGATAACCATTTGTTTGAAATGGCATAGGGTTTCCTGCCTAAGCAAGAGGTTAGACTAGAAGACCTCCAAGGTCCCTTCCAACTATTCTATTCTATTCTATTCTAAAATGCTGCTGCAGTGTTTAACTTCATTTCATTAGGCAGTTTGTGCCTCTGATACCTTTGCAATGCTAGACATATAGTACATTTGATCATACATTCGAACATTGAAAATACTGTCTGTAAGAAAGGGATACATATAATGGTTATTAGTGAAGCAGGTGTTATACCTACAATAGTAAGGAAATTTAGTTACAGTGGACTTCATCCAGCAATTGCTTGGACATAACTGCTTGTGGTTATAGCTGTGATTCATAAACTTCAGAGCACTTTTCTTAGTTATGAGTCATCAGTTAGTACATGTTGCCCAGTGCTTGACCCATTTTTATTATTATTTTTCTCCCACTGGAAGAGAGGAGAGATTGCCTAAAAAAGCAATCTATTCCTGAAGTGCTTTTCTCTATACTTAGCACTTCCGTAAAAGTGTGAGCTGCAAATTAACAAGCTCAGCTCTGCAATCTTTATTAATTAATTAGAAACCTCCTTTGTCTCTTGCTACTGCCTGACACTGACAAGATTCTAATCGGTTTTACACTAATCAGGGGTATTTTTTTGGTATGTAAACTGGAGGTTACCACCACATTACTTTAGTTGTGTCCCCTCCCATGTCTACTTGCTCTCTTGTAATCCCTTCCTCTCCATGAATATAAATGCAAACATTAATTATCTTCTTGCTAACTAACCAGTGTTGGGGTAAGCATCTAAAGGGTGGGGAAATGAGGAGAAAGTGCTATAAGAATTATTCTTTTACTCATTTTTCACGGGTGTCAAATTCTGAAAACCTTCTCTACTTATTGCCCCTGTGGTCAGTAGGTCATGAAGTGCTAAAGCAGGGGTGTCAAACTCTCAATGACATGTTGTCATCATGTCATCATGTGATGTATCACAACTTTTCTCCCTTCACTAAAGCAGGGTGGGTGTGGCCAGCATGTGACACATCTGGCCCATGGGCCGCAAGTTTGACACCGTTGTGCTAAAGAGTTTAGCAATTAACTGGTATCCTGCCCTAATTTCTTTAAATGGCATTTTATTCTATATATTTACTATATTCTGTTTAATGATTGCTGTTAATTGCTTTGAGCATCATTTGGCTCCAATAGTCAGTTCTATTGGCTTCATAATATACACAGTTCAAAATAATATTTTATATCTTGGAAAAGTTGGAGAAGTGAAGTCCGGATATCACTGCCGTTCAGAAAACTAGGATCAAACTGGCTAAGGAACTATGGTGGTGCAGAGGGTAGAATGCAGGCTAATTCTACTCACAGCCAGGACTTTGATCCTGACTAGCTCAAGGTTAGCTCAGCCTTCCATCCTTTTGAGGTCATTAAATGAGAGCCTAGATTGTTGGGATGAAATGCTGACACTGAAAATCACTGAGAGAGTGCTATAAAGGAGTGGTATAAAAGTCTAATTCCTATTGCTATTGCCAAACTCCACCTTAATTAGTTATGGACCTGTGTACAGCAAAGGTCTCCAGAAAAATCCTGCATTTCTATTTCTCCAGGATGTGGTGAAACTTCTTTTAAGGCATTTTCAACCTATGGGACACACTCCTTGCAAACCAAACCAAATTGGTTCCTTTCCTTCTCTCTACCTTCAGTTAATAAGTTAAGACTGACAAACCATTTGAACTGTTTTTATGATAATACTTTTGTGGTTTGGTGCAATATGTGGAGTGGACCCAGTCAGCGCAAGAGTTTCAAATGTTCAACTAGAAACCTAGTTTAATAAGAACAGAATCACACACAGTAGATCATTTTCACAACAGAAGAGAACAGCCTTGACATGGACTGGCATGCTTAAAAGGTGCAGTTAACTGGTATCCTGCCCCAATTTTTTTAAATGGCATTTTATTCTACTGTTTATATATTTACTATGTTCTGCGAAATGATAGCTGTTTATTGCTTTGAGCAAAATTTGACTTGAAAAATAGGATGCAAAGGTGAACTATCAAATTAAGCAATAGGATATATCAGAAGTGGTATTAAGCAGGTTCTGACCAGTTCTGGTCATGGAAATTTTGAGTGGTTTGGAGAACTGCCAAATACTACCTCTGACTGGCCCCGCCCCCATCTATTCTCTGCCTCCTGAGTCCCAGTTGATTGGCTGGATCTTCTTTAATTGCCCTGAACAGGAGAAGGGAGCTGGAAAGCAGGTTAGTGGGGTAGGGAGGGAATAGGATTTTGCAGAACCCTTCCCCTGCCACACCCACCAAGCCACACCCACCAAGCCATGCCCACAGAACTGGTAGTAAAAAAAATTTGAATCCCACCACTGGGATATATAGTAAAAGTCCAAGTAGCATAAATCATGGATGGTATTCCAGAAGTGTAACTTGGAAATATCTCTGCATCCCTGTTTTCAGCATGAACAAGGAAATTCACAGGGGCCTGGAGTGTGTCATCCCTTCCACCTAAGCATAGCTTCCTGAATGGAAGAACAGATGATGTCGCCTCCATCATCCCATTCATCAAAAATGCTCCCAGCCTGTGTTTTCTGACTGCGATTCAACTTTTCCAACCAGATCTACCTGATGCCCTTCAAAGCGGATCATTTCTGGCACTTTCTTCCGATTCAATATCAGCAGCAATTGGCTACTGGGCTTGGTATACTTTCTCCCCTTTAGTGGCACCTGTTGGACACAAGATCAACATAAAAGGTCCATCTCTCTTACACTTTCATACAAATAAAAAAAGGAGAGGGGGGTTCAGTTGTAATGCCACACCTGCCATCTTGCTGATTAGAGAAGAGAAGAGAAGAGAAGAGAAGAGAAGAGAAGAGAAGAGAAG
>BLBF01000036.1:15470243-15510882 GCA_015471245.1 Laticauda colubrina | reverse complement strand
AAGAGAAGAGAAGAGAAGAGAAGAGAAGAGAAGAGAAGAGAAGAGAATAACAGATTTGGAAAGGACCTTGGAGGTCTTCTGGTCCAACCCTCTGCCTTGGCAGGAAACCCTACGCCACTTCAAACAAGTGGTTATCCAACATCTTTTTAAAAAAAAAAAAACCACTGTTGGAGCATTCACAATTCTGGAAGCAAGTTGTTTCACTGGTTAATTGCTCTAACTGTCGGGGAAATTTCCCCTTAGTTCTAGGTTGCTTCTCTCCTTGATTAGTTTCCACCCATTGCTTCTTGTCCTGCCCTCAGGGGCTTTGGAGAATAGCTTGACTCCCTCTTCTTTATGGCAGCCCCTGAGATATTGGAACACTGCTATCATGTTACCCCTAGTCCTTCTTTTCACTAGACTAGACATACCCAGTCCCAGTCACCATTCTTTATATGTTTTAGCTTCCAGTCCCCTAATCATCTTTGTTGCTCTTCTTGGCACTCTTTCTAGAGTCTCAACATCATTTTTACATCGTGGTGACCAAAACTGGATGCAGTATTCCAAGCATTTCGACACACCCTGATGTGTGTCCCATAGAGGGAACCCCTTACGCCTCCAAGACACCTCATAGGCTCTTTTCCTGTAAAGTAGAGGAATGGGTGGTATGGAGTTAGGCACTGCCAAAGAGAAGAGGTGTGTGTGTGGATGTCCTTCTCCCCTACACAGAAAGTCCTTGAATTACAGTGATTCGTTTGGTGACTATTCAAAGTTACAATGGCCGTGAAAAAAGTAGCTTACGTTCAGGAGTGAGCTTCAAAAATTTTAGCAATGGGTTCTCTGCTTGGTTGCTGGGTGGGTGTGGCCATGGTGGGAGTGCCCTAGTCATCCTCCTGCACCATGGCAGGGGGGAACGGCATTTTTTTCCCTCCCCAGGATCTGAAGCCTTTCTTTGAGCCTCCGGGAGGGCAAAAACAGCCTCCCCGGTCTCCGGAGGCTCTCTGGAAGCCGGGCCCATTTCCGCCCTTCCTGATGTTCTAGGTGGCCCATTTTATGTCCTCCCTGAGCTTCCACGTGAGTCCTGCACTTACTTGCATCCAAAACGGGCCATGCCGGGACTCCTGGGAGGGGAGGGGTGGGTGGGGCCAGCCAGGGTTGGGATTTGGGGGTTCTCCAAACTCCACAGAATCTTAGCTAGGGGCTCTCCAGAACTCCTCCAAACCCCCAGCAGCCCACCCCTGCTTACAACCAGTCCTCACACTTTGACTATTGCATCGTCTCCAGGATCATGTGATCAATGTTTGGGCACTTGGTAACTAGCATTTGTTTACAATGGTTGCAGCATCCTTGGGTCATGTGTTTGCCAGCCAGCTTCTGTAGAGCAATAGCGGAAGCCTCATTCACTTAACAACAGCATAATTCACTTTTACAACTGTAGTGATTCACTTAACAACCATGGAAAAAAAGGTCATAAAATTGGGTGCAACTCATGGAACAGCCCACTTGCTCTGCAATGGAAATTCTGGTCTCAGTTCTGTATGATAAGTCAAGGACCACCTGTATTAACACAGAGAGATCCATTCTATACAATAACCCATTGCAGATGAATTTTTTTTTTTGGGGGGGGGGGTAAAGGAAAATGGTCTTTATTCTAGGCCCCCAGAAACCTTCACTTAAATCTTCTTCTTGATGAAGCTGGAAGTCTGGCTTTGTTGTCTGATTGCTGAATTTCAAGGTTTCCTCTGGCCTTTTTTAAAAACATTGTGTGTTAATGCCAACTGATCTATGATGACCCCTCTCCATGTTTTCCTTGAGTTGGTTGGTGGAATACAAGTGCCTGGCCATACTGTAGAGCTTCTCCTCCTGTTTGGCCACTTTCCGACAGAGCTTTTAGACCTCGGACATCAGACTTTCATCCTGAAGTGAGTAAGCAGCAGCATGGACCACTTTCATTGGCAAAGAGACCCTCCAGAAGAGGTTCAAGAGGCGGGCAGCTTCTTCCAGGTTCTGTTGGACCACCTTGAAGGTGGCAGGCAAACTGCTCAGAGGAACTGTCACTGCAGAATCCAGACCTTCTCCCTCTTTCAGGGGAAGCTCCAGTTTCCCAGTCACTTCCACCCTTCTGTGATTTGCTTCCAGAGACAGTTGTAATCTTCGATCAAGCTGAGGATATTTTGTCCATTCTTGTCTGCCCAGACACAGTGACTGGATACGGGGCAAATCTCCTTGTTGGTCAACAGGTTGCAATGGGATGAAATTGGTCAACAGGTTGCAGATGAAATTTCCATTTGGGGTAATAACACAAATTGACTGTACTGCCAACCTACACCCTAGCTGAAAGTTCCTAGTCGCCCATAGTAAAGGGCCGATGGATGCAAAACGTATGCAAAAAGGACACAGCCGATGAACAAAATTTCAGGGGTGCTCCATCCGTTGTCATCCGCTCCAAAAAGTGGCAAAAATTTGCATAAACAGAACGGAAAAGAAAGGAAAAGAACGGACGTGGGTAGTATGTAGTGGGGATGTTAAAGGGATGTTCATAGGAAGCCTAGAGGATGTATATAGGATGCAAACCGTTCACTGCTCATCCTTTCTATTTCTGTGCTACTAACGCTGTGTAGACGTTCCGTGTACCCTTTCTTTCCTCCCTCTTTCCGTTTTCAGCTGCAGCGGATGTGAGTTGCGAGGATGCCCAGAGGATGCAGAAAGGATAAAGCGGATGTTTAACGGATGATAAATGGACATAGAACGTTTGTTGCTTGTATGTCGCGGATTTACATTGTACACCGTGGAAAGTTTATCTGTTCACAAAGTTTTATGCAGCTCAAAACTTCTTGCGCAGATAAAATCTCAGTGGATGGATGCTCGAGGGATAGAGCGTATGAAACATGTATGCAATGAGTACACAACGGATGCATAGCGTTTTCCAACGTTTTTTAACGTTTTACATCCTCTTTGCATCCGTTGGTGCAGTGGCACATGGGCTTAACTTATGGAAAATGATCTTTTTATTGAAAGAACAGCTTCTTTAATGAAACGCTGACTTGTAATATCTGTTGCAGGATGCAAAAAATGGAGAATGTTCTGTTCACTTCTGTTTGCTTTGGCCTATGTGCCCCCTGTTTAACGGGCTAATTTAATTAACTTTGCAGCTTCTGTATCATTTGCTGGCCTCTCTTTTCTTTTTCCTTTAGACTAGCTGAATTGGTGAAGACAAGGATACACTTTCAAAGCTTTCCTGTATGAAGATTGTGAAATAAAATACCACACACTGAACTGCCTCCTGATTCTGGGTTCCTTTTCTGTGTGCATTGGATAAAGAACAGGACTGGACTGATTTGTATAATTAAAACATCTGGGTAGGGCAGGATTTCTTCCTTTGGGTAGTTCCACCCACTCCTGAGTACATCTTGGCTTTGATGGGGGGAAAGAAAGCATACATTTTTGTGGAGCTAACAGGAGTCCCAGTTTTCATTTAAAAATGTTTCTGATTCTAAGTCTGTGGGAAAAATAAGCAATCCTCAGATGAGGCTTTTGTAAATTGCAAAGGCTTCTGTTTCTCTCCAAAACTAAGAGCTCCTCTCCCTTCCTTGTCTGGATATTTGGGCTTTTTCCTCTGCCTTTGTCTTTTGCATTTCTGCAACATTAGAATATAGGATAACAGAGTTGGAAGGGACCTTGGAGGTCTTCTAGTCCAACCCCTTGCTTAGGCAGGAAACACTACATTATAAAGCAGGAATATGCAACCTTAGCAATTTTAAGACTTGTGGACTTTAATTGCCATCATTGCCAGCTAGCCAGTTCTGACAGTTGAAGTCACAAGAATCAGAGGTGGTATTCAGCAGGTTCTGACCAGTTCTGGAGAACCAGTAGTGGAAATTTTGAGTAGTTCAGAGAACCAGAAAATACCACCTCTGACTGGCCCCAGTCCCATCTATTTTCTGCCTCCCGAGTCCCAGCTGATAGGCTGGGTCTTCTTTTGTTGCCCTGCACAGGAGAACAGAGCAGGAAAGCAGGCTAGTGGGGTGGAGAAGAAATGGAGATTTTACAGTACCCTTCCACTGCCACACCCACCAAGTCAAGCCATGCCCACCAAGCCATGCCCACAGAAAAAAAATTGAATCCCACCACTGTCACAAGTCATAAAGTTGCCAAGGTTGGACACCCCTGCTTGAAATGGACTGGAAGCTAAAAGGTTTGTGGAGGCATGAATGGGGAAAATAGATAGTGCTTGTGTTATGACCGTAATGGAGCCTTCCCGTTAGGATCATAAGTCATTTTGGTTGTAAAACTGTTTATGATTTTTTTGTGGCAGTCATTAAGGGAACCAATGGTTTGTATGGGGATGGTTTTCACAAAACCTAGATGCAATGGCAATTTTCGGCAAATTGTTATAAAAAGTGTTGCCTCGTGACTACAGGATGCTATAAATGCAGCTGGGTTGCCAGGTGCTGGGAGTGCAGGTATGTGACTGCAGGGGCCAGTGACTGTTGGAACTTCACATCTGCATCATGTCTCCTTTTTCAGATAGGTCATAACTTGGATCAGCCACGAAGCAACCAATTGTAAATCGAGGACAACCTGTATGGGGAAGTTAATGAAAAAGGTGATTTGATGCAGAAAAATAGCTCTAGCTGAAAAACTCTAGCTGAAGGTATTTGATAACACTTTGCCGCATTTGATAACACTTTGAAGAACGAAGTAAAGCCTCACTGCCTATTTTTTTGAATCAGTAGCTATATGTTTAGCTCTTCTACTTGTTGCAGAATACCTTATGCCACCAGACTCGAAATTCTAGACTTAGAAAACCTAGAACTATGCTGCCTTTGGTCCGACCTAAGTATAGTATATAAAATTATACATTGCAGTGTCCTACTTGTCAATGAATACTTCAGCTTCAACCATAACAACACAAGAGCACACAATAGATACAAACTCAAGGTTAATCGCACCAAATTTGATTGCAGGAAATACGACTTCAGCAACAGAGTGGTCAATGTCTGGAATACTCTACCTGACTCTGTGGTTTTTTTCCCCAAACCCCAAAAACATTAAACTTAGACTGTCTACTATTGACATCACCCCTTTCCTAAAAGGTCTGTAGGGGGCGTGCATAAGCGCACCAATGTGCCTACCGTTCCTGTCCTATTGTTTCTTTCATTTTTTTGTTTTTCTTATATGTATCCATGTATTCAAAACTATGTTTTTACTTATATATATTATCTTGTAAGCAATTGACAAAAATAAATAAATAAAAATAAAAATGATTTTGAGCAGCGCTTTTTAAGCTTGGCAACTTTTAAGATGTGCGGACTTCAACTCGTTTCTTTTAACTTTCTGGAAATCCCTCAAAATCTAGTTGTGTCATCAGGCCTGAGGGCCCTGGGGGACCTGCAAAATATTGAAATGGCTTCAAGTTAATTAAGACCTGCTCTTTGATATGTGTGTGTGTGTATGTGTTTGTGTGTGTACATGTACATGTTGGCAGGTATTTGGCAGGCTAAGCATAAGTTCCAAGAACAACCTCTCCTACACCTGAAAAGAAAACTTTTTGATCAGCAAGTGCTACCTGTTCTAACATGTACATTGTATATGTATATAGGCATATGTGTCTGTGAGTGGGTGTGTATTTATATGTATATATTTATCTACGTGTGTGTTTTCTTTTTTTGTGTGTGTGTATGTGTGTATACATATACATATACTTTTGTTTTCTTCAGTTTTCGCGGGCACTTACATGTATGCTGTTCAGCTTTGTTCAGGTATTTTCCCAATTTAAATTTAAAACTAAAATGGCTGTGAAAGTCTGACTCACAGACGAACACAGTGCAGAAGCCTGATGATGGCAGATGAGATTCTGCCGAAATGTTGCTACAACTTTAAAAGCACAACTATGATGACGTGGGAAAATACCCGAAGATTTTAAGGGTACAGGTATGCAGGTCTTGGTGTGTTCGGGTGTTTTCCCATGTAAGATTGGCAACATTTTGATGAGGTTCCACTCACCATCTTCAGGTTGGTGCTTTTGCCTTCGTACTCGTGCGAGCAAAGCGTGATCGGAGCTGCCGTCTCTCTATAAATATTGGTGGGGAGGTGTGGTGTGCTGGCTCTGTTGTAAGCGGGCTGGTTGGCTGTGTTGTTATTTCTTGATTGGTTGATGGAGTTGATGTTTGCAGATTGTTTCCCTTCGCTAAATGGGCCAACATGTCCTTCATCAAAGGAAGGGGGTACACGTTTTCCACAGAAATAGCGTTCAAATTTCTGTAATCCACCACCAAGCTTGGTCCTAAGTATGTTGGTCCTTTCATGATTGAACGGATTATAAATCCTGTAACAGTCCAGCTGAACTTACCCAAAACTCTTCGACGAATTCATCCGGTTTTCCATGTTAGTTTGCAAAAACCTGAACGTACTTCTGATCTAAGACCCATCCAAGCTGACCCTCCCATACCAATACTGATTGAAGGTGAACAAGCATTTTGAAGTTAAAGAAATTCTGGACTCTCGCAAATGGAGGGGTCAACTCCAGTATCTTGTAGCCTGGAAACATTTTCCTTCTTCGCAAGCCGAATGGGTTAACGAAACCGACGTTAAAGCCCCTAAGTTGATCAAAGCATTTCGTTCCAAGTATCCTGATAAGCCTTAGGAGTGTATTGTTTTGTAATTGCTGAATAATTATCTTTATATTTTCTCCTCTCTCTCCTCTAGGACTGATGGTTTTCCTTTTTCTAGGAGGGCCGAATGTCAGCCTTCAAGATCTTCTACTATTGCTTTGCATCTTTCGGCTGTCATAAGAAATGGGGGGGGGGGAAGGGGAGGAAGGGATAAGTTTGGGAAGTGAGCTGGAGGTGTTACATTCTTCTGTTGTGTAAAGTGTATGTGTATGTGAAGCATACAATAGAGTTAGGTTTCTATTTCTCGCTTAGCTTTCTTTTCTCTGTGCAACTGCAACCCGTTATCAAAATATGCCAAGGTCAACGGACAGAGGCCTCAACATCACCTGAAGATGCCCACATGATCCTATTCACAACTTCTAATTGGAAGTGTCATCTGAACTATTGGGGGTGGGAACATTTCCATCACTTTGTATATGTGAATTGCGCGCCTAATTTCTCAGATTCAGAATTCTTTGGTTGCTACCACTTCATTTCAGTAAAAGATATCTTTTCTCTAAACTAAAGAGTCTAAGTATTTCTTTCCTGGATTTTGAATGGAGCTCCGCCTGACAGGGGGTGTCTCCCTTAGGATTAGGTTGGTAATTGCATTCCAAAGAAACACAATCACAAGTGATTGGTCTCATTCAAGACAACGATGAATCCGCATACAGACAGGAGGTTGTACAAGTTGCCTCGTGGTGTAACCAGAACAATCTGGAACTGAACAGACTCAAAACCGCAGAAATGGTGGTAGACTTTAGAAGAAACCCTCCCATACTACCACCACTTACAATACTAGACAACACAGTATCAACAGTAGAGAGCTTCAAATTTGTAGGTTCTATCATATCACAAGACCTAAAATGGACACTTAACATTAAAAATATCATCAAAAAGCACAACAAAGAATGTTCTTTCTGTGCCAACTCAGAAAACTTAAACTGCCCAAGGAGCTGCTAATACAGTTCTACAGAAGAATTATTGAGTGTATTATATGCACCTCTATAACTGTCTGGTTTGCTTCTGCAACCCAACAGGACAGACACAGACTCCAGAGGATAATTAGGACTGCAGAAAAAACAATTACTACCAACCTGCCATCCATCGAGGATCTGAATACTGCACGAGTCAAAAAGAGGATTATGAAAATATTTACAGACCCCTCACATCCTGGACATAAGCTATTTCAATTCCTACCCTCAAAACAATGCTATAGATTATAGAGCACTGCACACAGAACAACTAGGCACAAGGACAGTTTTTTCCTGAATGCTATCACTCTGCTAAACAAGTAAGTCCCTTAACACTGTCCAACTATTTACAAAGTCTGCACTACTATTACTATTAATCTTCCCATCACTCCTTACCGCCCATCCTTTCCCACTTGGGACTGTATGACTGTAACTTTGTTGCTTGTATCCTTATGATTTATATTGACTGTTTCCTAGTATGATTTGACTGCTTATTGTACCCTATGACTGTTATTAAGTGTTGTACCTTATGATTTTTGACTCCTGATGAATGTATCTTTTCCTTTATATACACTGAGAACATTTGCACCAAGACAAATTCCCAATCACATGTGGCCAATAAAGAATTCTATTCTATTCTATTCTATTCTATTCTATTCTATTCTATTCTATTCTATTCTATTGATTTCAGATTTATTGTACACCATCCAGGGTCAATTGCCTCTGAGATGAGAGGCCATATAAATATGACACAATCAAAATAAAAAAGTGTAAGAAAGAACTTTACAGAAGACTCTATAGTAGGAATTGTGTTTAGAATAATCCAATAATTAGAATGTGTCCAAAAACATGGACAAAGAATGGTGGGACGCAACCTTTATTTTGGCTGAATTTGTAAACAGCGATGAACAGAAGATAAACTGAGATAGATAGATTAACATAGTTGAAAGGGACCTTATAGGTCATCTAGTCCAACCCCCCACCCAAGCAGGAGACCTTACACCATTTCTGACAGATGACAGTCCAATCTCTTGAAAGCTTCCAGTGATGAAGCTCCCACAACTTCTGAATGCAAGCTGTTCCATTGGTTGATTGTTGTCACTGTCAGAAAATTTCTCCTTATTTCCATGTTGAATCTCTCCTTGATCAGTTCCATCCATTATTCCTTGTCTGGCCTTCAGTGCCTTGGAAAATAGATTGACCCCCTCGTCTCTGTGGCAGCCCCTCAAATATTGGAAGACTGCTATCATGTCTCCCTTGGTCCTTTTCTTCACTAGACCAGTCATGCCCAGCTCCTGTAACCCGTTCATTGTATGTTTTAGTCTCCAGTCCCCTAATCATCCTGGTTGTTCTTCTCTGCACTCTTTCTAGAGTCTCAACATCTTTTTTATAGTTGGGTGACCAAAACTGGATGCAGAACTTGAATGAGACATTTGAAGAAACAAAATTGATTGCACCACCAATCCCAACAATAGCAAGTTGAAAGACTGAATAAAATTGAAATATTCTTTAGTGTTTTTCAAAAGCCACACAGGAGCTCAAGACATAAAGTAAAGGAGGAAGACCAAGTGAAGTATATTGACCTAAAGGTCTTGTAAGCTGCTGTTACATCTGAAAAAGAATGTGAAAAAAATATAATACATTTTTAGCAGATGGATAGTATTGTTTTGGACCTTGCCAGTTTACATCTGTTCATTTATAAGTATTCACTCCATTCTTGTGTTTTGCATTTTGCAACATGAAAATGAGAGTATCTAATGCAAGTTTTGGAGATAGATTGTACTATTTCTGTCCAGACCAGCTTTGCATCTGTTCGTTTATAAGCATTCAATCTGGTTGTTGTTTTGGGTTTGTGTGTGTGTGTGTATGTGTGTTTGTATTAACATACAATTGAAGAAGCAAACCAAAATGCCAAGCACAAAATGGTGTTTATAAAGAAATATTGAAATTACAAAATTTTAAAGATGTTTTGTTACAAAATTCCTGTTTCAAAATGCAATTTAATTTCTAATCATCTGTAAGAGATATCTGGCTTTAAAACTGTGTTTTAAATCTATAACTGGGTATGTTTTGGAGTGAAAAACTGCAGGACAAATTCTGAGACACACAATAGCTGAAGAATAAGCACACTCTGATCCACACCCCACTTAGAAAGATGCAGACACTCTAGTGTTTCTGCAGAGCACCTGAGAGCAACATGACATGTGGTCTTAAGAGTTGCTTCCTTAAAATTAAATGCATAGTTGGCAGAAATTCAGGTCTTTTGAAATCTAATCCAATTGCAGATCCTGATAATTTTTTTTTTGTTAAAGTCACATTCTGTTGGAATATCTGTGTTGTGTTCCTCACAAACTTTCATTTTGATCTTTGATTTGACAAGAGACCTCAGAGCTTCGCAGTGGCTCAGGACCAAGTCAGGTGGGCTGGATCATTCAGGAAACTGAGGAAAGTATATATGTAAATGGTGTGTACACAGTGAAGCTGTGTATTCTGCAAGCTCTAGCTGTATTCTCACTTATCAGCACTCTGACAAAACAACATGTGTTCCTGCATACCACATAGACAAGCTCTTGTGTTTAAAGAAGGGGGAAGTCAGATATTAAATGCCTATCTATTCTTCCCAAACAGCTTACCCAGGGGTAGGCTTCAAAAAAGTTAGCAAAGAATTCTCTGCCCAATTGCTAAGTAGGCGTGGCCATGGTGGGTGTGGCCTAGTCAGACTCTTGCAGCACAATGGGGGAGGGCCCTCCCTGGGCTCCGGAGGCTTTTTGCCCTCCCTGGGCTCCGGAGGCTTTCCTCAAGCCTCCAAGAGGGTGAAAATGGCCTTCTGGACTCTGGAGTCTCTCTGGAAGCTGGAAACAGGACCATTTCTGGCCTTCCCGAACTTCTGGGAGGCCCATTTTTTGCCCTCCCCAAGCTTCTGCATGCACCCTGCACTTACCTGCATCCAAAACGGGCCACGGGGGACTCCTGGGAGGGGAAGGGCAGGGTGGGCAGGGCCAGCCAGGAATAGGATTTGGGAGTTCTCCAAACTGCACAGAATCTTAGCTAGAGGTTCTCCCGAACCTCTGTTAACCCCCAGCAGCCCAGCCCTGAGCTTACCCCCCTCTCTCTCCTTTCTCCTTTCATTCTTTTCACTTTTAACAATTATAAGTAACAATACAGCAGATAAGTCAGCATTAAGTCCTAATCTCAAGGATTGAAACCTTTCTCATATTATAAAATAATTTGATGTGTTTTGCAACTGCTTATTAATGTAATACACAGCATTAAGGGTATAATTTAAGCAACTTTTTGAAATCTTATTTGCCTCACCTTTAAAGAATTAACTTACTTAAGTTGTCACATGCTGACCCTTTTGTAGTTTATATCATATACCACTTATACTTAGTTTTGTCTGTATTTTATAATGTATTATCCACATTTGATAATGCAGTAAAAGAATGCATTTGGGAAAAATACATTTGGCACCCTCTGTTGGTGTCACTGTTGAACACAAATGATCTTCACCCTATTTACAGGAAAGAAATTTCAGTGAATTTCTGGGGAAGAAAATTATTATTATTTTTCTCTTGGAACAGGAGTCTGCATTAGCTGAAATGGCCAGACAGTATCTTTCTCTTTTGATTATTAATATTATTAATCATTGCACAGTCAGCCAGATGTTCAGACTGGAGTTGGCATTTTTGTCTACCTATTGAATCCTTACTAAGGACTTGGGATAGGCAAATCTAGATGTTTGATGGTATTACAGATATTGTCGCAGGCTGGAAGCTGTTCCCAGTAAAGCTGCCTTCTGCAATTGACTGATGACAAATTTGTCAATGCCATGGTGTTCAAGTGGTGTTCCAGTTGTTTTGAGATTGCATCCAAGGTGCCTATTACTATTGGTACTACCCACAATCATTCTATTTCTATGATTATGATTATTATAGATTTAATCTTCAATTTGATTCACAGTCTGGGATTGGTAAAAATGTAACAGTTCAAGTTCTAACCAAGTACCTAAAAGCTACTAAGGTAAGCATCTGAATATACAGGGACTTCCAAGTAGGATGGTTTTTTTTGCAAAGTCAGAACATTCAAGTCTAATAAGTTAAAAATTTCTTTGTATCTAGACAGCCCTTTGAATTTTGTTCAAGGGCTCCTATTACTACCAGCATTGATTTCTTCCTCCATATTCACTCAACTTCAGTTTGCAAATTGCAATATTTCATTATTTTTTTTAGCTGTTTCTTTTCAATTCATGTAGCACCTGGTAATGTAATACCAATGAACCAGACTTTTTTCCTTTCCACAACAGTAATATCAGGTGTCTTGTGGGCCAGATATCTGTCTGGAACCAAAAGTCCCACAGGATCTTGACTTTCTCATTTTCATGGACTTTGTCAATTTGCTGTTCCCAGTAATTTTTGCTGCTTTTGAACCCAAACTTCTGGCAAAGCTTCCAATGTACAATTTCGGCAACTCAGTCATGATGTTGTAAATAATCAGCCTATGGAATTTTGTGGCAGCCACTGATAAGAAGATCCACTGTTTCATCTTTCTCACTGCATAAGGCATTTGCTGTTGTTACTGTGTGTTGAATTTTTGCTTTCATGGAATTATTATTCGTGTTATTGTGCTGCTATTGCATGAGTAATAATAGTGTTGCCAACCTGGATACTATTTTGCGTGATCTGCGATGATCGTGGCATGTAGAATTATTTAGAAATTTGGGGGAGGGTATGTTTTTAATTAGGTGGAAAATATTTGGGGTGTGGGGAAATAAAGCTTTTTTTTACAAAGATTTTTTTTACAAAGAAAGAAAACCTCTCTCCCCTGCCAACACCTTTTAGGGAAAAAACCAAGCCATCTAGAAAATTTCTGCTTAGCACTAGGTTGCATTTAAATAAATAATGCAAACCGAAAGGTATAGTTCAATTAATCTGTTTCCCTGTGACATTTTTCATTTTTTCATCAGTTTATTTTGACAGTTCATTTTTAAAAATACTGTTAGAGTCAGACAAGAGTTTCTTCCTGAATATGTGTCAGTACTCTTCATATGTCTAGATGAAGGAAGAATGGATGAGTTGGAAAAAAAAGACAAAAGAAATTGTGCTGGGAAGACATTGAAGAAAAAGAGAAGAAAAAGAGAAGAAAAGAGAAATGTAACATATGAAGCCACAGGTAAATATGGTGGACTCAAGGATGTTTTGTGAGGACAGGAAGGTATGGAGAAGTATAATTAACAATTTTTAAAACTATATTTTTAGTTAATTTTTTACGTTTTCTCTTTTTCTTGCATTTAGTCTCCTCATTGTTTTTGTGTACTATTTCCTTTTGTAATGGATATAATAGTGGCTCAAGGGGTTGGAATGCTGGGCAGGAGATTAGCAAGCCAGTGTTTGAGACCTGCTGTGGAGTGGGATGAGCTCTCAACCATCACTCCAGCTCCTGCTTGGTACGAGAAAGGAGTCCTCAATTGGGTGTTCCCAGGACAATGGTGATGTTACCAGTTAATCCTTTCAAACTGGAAGCCCCTGGATACTTCTGATATGATTGCAAAAAACCATCAGCATAATGTTGCTTGCCTCAAAATGATAGCTATGAATATCTGTGGAGATTCTCAGTCACCCAGATCATGGTTGTCCCAAAAGTGCTTTTTAAAGGCAACTGGACTTTTGTTCTTCCTTGAAGACATTTTGCTTCTCATCCAAGAATCTGCTTCAGTTCTGACAGAGTTTCTTTAGTCACAGCTGAAGCTTCTTCAGTGAGAACTGAAGAACAGATAACATAACCAGATGTTGGAAGGGATCTTGAAGGTCATCTAGTCCAACCTCCCGCCGAAGCGGGAGACCTTACACCATTTCTGACAAATAGCAGTCCAATCTCTTCTTGGAGGTCTCAAGTGATAGCACTCCCACAACTTCCGAGGGCAAGCTGTTCCATTGGTTTTTTGATCCCACTGTCAGAAAGTTTCTCCTTATTTCCAGGTTGAATCTTTCCTTGTTCAGTTTCCATCCATTATTCCTTGTCTGGCCTTCAGGTGCTTTAGAAAATAGCTTGACCCCTTCCTTCCTGTGGCAGTCCCTCAAATATTGGAAGGCCACTATCATGTCTCCCCTGGTCCTTCTCTTTACTAGACTAGCCAAGCCCAGTTCCTGCAACCATTCGTTGTGTTTTAGCCTCCAGTCCCCTAAACATCCTGGTTGCTCTTCTCTATACTTTTTTCTAGAGTCTCACCATCTCTTTTATCATGTTGTGACCAAAATTGGATGCAGTACTCTAGGTGTAGTCTTACTAAGGCTTTATAGAGTGGTATTAATACCTCACTTGATATCAGTTGTATCCCTCTGTTAATACAATTTAGGATTGCATTAGCTTTTTTGGCTGCTGCTGCACACTGCTGGTTCATATTTAGCTGGTTGTCCACTAAGACTCCAAGATCCCTCCCACAGTTACTGCTATTGAGCCTGGTTTCACCCAGTCTATATGCGTACTTTTGGTTTTTCTTGACTAAGTGCAGAACTTGGAACCTTCTTAGATGAGAAGCAAAACATCTTCAAGGAAAAGCAAGTCTAGTTGGCTTTGGAAAAAGCATTTTTTGGGATGGCTGTGAATGCAAAATAAGAAACTGTGCAGAAATGGAAATTTGTGAGCTTTTGGGAAGGGTCTCTCAAATAAAATTCCTGGCAAAGTGGGGATGGCTGGGTCAGGATGTTCTAGCTACCTTAGCTTCCTTCTCAAATGTTCTGACTCAACCCAGTTTACCTCTGTGGGGTTTTTTTTTTCTAAGCAAGGAGATAAACTTCCAAGCAAAGGCCTTAGTTGTAGTCATTCACTAAGAATCATCAGGAGAATTCTGGGGGTGCAGAATAATTCTGGAAAATAAAATTTCTATCAGAATTTGCTTTTTTGGGGGGGTGTCTTTAAGTACGTCGGTTGCATTTCAATGCAATATTCAGAGGGTCTTTTTAGAAATTACTTGTTGATGCCCATGTTTTAAAGCATCACTTTTTGTCTTTAAAATTCTGAACATTTTTAACAACAGGTAGAAATGCCAGAAAACAAACAAAACAGCATGAAAGCTGTAGTTGGGTAACTTTGTGATAAAAAGCATATGATCAAATAGAATGACCACTGAAAGATATTGGTTGCTTTTGAAGGTTGAAGTTGGATGCAATTTTCTTTGGAGTGCTGATAAAAACAAAACAGTGCAGATGAAGATGCCAAGGTACACATTGCAAGTGATATCCACAGGGGTGGGATTCAGCCACTTTAGGCTCGTTTGGGAGAACCAGGTGTTAAATTTACATCTGGTTCACCGAACTGGTAGTCATCCCACATGTGCGGCCAAACTGGAGGATGGGGATGGGCCACGCCTTCCACGACAGCCAACCTGACCCTGGGCGAACTGGTTTTTAAATTATTTGAATCCCACCACTGAGTATTTTGAAGCTTTCATGGCAAATAGGTTACAGATTGAGCATCTGGAGATGATTATATATAATATAATTATATATATTTTTGTAATTATAATCATATAATATAATATAAACTTTATCAATTAGCTGGAAGATTACTAGATCTTGACAGAATCTCTAATAGACAAATGCCAAAAACTGCAGAGAAAAATAATAACACCTATGGATTTTCACAAATAATATTATAATTGCTGTCATATTTAAATATTTCTGGATGAATAAAATCCCACTTAAAGAGTAGAAATAATGTAGTGTATAATACTATTATGTTTTCTAGTTTTTATAACTAAAAATACATGGCCGTTTTAACACATTCCTGTAATATGTATTTGCAATTTATTTCTCTATGTGTATTATGGCACACAAATTTGTACTGGTTTGAGAAAAGATGCCCAAAACTATTTTTCTTCACAAGCGGCATGTCAGAAGTTAGAAGGTATCCTGATGTCCATAAAGTATTATGGTTAAGAAATTGAAGCAAACAAACAGGTAGATCTTTGATCACATCAATGCAGTGACCACATCTGTGTACCTCACTGGAGTTCATAATCTGGTGAGACCACAGCATTCAAGAAGGATCAAAGAAACTTATTCTGCAAAATATTGAAAGACCATTATTGGCACTCAGGGAGATTTCAGCTGTTGGCAAATTTGCGTGCCAATCTTTTTCTTTGTCCATTTAAATTGAACTTTCTTGAAAAAAACAAGTTGCTGCTGCTTGGTTTATCAACATGGCTATGTAACTGTTGAATTGTTTTCAGATATGTCTCTCAAGAAAGACTGTTTCAAGTAATTAATGGTTTGTCTCTTGGAATAGCCTCCAGAAATCTAAGTAATATGTTTGACAGCAAGCATGAATAAGCTTGTAAAAATTTAAAGGGAATTATTAGACCTGTGTGAGCTTGAGCTGCTCAAATCAACCTCCAGCAGGGAAAGGCCTTAACGTGGGAGTTGGACAAGACTTCAATAGAGGGATGTTTCCAATAGCCAGTTTTTCATCCATTCAACCAGGAGATTAAGAACTACAGTGTACAAACAGCCCTTCAAAACTACAGCCCTTCAAACAGTAGATAAGCAAAACAGTATTTTTAAGCCGATGGATTTGAGTACTACAGTACTCAAGTATTTTACAATGGTTTGCTCATGTCTAATGGAATAAGCTTTGCCAGTTGTACATTTTTCAGTGATTGCAAGATAGATTGATAGATTGTGTGCCATAAATTAGTGTTGACTCTCAGTGACCATAGTGATGATCTGATTTGGTCGTTCAAGTCTTCCAGTGGTCTACCCATTGCCACTATAACTAAGTCCATGCACCTTTCTGCCAGTCATCATCTTTCCTTCCACCTCCAGAGCTAGATCTTTCCATAAGGTACTCCAAGTACAGGTAGTCTTTGACTTAGGATCACAATTGAGCATAACATTTCTGTTGCTAACATTTGTTAAGTGGGTTTGCCCCATTTTATGTCTTTCTTGTCACAGTTGATAACTGAATCACTGCAGTTGTTAAGTTATAGTAACATGTTGTTTTGTGAACTGGCTTTCTTATTGACTTTACTTGTGAGAAGGTCACAAAAATTAATCACATGACCCCAGGATACCGCAATGTCATAAATATGAATCCATTGCCAAGCACCTGAATTTTAATCACATAACAGATAACAGATAATCAGAGTTGGAAGGGACCTTGTAGGTCATCTAGGCCAACCCCCCCCCCAAGCAGGAGACCTTATACAATTTCTGACAAATGGCAGTCTAATCTCTTCTTGAAAGACTCAAGTGATGGAACTCCCACAACTTCTAAGGACAAGCTTTTCCATTGGTTGATTGTTCTCACTGTCAGAAAGTTTCTCCTTATTTCCTGGTTAAATCTCTCCTTGTTCAGTTTCCATCCATTATTCCTTGTCTGGCCTACACGAGCTTTAGAAAATAGCTTGACCCCTTCCTCCCTGTGGCAGCCCCTCAAATATTGGAAGACTGCTATCATGTCTCCCCTGGTCACTTTTTTCCAATACTGCTGCATCTGTGAATGGTCAATAAACAAACTGTTGTAAGTTGAGGGCTACCTGTAGGATAATTTGAATCTGGTGATTTGTGCCTCAAGCGAGAACTCTGGCTTCATTTGTTGAATTATCAAATGTTTGTTTTCTTGGCTGTCCACAGTATTCTCCAATACCAGCAGAAGCACAAGTATCTCTTTTATAATTATATCTTTGGTAAACCACTTCACAATCCAATGTTTCCTGAGAATCAAGGTACAAAGGAACCAAAGAAACAAATACCAGACAATGAAGCAATTTAATGGCTATGGAACAAGAAAAAAAAATCTTGGGATGCAGTAGTTGCAAAATCAGCCAGGTTCTTTCCCATCTTTCCACCCCCACTCCCCAAAATCAGGTGGATGAATGCCAATAATATCAACATCATGTCAATTATGCAGGAGCAATTAAAAGAAGACAGAGATTCAAGATATGAATACCAAAATATGAGATTTCTCTCAGGAGCGATAACCAATTCTGTTTGCAAAGCCTGGTTGCCTTTGATTTTTAATTAAGATTGCTAGAGTCATCCTGATCCAGATGAATCAACAAAGCTTGAAAAGTTTCCTTCTTCTTGCACACAGCGTGTAGCGGGAATGAAAGCTGTATCAGTGCAAGAGTGGAAGGTGTGTTTGTTCTTTACTCAACCCACATTATCTTAAGGGATTTATGGCCAGCAACGGAGGAAAAACATCTTGGTAGCCATGATCATCAAAATGGAATCTCCAGTTTCCACCCAGATTCAGTGGAATTAAGACAAAATCATAGAGAAAATAATCATCAGTACATTTTAATTCAGAATTAGTACAGGCATAGAGATTCGATACAAAAGAAACATGTCTCTGAACGGTTTCCTTCAAATCCTATGCGTCAGAACTGCCATCCTGAACTTCAGCCTCGCTTTGCTAGATGCCAGCCTGCCATAAACTAGAGTGGGGAGGGAGCTGTGGGAAGGGGGAAACAGAAACCACTCATTGTGCCATCCTGAGACATCAGTTCACTTTCCCAAGGCCAGAGACCAGGGAATGGAATGGAATGGCTCACCATCCATCCCACTAAAGCAGGGACTGTTACTAAAACAACTTCTTTGAATGTAATTAGTGGGTAGATAAGGTGGGGTTGTGGAAAAAAAGTGGGTAGATAAGGTGGGGTTGTGGAACAAAAATGGGAAAATTAACTGGAGAATCTTTGTCTGCAAAACTTTAGTGGGTTTGTTTGTTTGTTTGTTTGTTTTGCTGTATTGTAACCACTTGGCTTTTAGTAACAGTATAGTCTTTACTGCAAATGGAGTCGAGAGTCTTTCTTTCCTAGGGACCAGGCTGGGCCATGACTGACAGTATTTTTACCTGGAGAAGGTGCCTTTAGAGACATGTTAGTATAAAAGCAAAGACACTCTGGAACCAAGTCCAGCTCCTGATGATTTTATGATGATGCTATTTTCTTGGTAACAGAATGGAAAAGGTTATACTTTTCTTTTTTTTAAACTTCCAACCTAGTTTATGGCCTTTTGATTTCCTGATGCTCCCTCCAAGTACTAACCAACATGGGCCCTCCTTCACTTCCAAGCCTAGATGAGATTCACCAGTTGCCATCACTGGCTCAAGGAGATATATTTTTCCAAATATCTGAAAGACTATTATGCAGACAAAGTTGATTCTTACATTATTGAATGGCAAGACTAGCAATTAAAAATAGCTTTCTAGGCTTATATTATTTATTTATTTATTTTATATTGCCACCTATTCACCTATTTGTGACTCGAGGCGGCTTACACAATATAAAACCATATTTAAAACAAAAAATAAAAATAAAATCAATAAAAACTAACAAAAAGAATCAAATAAATTAGTAAAGTACAATGGAACAAAATTTGGGAAAACAAAACAAAAAATCAAAAACCAACTCCCACCCCCTATCCTGACGACAGCAGATCACACTAGGCATTTGATGGGCTCCATCCCACTCTGGGTTCCCCAGACCCACTGGCAAAATATATACTGCCCCAAAGCACTTTACAACACTGCATATTATCTCTCAACTATCACTTTAACTGACTTTGGGAGGATGGAAGACTGAGTTAACCTTGAGTCCTTCAGGATCGAACTCCAGGCTGTGGGCAGCGTTTGCCTGCAATACTGCACTTTAACCATTGCGCCCCCAGGGCTCATTAATTAGAATTAATGGGTGGACATTTCAGAGGGAAGAACATATTTCAACCATATTTAGGGGAAAATTCCTGTTGTTAGAGCTGTTTAGCAGTGAAAGAGAAGGTGGAGGACTCTGTTTTCCTGAAGAATGTAACCAAAGGCAACTGAACATCTTTAAGAGATGCATCCCATGTAGAAGATAAATTACAGTTATATTGTTTGACAGTATCCATGTTTAACAAGACTGTTTGATTTCTACAAGTCCCTTCCTTTTATTGTTGCTAGCAAAGAATAAACCAACTATCTTCTTCACATTTTGTTTAATAATTTTAAAGTTGAACTACAAACTTACTGGACTCTAAAAACTGCCCATCTTTAAAATGTTAAAGATCAACATCAAAGGGGCAATATTCTAAACCAGTTCTTTTTTTTATTGGACTTTTGGTTTAAAAAAAATGTTGAACACCATTTATGTTTGCAGTATCTCAAAAACATAGGGAGGTTCCTATACAGCTTCCTATAATTAACTGTTAATGTAAATTGCCTAAGAACTTTTTTTTTAAATGCAAATCGCCCTCTTTTCATTCTTTGACAAATAGATTTATCTGATGGGGGCCTTTAAAATGCAAATTACCTCATGTAAGCTCTTTTTTAAAATGTAACTGCTGAAGTTTCCCCACAGGTTTCATTCTTGTAGATTTCAGGTGTTTTGTTTTGTTTTTTCATTCTAGGATTTATCTTTAATTGGGATTTTGAATGTAATGTTTTGTTTACGGAATGGGGCACACAGATTTACTTTCAGCACAACTCATGGTAGAATTCTTTCACACAGTAGAATTCTTTCCCTACTGACACACCCTTGCCTGTTTTGGAGAGTGATGGCGTAATGGGCAGAAGGGATAATCCTGAGAAACAGAAGGTAATGCCAGCAACCAATGGTCAGATAAAAGAAATCTGAGTCTAGGCCACAACTGAAACCTGAGATAATGTCTCAGACAGACACCATCCTAATTCTCATGAAGATAAAGGGGGAGAAGAGGGGGTGAACACTTTCAGACTTACAAGATTGTTACCATAAGCTTATAGTTAAAATAATATTGGCCTATGGTTTCCTAGGCTGGGTCTACCTTGAAGGGCTCGCAGAGAGATATTTTTCTGGTGGAAGTGATTAGACAGAGTTTGAGCTTTGATTATTATAATTGTAATATAACCACATTATTTCTCATCAAGTGAGAAAATGTTATACAGCTCTCATGGACCTTATGATTTTGCGGAATAGTGGAATAGCAATTTCCACAATTGTTTGTGCTTCTCTTCTATTTTTAACTTGGGAATTTTCCATATAACAGCACTGAAATTTGTATCCAGAGTGGGAGCTGACAGAAAGGTATGATGGCTTTAAAAACTACTAACTCTACTAACTCCAGCAATGGTACAGTTATCTTCAGATATTCACAACAAAACAACTCAATTCAAGCAGGGATGGCTCCCCGAGATACACCACACACCAAGGCAAGCTTAGATATTTGGAATATGGTTTTTTTAAAAAAAAATGAATTAAGAAACTATTTGAAAACAATAGATCAATGATTGAAACAGATATAAGCAACAATCTCCAGTGCTCAAAGAAGAGTATAAATGATTAAGAAGCGGTAGGTAGCTGGGAAGAATTGAAGGGAAGGGACAAAATGTGCTATTGATACTTCCTCATGGAAACATTTTTACGGTTGTCACTACTTTGCTTTTAGTATTTCATTCTTTGATATCTACACTTTTTATTTTTTATCATCAGCTTGAAGAATGTAAACTGACTGTATGCCTGTAATGATTCCTTTTCTTCAACTGCCACCACAAAAGAAGTAATAACTGCACTCTGGATTTTTGTGCAGGCAGGAGGGTTTCTGCCCAGACCAAGAACTCAGAGGAGGAGAAAAAAATTTTCTTTGGCCCCAGTTATGGCTGAAAATCTCTGGGTCTTTTGCTGTCAATTCTCTGAACCCAAAGAGTTGAGCTGAATAGAAAGATTGGCATCACAGCACAGGTGGTATTCAGCAGGTTCTGTCCAGTTTTGGAGAACCAGTAGTGGAAATTTTGAGTAATTCGGAGAACTGGTAAATACTACCTCTAACTGGCCCCACCCCCATCTATTTTCTGCCCCCCAAGTCCCAGCTGATCAGCTTCTTTTGTTGCCCTGCATAGGAGAATGGAGCTGGAAAGCAGGTTAGTGGGGTGGGGAGAGAATCGGGATGTTATAGTATCGTTCCCCTGGAGTGGGGTGGGAATGGAGATTTTACAGTATCTTTCCCCTGTCATGCCTACCAAGCCATGCCCACCAAGCCACGCCCACAGAACCAGTAGTAAAAAAAATTGAATCTCTCCACTGCTTGGAACTGAATCCAGATGGACATTTCTTCCAACAGTTTATAGGGCAGAAAAAGGATCTTGGCCCTTTCGATGACCAACCAATTTCTCACTGCATAATGCATTCATGAACAGAGGCTACACTCCATGGAAGCTGATGAAAGATGAGTACATCTTACAGGTGTCACCAAATTCTTTTAGTTTTCTCTCCACATATTATAGTTTTTCCCCATTAAGGAATCTTCAATGCACACAGACTTAAATTCCCAACGTTCTCAGCAATCATCAGGCTGACTGAAGAAATCTGGGAACTGAAGTCCAAACATCTGGAAGCTACTCAAGTTTGGGAAAAGCTGCTGTAATATGCAATGAGTCAAGACACTGGGGTGGGGGTGGGGATTTTGGATCCTTGCAAGGCTCTACAAAAAAGCAAATAAAGTGGTAAATATCACCAATGTGACATAGTCAGTAAAAAATAAGATGGGCCCTGCATAGAATAATCAGTACCGTTTCACAGTGTTTTTAATGGATGTCTTTGACAACTGCTCTTCTGTCCATTATCTCTGAAAGGTTGGAGGGTATCTTACCCTGATGCAGGATTGTATCCTAAATTTTGGAGCAGAGGTGTGGGAGCGCAGCAGTAGTTCCCATTGATTTAACGATAAGGAAATGTATACACAAAAATATTTTACATTTATCACATAATTAACTTTGCTGGTAGATGCCTCTGGTAGCCCTGTTGTGAAACCATCAGAGACACACAACTCCTAATATCTATCCTATCTCAAAGCTACAGAATTATTGGCTCCCCTTCTTCCCTCCCCCTCTCCCCCACCACCCGCCCACTAAGCCTGCAGACATAAATGCCATCTTATCTCATGGCGGAGTCTCCAATGACGCCAAGGAACCTGAAAAAACCTGCCTAGCCCTTGTCAGCAGACAGAGACGTTGAAGCTTATTCCGCCTGACCTTACCTGCCTGCCAGCAAATGGGCGTTGAGAGAAAGGAGAAGCTTTAATCATTTTTAAGCACCGGGCAGATCAGCCAACCACCAAAATCACAGTTTTGGAAAACCTGTTTGCTCTTTTTTCCAATTTTCAAACTTCATGCCCCTCACAGCACTGCCATCTGCAGTGTGTCACTGGATGCCATGGCTGGTGAAACAGTAGATGCCAGGACACCTGTGGTCCTGCTTGTAGGCTTACCAAGCACCAGACGTGGTATTCAGTAAGTTCTGACCAGTTGTTTTTATTTTTATTTTTCATTTTATTTGGTTTGTCAATTGCTTACAAGATAATAGGTATAAGTAAAAACATAGTAATGAATAGATGGATATATATATATAAGAAAAATAAAAAAAACAATCGGAAAGGGACAGTAGGCATGTTGGTGCGCTTATGCACGTCCCCTACAGACCTCTTAGGAAAGGGGTGAGGTCAATAGTAGACAGTCTAAGGTTAAAGTTTTTGGGGTTTGGGGAAGAAACTACAGAGTCAGGTAGAGTATTCCAGACATTGACCACTCTGTTGCTGAAGTCGTATTTCTCGCAATCAAGTTTGGCGCGATTAACCTTGAGTTTGTATCTACTGTTTGCTCTTGTGTTGTTATGGTTGAAGCTGAAGTATTCACTGACAGGTAGCACATTGCAATGTATGATTTTATATGCTATACTTAGATCAGACCGAAGGCAGCATAGTTCTAGGTTTTCTAGGTCTAGTTCTGCAGAACTGGTAGCGGAAATTTTGAGTAGTTCAGAGAACTGGCAAATACCACCTCTGGCAAATACCACTGAGTCCCAGCTGATCAACTGGGTCTTCTTTTGTTGCCCTGCACAGGAGAACAGAGCTGGAAAGCAGGTTAGTGGGATGCGGAAGGAATGGGGATTTTTCAGCAACTTTCCCCTACCATGCCCACCAAGCCACAGCCACAGAACCAGTAGTAAAATAATTGAATCCCACCACTGCCAAGGAGAGAATGTTTAAGATTAATTCAGGTCGCCTTTGACTTACGGCCAAAATTGAGCCCAAAGTTTCTGTCGCTTAAGTGAGACATTTGTTAAGTGAGTTTTACCCCTATCTTGCAACCTTTCTGTCCACAGTTGCTAAGTCAATCACTTAGCAATTGTTAAGTTAGTAACATGGTTGTTAAGCAAATCTGGCTTCCCCATGGACTTTGCTTGTGGGAAGGTTGCAAAAGATCATGTGATCCTGGCATACTGCAACCGTCATAACTATGAACCACATGCCAAGCATTTTAATGTTGATCACATGATCATTGGGAATGCTACAACAGTTCCAGTGCTATTGTAACTTTGGATGGTCATTAAATGAACTGTTGGAAATCCAGCACTATTTGTAGACATGCTTGAGATGCATTGGAGTTTTAATGCACTCCTTTTACAGGTAGTAAAACTTGAAGAGTTTGTCTACTTCTAGCAGGGAGTAAGAAATTTTAAAAACTTCAGCAGTGCTGTTGGAGTAGGATCAGAGGTGGTATTCAGCAGGTTCTGACTAGTTCTGGAGAACCGGTAGTGGAAATTAGAGAACTGGCAAATGCCACCTCTGACTGGACATTTTACAGTATCCTTCCCCTGCCATGCCCACCAAGCCACACCCACAGAACCAGCAGTAAAAAATTTTGAATCCCACCACTGAGTAGGATTCATATTTTAATACAGAAAATTGTTAAAGTTAATGTAAAGAGAAATCCAGAGACTTTCCTTTTGGGTTTAATGGAAAAAGACTTGGAAAAATAATTTGGAACTTTGATGTTATATATATTGATGGCAGCAAGACTACACTACACACAGAAATGGAAGGACTTTTCAATTCCCCCAATGGACAAATAGCTGCAAAAATTGATGCAGTTAGCCGAGATGACTAAATTGACCACTTTGATCAAAGAAAAAAAATACAAACATTTCTATTTCTACTTCGAAACCACTTCTGGACTTTGTGCTTGAGGTGAAAAAAAATGAAACTTTGATTTTGGGTTTTACCAATGACATAGATTTGTTGTTATAGAAATTGCTAGTTTAAACTATCATGTAAAAGTAAAAAGTTGAGGTTTGATGTTAATGCTAGCTAAATATGAGCCAACAGTGTGTGGTGGCAGCCAAAACTGCCAATGCTGTGTTGCATTAACAGTTGCATTAACAGAGTGATACAATCATGATCAAATGAGGTACTAATACCACTCTATAAAGTCTTAGTAAGACCACACCTAGTGTACTGCATCCAGTTTTGGTCACCACACTATAAAAAAGATGTTGAGACTCAAAAAAAAGTGCAGAGAAGAGCAACCAGGATGATTAGGGGACTGGAGGCTAAAACACAACAAACGGTTGCAGGAACTGGGCTTGGCTAGTCTAGTAAAGAGAAGGACCAGGGGAGACAGGATAGCAGCCTTACAATATTTGAGGGGCTGCCACAGAGAGGAAGGGGTCAAGCTATTTTCTAAAGCGCCTGTAGGCCAAACAAGGAATAATGGATGGAAACTGAACAAGGAGAGATTCAATCTGGAAATAAGGAGAAACTTTCTGACAGTGAGAACAATCAACCAATGGAACAGCTTGCCCTTTGAAGTTGTGGGTGCGCCATCACTGGAGGCTTTCAAGAAGAGATTGAACTCTCACCTGTCAGAAATGGTGTCAGGTCTCCTGCTTAGGCAGGGGGTTAGACTGGATGACCTACAAGGTCCCTTCAATTTCTTATTATCTGTTATCTGTTATCTGAAAATAGTCAACTGTATTACTTGCTAATCCTCCCTAAGGAACTTGATATAAAACATTGAGCACAATACTTCTATACATGCTCATACATAAACAGGTTTCAGATCTTACGATGATGCGAACAGATGAGATAGGAGTTAAAAGTATTAAAGTTCCTTCATTTTCACCCAGAATAGAATTTGTGATTCAGACTGATCAAAATCATTAAAAAAACAGAAACTTTATTCATCTCTGAAGGGCTTGTGACAAAGAGAACCTCCATTTGACTATCCATCTTCTAAATGCTTAAAATTGCCAAGGTTGGCACCCCTGATTTACATATTTAGTCCATGGAAAGAAAGGCAAAGCATCCATCCAATGTATTGTTTCAACTACTTACCATAGTTTGAATTGGATATATTCCAAAACAGCTATTGCTGCATAAAAAAGGTCCTATATATGTCAAATTATTTCATAGTTATATGAAATAAAAATAATAATACTATTAATAATAACAGTAAGAATACAGGCAGTCCTTGCTTATCAATTGCCTTTTTAAAAACTATTTGAAGTCACAGTGATGTAAAAAAACAACAACATTGCAATCAATCCTTATAATTGCAACTGTGGCATCCTCTTGTAGTCACACAATTGCCATTTGTGTGCTTCACAACCAACTTCCAACAAGCAGAGTTAATGGAGAACATGAAAGTAAAATCACAAGTCAGGCCCACATAGTGTTTTACTGAATGACATCATAAAATGTCACAGTCATGTGGTTTTCCACTTAATAATCACAATGCTTAATGACATGCAGCCCAAACTGCATTCATTAAAAGAGGACTACCTGTATCTAGAAACAATAATAGTTGAATATCTTAACATACATTAGCCTGGGTGGTGAAGTGGGTTAGAGTGCAATACTGCAGGCTATTTCTGCAGGCTGCCAGCTGCCTACAATTAGGCAGTTCAGATTTCACCAGGTTCAGGGTTGACTCAGCCTTCCATCCTTCTGAGGTAGAAGGACCCTACAGAGGACCCAAAATTGTTGGGGGCAATATGCTGACTCTGTAAACCGCTTAGGTGGGGCTAAAAAGCACTGTGAAGTGGTATATAAGTCCAAATGCTATTGCTACATTCTTCCTGCCACCTTGTCTTGCCTTTTCCTTCCTCTACAAAATTTAAGATACCAATTTAATTACTGAAAATTTCCTATCCCTGCTCTCCTCCCCCCCCCTCCCCAGTTTCAAGGCTCAATTGTGTTTCTCATTTTAAAGAATCCAGCAACTGCAAAAGGGAAGCTTGTAGGTTGCAAATGGGCCCCATTGTTTTGCATCCCTTCTCTCTAAGGTAGTCATAAAAGAACGCATAAAAACCTGCTTGAGTTGCAACATTAATGTAGGCGACAATCAACCTTTCCTTGGTGCTGCATCTGGGAACAATACCTCCAGGCAGAATTTCAAGGCTGTCAAAAACACCTTTGAATGCTAATTGCTGAGAGACAAATAAAGGAAGGGTAATTGCTTCAAATCCTCCATATAGACTTCTCTGAAATATCTGGTTGACTGCTCTAGAAAAGTGTTTGATCTGTTCAAGCTGGACTCTTCTCATTTCTTCTGGCTATGGAACATATAATAGCAATAGTACTTACACTTATATACCACTTCATAGTGCTTTACGGTCCTCTCTAAGTGTTTTACAGAGTCAGCACATTGCCCCCCAAAATGTGGGTCCTCATTTTACCAATCTTGGAAGGATGGAAGGCTGAGTCAATCTTGAGCCGGTCAGATTGAAACTCTTGGCAGTGAGCAGAGTTAGCTTGCAGTACTGTATTCTAACTACTGTGCCATCATAACTCTAAAAGTTTGGTAAGAGATATACTATATACTGTGCCAATTTCTCCTTTTTTACCAAATCCTGCCAAGCCATGGACATCATGAGAATGATTTGCTCATATTTTAATTGTTAAATGTTGCGGCAAAAGTGGCAACATTTTGGCATACTGCAGTCCAATGAGTGATGTGGTGAAGGTCTGACAGTTCTCTCTGTTCAGCAATTAGCCATGAAGGACAATGATGATATGCTATTTATTGTCTCTCTATATATTGTTTGTATAGATATAGATATTGTCTATCTATATCCTCACAGACCAGAGGTGGGATTCATCAGATTCTGATTAGTTCTGGAGATCCGGTAGCGGAAATTTTGAGTAGTTCGGAGAACTGACAAATACCACCTCTGACTGGTGCCGCCCCCATCTATTCTCTGCCTCACAAGTCCCAGCTGATCAGCTGGGTCTTCTGTGGTTGCCCTGCACAGGAGAACGGAGCTGGAAAGCAGGTTAGTGGGATGGGGAGGAAATGGATATTTTGCGGTATCCTTCCCCTGCCTTGCCCATCAAGCCAAGCCAAGGACACCAAGCCACGCCATGCTCACAGAGCTGGTAGTAAAAAAAATTTTTTGAATCCTACCACTGTCACAGATGTTTAAGCAAACCTGTAGACAGGTTTAAGCAAACCTGTAGTCCACCTGTAATATTCAGGTGTTTGCAAACATCCAAGGAGCCTCAGTTGATCTTGGCTGCATCTGAAAGCAGATTATTTCAGTGACCAAAAGGGTGGTTCATCTAGAAGTAGGCCACACAGTAGTTTACACGCAGCATCCCAGAGAATCCACGTTCCCCAGATGCAATTTAAGGAAGCCTGCAAGAATTAAGCGTCAGCTGCCATTTCAGTCAGCTTCTTCTGCACACAGAATGGGGGAGGCACCACCTGGCCTTTCATCTTAGTCAGGAAATCAGTTTGGATTAGTTTTATCCTGGAACAACAGAGCACAAGTTAGCTCATTTTTTAGTTGAGCAGCACTTTAGGCATCTGAAGGCTCCTACGATATTTGTTTAACCGATGATGTGCTGATAGAAGAAGAATTATTTGAGGAATTTATATCAGCAGAGCTAGGTGTGCCAAATTCTGGATTTAGAATAGAATAGAATGAATGATCTGGATCTTCAAGGTCTTCTAGTCCAGCCCCCTGCTCAAGCAGGAGAACCTATGCTATTTCTGAGGTGACCTCTCTCCAACCATTTGGGACACCTCAGACGTATAGGGATTGTAACTTTCATAATTCCCCTACCAGCAAACAACCTAGAACAGTGCTTCTCAACCTAAGATGCATGGACTTCAATTCCCAGAATTCCCCCGCCAGCATGTCTGGTTGGGAAGGGTTGGGATTGGCCAGGATTGGAGCTATCTGGATTTTAATTCCATTCAACAGACACCATGCCAAAAAAGGCCCATCTGATGGAGTTATTGAGGGAAAGAATCAGGAGCCTGCCCTCTTTGTCAAATCTGACGGAACTGGAAACATTAATAGGAGGCAGGCAGTCCTGAGAATAACCCAGCCTGTGCCATGAAAGGTTTTATACTGTAGGTCAGTATTTCTCAACCTCAGCAACTTTAAGAAGAGTGGACTTCAATTCCCAGAATTCCCCAGCCAGCATGTTATTGAAGCTGAGTGACACTGATAGAGATGACAAATTGGGACTGGGCAGAGACAAGGAGCCAGTACAACTGTTTGTAGAAGCCATGTAATCACATCACTGGATCTCCCATTTGGAGTTTGCTTCCCGTATGCTGTAGGAATCTTTTCAGAATGGTCTCCAAAGTCATCTTCAGGCAAATTGCATGACAGTAGTTTAATGCCAGATTAGCACAGCAGAGCCAAGGGAAGATGGTTTATGCTCTACTTCTCTCCTACGACCAGCATCAGGACTCCCAGAAAACATTCACATTCATTTTAAGCCTCACTGAAAGAACCCATTAGTTCACCAGAAGTGCGCCATTTCAATTAATACCTTATTCTGAGCTGCAGACATTAATCAGGAGAAGGGAACTGGTGAGCCCAACCTGATAGATACAAGCGATTGTGTAAGAGATGATTGTTAAAGATGAGGTGTATCCTGTTGTCTCCTGGATTTCATGCAGTTCCATCCTTTTGAGAATGAGGAATGGGGTTGTTTTTTTTTCCCCTGTTTCTTTTGCAGGAAATAAAACAGCTTTGGGGCAGGGCATGGTGAGCTATCTGACCACAGGTTCTTTCGACAAAGAAAATAGACCAACAGGAGGAAATACAGCTGTTTGGAAAGATGGTTTAATGGTGGATAGGACCACATGGCTCGGAGCTCCAAAGAAGGAAGGTCAAGAAGAAGGAAAGGCTGAGATGCTGAGAGTGCCTGGTTTTACGCCCTCTGTTGAGATTTGAATTTGAGCTTGTATTCTGATTGGTTGTCAGACTCCCATGGGGCCATGCAGGGGCAACTCTGTAGGCTGTCCTGAGTTCCAGGCTCGTTTGAGCCTTGCTGGATGATGATGTAATGAAAAGGCTTTAGGCAATTACTATAGTTCTTCCTGGAGATCTTTGTTATGTAAAATATTCTGGCCCAGGCCTTAATGGCCCACCCATTAACAAAGGTGGGGGGTGAGTTTCTGCTTCAGAGGTGAGTTTCTGCTTCTAAGTTTCTACTTTTTTTAGGGAAAATATTCTGCCTTTTTAATATTTCCTAGGCTATTTCCTAAGCTATTCATTTTTCTAGGAGGAGGTGGGTGCTAACTTCCTACAATGGCATACAACCTAGAAAATGTGTGGAGAAGAGCAACCAGGATGATGAGGGGACTGGAGGCTAAAAGATACGATGAATGGTTGCAGGAACTGGGCATGGCTAGTCTAGTGAAGAGAAGGTCCTTGGAGACATGATAGCAGTCTTCCAATATTTGAGAGGCTGCCATAGAGAGGAAGGGGTCACGCTATTTTCCAAAGCACAAAGGATACACAATACAGAAGGCCAGGCAAGGAATAATGGATGGAAACAGAACAAGGTGAGATTCAACCTGGAAATAAGGATAAATTTTCTAACAGTGCGAACAGTCTACCAATGGAACAGTTTGCCTTCAGAGGTTGTAGGAGCTTCATCACTGGAAGCTTTCAAGAAAAGACTGGATTGCCATCTGTCAGAAATTGTGTAGGGTCTCCTGTTTGGGTAGGGGGTTGGACCAGATGATGTAAAAGGTCCCTTCCAACTCTGTTAATCTGTTAAACCATTGCCTAGGGGACACTTAGAAGGGAAAGAAACATTAAAGGCATAATTTACATACCCATTTATGGTTTGCTCCCCTTTACTCATCCCCTGCCTTCAACTTGACGAATTAAAGAATTTTGAACTATTTTGACTGGCCCAAACTTTGCCTGCTCTGAAGAATGAATCACTTTCTCCCCCTGCTGGCCGGTGATGGAACTGTATCTAGGAACTCACCACCATTCTGTCCAACTCTCTGGAATTCTCCTTAGGGCAGACAGTAGGAAAGTGGCTATTGTTGATAGTTTGGAGGGTGGGGTGATACTGAAAGCCACATGGAATGGGAAAACTGAGGCACAGTGAGTAGGGCTGTATCATAAATCAGACTAATGTTTCTCTATCTTGGCAACTTTAAAGCATGTTCTCCACTCCTCTACTCGTTGCAGAATACTAATAACTAGAGCATACAAAACATTTGCTAGACCAATACTCGAATACAGCTCATCAGTCTGGAACCCACATTATGAGAAAGTCCAGAAATATTTCACAAGAAGAGTTCTCCACTCCTCTACTTGTTGCAGAATACCTTATGCCACCAGACTCGAAATTCTAGACCGAGAAAACATAGAACTACGCCGTCTTCGGTCTGATCTAAGTATTATATATAAAATCATACATTGCAATGTCCTACCTGTCAATGAATACTTCAGCTTCAACCATAACAATACAAGAGCAACCAACAGATACAAACTTAAGGTTAATCACAAACTTGATTGTAGGAAATACGACTTCAGCAACAGAGTGGTCAATGTCTGAAATACTCTACCTGACTCTGTGGTTTCTTCCCCAAGCCCCAAAAACTTTAACCTTAGACTGTCTACTATTGACCTCACCCCTTTCCTAAGAGGTCTGTAGGGGGCGTGTATAAGCGCACCAACGTGCCTAACGTCCCCGTCCTATTGTTTGTTTGTTTTTCTTCTTCTTCTTTCTTAAATGTATCCATTTCATGTCTTCATAACTATGTTGATACTTATACCTGTTATCTTATAATCGCTTGACAAAATAAAATAATAAATAAATAAATAAAAACTCCCAGAATTCCCAAGTGTAGAAAGTTAGCACCCACCTCTCTCCTAGAAGAATGAAATATTTTGAGAAATATTTAAAAAGGCAGAATATTGTATTTCTCTGGATGAGAAGTGGAGAAACATGTCTTTTTAAAGCAGCCCCCACATTAAAAGATAAAGAGCTTATTGAAAGAAGCCAAGTATCTAGATAGCTCTATTCATAGGCAAAAATTCCCTGCAAGGTCAGAACGAAGGTAGGATTAGCCCTCAGCCACAATAGGAATTGCCCAATGCCCCTTCATTGCATCAGCCATCCAACCAAATCTGGGAGCTCAGATAATCTACAGAGCCAGCTATGACCCTTACAACAGCCAATAGAATACATGTTCTTGCACAGGAACAGGAAGTTCAAATGCAAAGCCCAAGAGATGCTATAAAAACCCCTCACTCTCAACTCCATGTGTCCAGCTGCACCAGCAGCCACTCATGTCGTTCTGCTTCATCATTAAACCATCTTTTCAATCAGCCTCCATGTTTCCAGTGTCTTTCTCCCAGCTTGGAACTGAACCAAATGGATATTTCTTCCAACACCAGCCAGAATCTCAATTCCATCTAGGAATTGAAGTCCACAAAGTTGAGAAGCGCTGTGACTTTAAAACAAATTATTTTGGGGAGACAAGGCAAAACCTGCCTAGGTTCAAAAGCTAACCAGGGTTGGACCTGGTTGGGTGGGGGACCTCCAGGGCATCTGAGGGCTGTGGCTTAAACAGAAAAGCTGGAAAAAAAAACCCAACCTGGAAGAAAGGCACCTTTACATTCTCCAAGAAAATGACATGGAGACATGGTGTCTATGATGTCACCAAGCATTAAACTCAACTTGAAAGAGACTTAGCCTTGATCTTGCCTTTGATTTTATAGCAGTGTAAACTATTTTAGATGTATGCTACAGGTTTCATGTGTTTCCCACTTCAAAATGCAGAACCTTGACAGATGGCAGCACAGGAGTGGGAGTCAAGAGATTGCAACAAAAAAGTGGGGGAATTGGGACAAAAATGCAAGTCTGCTACTATCTTGATTCTCTAGATGTGCTGCTCCCTGGATAACTGGGGATCAGCAGATGTCCATTCGGTCATCTGCTTCAGACTCCTCACATTCATAACCAGAGCTTCAGCCACCCTCTGCTTGCTGTCTCAGCCATGTCTCTTTTAAGACCACTGATATTTAAACCCTAGATTGTCAACTCTTTGAAGGAAGGATCAATGGCTGACAACCGATTCACTGACAAGTGATATGATAAAATCAAACATGTACATTCAAATTCAGGAAATTGATTGTGCTGAACAGGCTTCAACTATTAGTGTAAATCTGTGTGAACTGTGATAAGTAGAACATGTGATCTGCAGAGGCAGTCCAAAAATAGTGAACTTGAAATAGTATGATGAATGGGATTTGATCAGTCTGCAGATTCAGTTGGTTCTAGGCCCTTAGTTCTCCAAAATGAATTTTATGGAATTGTGAGAAAAATAGGTGAGCTGTATAAAAACAGTCCCCAAATCCAATAAATGAATACAAGGTAAGTGACTGCTGCTGAATAGGGAAGGGAGCAAGGGATTGTGAGACTGGCTGGGAAACTGTCACAAAATGAAGATCACTGACACTGTAGCAGCAGCATACCAGCAGCCAGTAGCATTGAAGCAAACTTCCCCAAATTTCATTTCCTCGGGGATGGATCCTGGATTTTGGACACATTCTGTAAATTAACCCAGTGAGACACATTGGTTCAGAATTGTTCCCTATGATTTTGCCCAGTTAAAGATCAGGATAACAAGAGTTTTAGAAGAAATACAGAGAAAAGAGTGCATTATATATCTATTATTTTTTTGGAGAACAAGATGGCAACCATAAAACACTTTCAGCTTTTTCATTAAGTCTCTCTTGAGTCACACTTCACTCTTTAAAACTCTATGGATATATTATGTGGCTCACCATTGCCTTTTTTCCCTGATGTTTTTCTTAACCTCCCAATCTCAAGCTTCGGATTTCCTAGTGGTCATGTGCCAAGTTCAGCCAAAGTTAGCCAGGATTGTGTGGATATTACCTACTGGCAGTGTATTATTTTCTACCTGGAATTTTGGTAACTTCGGTTTTTCTGGGATTTTTGTATGAATTTCATGCCTGTTTCACCAACCCAACTTCTTGAAATGTGTAATGGGCTGACAATGACCAATCTATTCTTTGAAACTCCTCTGTCCTATTATCATATATATCATATCATATTGTATACTGACAATAGGGACTAAAAAGTGGATCCAGGGTCCAATGAGGCAGAGGATCTCATCGCAAAGAGACCATGCTGGGAGCTATTAATTGTTGCTTGATCGTGCATACTATTGACTCACTAAATAATTGCCAGAATAAATCATTATATGCTTAGAATAGGATTGAAAGGCTAATCTGAGACATGCCTGTTTTTGTGACCGAGTTGCAGGGAATGGAAGGCTCACCATCTTTTAAACATCAATGGAGAAGATCAAGAACCCCATGCTTCAGATCTTAAACAAGTCTTGTCTTCCTGCTCTGTTCAGGATTATGGTTTGTTGAAATTATAATTAGCAAACAAACCAGAATGAGAAAACATTACCCAATCTTGTTTTGTGGTTAGATTAGCTCTATATACTACTCAACAGTTCAGGTGCCAGCCAAGGCTGTACAAAGTCCCAGCTTCTTTTAACGTAAATTTTATGTGCAATGCACATTAAAATGAAGGCAGTATCAATCATGCAATTGCCGCTGCCATCTTTTCTTTTTTGAACACACACACACACACACACACACACACAGGCAAACATCCCTGATCCTGTGACATATCAGCCTAGATAGAAGTTAAATTCAGGCAGTTACTGTTAAAAGGGAGAAAATACAAATAGGCAGAATCTCGGCTATAAAGTCTATTTCAAGACTGATCTTCACCAGGGGTATCAAACTCTCAGCCGGCAGGCCGAGTCCATCATGCGCAGGCCATGCCCACCCCTGGTTTAGCAAAGTGGGGGGGAAGTTGTGGTACATCATGTGACAACACAACGTGTCATCGCAAGTTTGACACCCCTGTATTGCACCAATGTTTTTCAACCTTGGTAACTTTAGCTTGTATGGACTTCAACTCCCAGAACACCCAGGATGCTAGCTAAGGAATTCTGGGAGTTGAAGTTCACACATCTTAAAGTTACCAAGACTGAGCAATGTTGTCCTACAGTAATAAATGAGAGCTGCTGGAAAGTATAAAATATATCATCTCATCATATTAATTAGTGTGGAGGGGAATTTAATTAGTAGAGGAGAGGGGCTGTTTGGTTTTTCCAACTCAGATCAACCTGCTTTGGCATCCCAGTGATGCCTGTCTTGCAATTCTCAAGCCTGAAGGTACAGCTCATAGTTCATGAGCAATTATTGAACAAAGACTGTCACACACACCCCAAAAAAGTTATTCGGTTGCTTTTAATGATGATCCAACGATTTTGTATGGATTAGGCTCACTAAACCAGCCACGCAAAGAGTGTGATAGACATCGACTCTGTGTTTTGGATCTCGGCAGAATAATCCCTAACTGGTTATGCAAGGCAACATCAAATCCTCAACCTTGCCAGCTGCTGGCACTGGGCTCAGATAGAGAATATCCCTATAGTAAGATTTTCTTCAGAGGAGATTCTTCGACTGCTTCTCTCTGCTGAAGATATGACCAGAAAAAGTCTCCCAAATAGGCCTACTTCATTTCCTCCTGTTACCATGGGGTTGGCTTTTATTTGCTAAGTTTTCTAAATAACGAGTAAGCTAGAAGCTGCTTTAAAAACTTTTTAAAGTGGAGTCATTTAAAAAGAAAATGAATAACAAAATAGTAAAATGTTACAAAAATACTGAATACCTCCTCCTCCGGATTTTGGTTCTATGTGAAAGAATCTGTACAAAAGAGTAATTCTGCAATTTAACAGAAGCAGTGAGTCTGGAAAGGAATATTGCTTAGACATCAGTAAATACTAGACTTAACTCTTCCAAGTCAGCAAGTTAGTTAGACCTTCTCCTTTTTAAGTGTCTCCCTCCTCTCTGGCCTCATTCCAAGCTTTTGCCAAGGAAACACGAGTTACTTCAAGCATTTTGGCAGGCTCTGCGTAACACACCTATGTTACCAGCTAATGATCTGATCAGCTATTAGGGCTGTCAGATCTTTTCCTAGACAAGGATGGCTGCCTGCCAGGTTCCTGGATCCAAGATGAGAGGGAAGTTTTCACAGGATAATAAGATGAGAGGCTTTCCTTTGTGATGTAACCTAGAGAAGATTCTTATAAACAAAAGCCTTTCTGAGCACAGCATAAAGCTTTGGTCAGAGTGATGTATCTACATTTGAACAGGAAAACTCTTTGTTCTTGACTATTTAGATCCCTATCTATAATTTGGTTTGGAAGAATGCCCTGTTAGAATCTGCATCTGTGCAATGCAGTTCTCAGAATCTCAACTTATTTCCCAGTTTCCAGAAGTTAAAACTTATCTTAGACCTAGGAGAGGAGCTTTCTAGAGGGCAGTCCTTATTCATAAACCTCCTTCTCATAGGATGTCCAATGTGGCAGCTGACAGAAAACTGATCTGGCTTAAAGAAAAGACTGATTTCATTTCCAATTTGCAACCTGTCCTAGCAAAGAGGGGTCTGTTTAACATCAGAAGCAGGAGGAGGATAAAATGCTGGAACTGGGCATGACTCATCTAGTGAAGAGAAGGACCAGGGGAGACATGATAACAGTGTTCCAATATTTGAGGGGCTGCCACAGAGAGGAAGAGGTCAAGCTATTTTTCAAAGCACCAGAAGGCCATACAAGGAATAATGGATGGAAACTGAACAAGGAGAGATTCAACCTGGAAATAAGAAGAAACTTTCTGACAGTGAGAACAATCAACCAATGGAACAGAAGTTGCCTTCAGAAGTTGTGGGAGCTTCATCACTGGAAGCTTTCAAGAAGAGACTGGGCTGCCATTTGTCAGAAATGGTGTAGAGTCTCCTGCTTAGGTGGGGTTTGACTCGATGACCTACAAGCAGGGCTGGGATATGGCAAGGTTAACTATCGGTTAACTACCGATTAACTACCGGTTTATGGCATGCCTGTAAATTGTCATCCGCATGCTGTGTGCAGAGACGCAGCCTTTGAAACAGCCCTCTTTACCTGCTTTTTTCCTGCTCTCTTTTCCTAACTACAGCTGTGCCTTGTTCAGCAGCTGAAGTTGAAAAATCAGGAAATAAAGATCAGATAAGAGTCCAGGTGGGCGGGTGGGCAAAAACATCAGCAGACATAGGACCAGTTCTATGTCTGCTGCTCTTCAGAACTATGGTTCTACAGAGGTGGACAAAACTAGTAGAAACCCACCCCTGCCTACAAGATCCCTTCCAACTCTGCTAATCTGTTTGAAAAGCAGAATGGGGAATCCCTCCTTTGGTGCCAAGACCCTTGTCTTCGAATATCATGTCTGATCCTATAAAGCACAGATCCCCAACCTTTCTGGCCTTCCAGACTGACAGGGAGTTGGGAGAGAGAGGTTGGTTGTGCACGAGTGGCGGGCAAGCTCACACACAGCTCTATTTGCACGAATGGTGGGCATGTGCACCCTGCCACTCACCCCAGTTCACCTACCACTTCTCGAGGCTCAAGGCCCAGTAGTGGGCCATGGCTCAGGGGTTGGGGAGCCTTGCTATAGAGTAATCATTCCCTAGGACAGGGGTCCCCAAACTTGGCAACTTTAGGACTTGTGGACTTCAGCTCCATTCTGGGAGTTGAAGTCCACAAGTCTTAAAGTAGACAAGCTTTGAGACCTCTGTCCTAGGATCACAAAACTGGCCACAAAAATTCCATTTTCTCCTCTTCATCTTGCCCAGAGAAAGGAAGGGAAAGAAAATTTTGGTGCTGGTGTTCCTGGCACCAAAAGCACTTCATGTCCCCATAGAATTGAAATTGAGATGCACTTTCCCTGTTTGGGTGAGGAAAAGGTGGGGTGCAATTGCCCATAGATGCCAGCAGAAGAGCCCTCATGGGCAAATTCATGGGATTATCTGCATCTAGGCGAGGGGATGTTGAGAATTGGGATTCCAAATCTCCTTGGAAGTTGCCATATTAGGGAAGATATATTATTTGGGATCATCTACTCAATTATTTTTAACCCTCTATGTGCAGACATGTTGGCCAAGCAACATCTAGACTTCCTAGCCAATGTGGTTGGTGCTGGCTAGGAATTCAAGGTGCCCCAAAACATCTACAAAATGCCAATTTTGGGAAATTTAGTTTCAGCCGGTGTCTTTCAAATTGAGAGTCAGTTCTATGAAAAGTCGTATATAAGGGCGACCCTTCGTCTTGAGGATATCAGACAGAATAATTGCATAAAAGAGAATAACAGAACAAGAGGGTCAGAAGGGACCTCTTGCTCAAGCAGGAAACTATACCATTTCAGACAAATGATTGTCCAGTCTCTTCTTAAAAACCTCCAATGTTAGAGAATTCACAACTTGTGGAGGCAAGTCGTCCTACTGATTAATTTTTGTAACTGTCAGGAAATTTCTCCTGAGCTCTAGATTGCTTCTCTCCTTGATTAGTTTCCATTCATTGCTTCTTGTCCTGCCCTCGGGTGCTTTGGATAATATTTGACTCCCTCTTCTTTGTGACAGCCCCTGAGCTATTGGAACACTGCTATCATATTTCCCCTAGTTCTTCTTTTCATTAGACTAGACCAGCGGTCGCCAACTGGTGGGCTGCAAGAAAATTTTGGTGGGCTGCAGAGAACTCTCACCCCCAGATCACCCCTTCCAAAGCAATTAATCCAGGCTGTGCAGAAATACAAGACTGCATGGCCCGCGGGAACCCTCCCCGCCCACTCTCTCCTTACCAAGCAAACTTGCCTGCTAAATTGCTATTTTTCTTTTTTCTGACCATCAGCTATTCTGCTGTGCTGGGAGATTTAGATTAGCTAGGAAGCAGGAAATGGTTGGATTTCTTGCTTTCTAGCTAGTCTTTAGATCTTCAGCTCTGCTTTTAACCACAGCTGAACCTCCCTTAGGACTGAAGGTTCTATTATTCAGTGCAGACTCACGGCAAGCAAATTTTATGTGATAGACTGAGCTAACTGATGGCAGATAGATAGATCACTGAATGATTCCGTGAGCAACTCAATCTGCCTGCTTGCTTTGCCTGATTTTGGGTAAAAGTTACTCTTTTTTATAAAAAATTCAACATTTATATAAATATTTATATTTACATACAAGCCATGCCCAGCCAGTCACATGACCACCAATCACATCCACAAATTAGGCCATGCCCACAGAACTGGTTAGTGGTCCCTGGGATTTAAAATTATGAGTTTGGTGGTCCCTGAGGTCCAAAAGGTTGGCAATCCCTGGACTAGACATAGCCAGTTCCTGCAACTGTTCTTCATATGTTTTAGCCTCCAGTCCCCTAATCATCTTTGTTGCTCTTCTCTGCACTCTTTCTAGAGTCTCAACATTATTTTTACATCATGGCAGCCAAAACTGGATGCAGTATTCCAAGTGTGGCCTTACAAAGGCATTATAAAGTACAGTAATCTTCATAAAAAAGCAAGAGTATTCCAAGTCTATCTATTTTCATCTGTCAAATGTTGAAGAATATAATATTCCCTGAGGATGGAAATCAAAGTGTGTTGTTTAAAATACATAACAGCCCTTGTAAACCTGTGCACAGGATTGATTTGCTTCCACTACCCCTTCAGTGGTGAAAGAACACAGAGGTAATATACAGATAGAGTTTCATTTCAGAATGCTGGGGGGATTCCTCTGGGTATACAACAAAGAAGAAAGCTAAAGAAATTGTTCTTCTGCAGATGAATAAAATACCAAGTATAACATCCAGCTAATTATGTCTCTGGATTTTACAAGAGGGATTCTAAATGCTTTCTTTTCAGAAAGGGGAGATGGAAGTAAAGGGAGAAATCAAAGAGTAAAGATTGAAAAACACACATGAGAAGGTATAAAACAAGATGTATATCTACATAATTTCCTCTAATTGCTGATAGAAGATGTTAATTTTCCTTTTGATGTTTTACTCAGTGCCTCAGGTCTTTGGTGCAATTGCCAGGAATGGCAGGGAATCAAGGGGGATTAGCTCAAAGCTGCCTCCCACAGTAGCCAATATTACCAAAAAAAGCAACAAGGGAAAAATGCAAGTGGTTTTCAGTTAAAGAGAAAGTCAAATTATACTCTCATTTTCCCAAGCGGTCCTCTATAAAATCCACTGAAATAAACCTACAGTATGAGATCTGCACTGAAAAAATTAAGAGTCTTGAGGGCAGCAAAGATTTCAGCTTCCTATAGTGGACATCTAGATTTTTGCAGTTCAAATATGAGACACCAATTTTGAGATAATGATTAAAATAACATCTTGCTATGTTCATTCATTGGGTAATTGGTGTCAAGAATATTGGCTTTGCAGAATGGTTCCTCTGCAGAATTCTGCAACTTGTAGACTTTCCAGCTCAAATACTCAATATTATTAGTGGGAAGGATGGTTTATCTGAGGTTATTGCAAACATAGGTCTATTTTCTTCACTGAATCATAGGAGGACAGCTTTTTAACATTTTACTATAAAATGTATATGCTGAAAACCTTATTATATCAACTCTTTTTAACCTCAGGGATTTGTACAGGTCATAATGCAGATATATGTGTTCATCCCCATCCACACATGTGTAACACAATCATGACCCCATTTCTTCCTTTCCCTTACACTGAGATGTATACATTGTTCCCTCCTTCCAACCATCTTGTGTGAGTTACTGCCCAGTAAGGAGCAGCGAGGTTTCCTCTTTGCAGTATTATAAGAAATAAAGGGCCTGTCACATTGGCCGACGGATGCAAAACGTTTGTAAAAAGGACCCAGCAGACAACCAATATTTTTTATAAAAAGGGGGAGAAAATCATCTGGATCGCTGGGATGGTGGACCATACAGTCCCACTATGGTTGCACTGGAGGTTTATCTATCCCACAACTATCCTTATCTATACCACAAGCATGCAAAGGCTGAACCATTTTTTCAAAGTTTTCACCAACACTTTATGAAGTAAACAAAATGAACCAAGTAAACTGTATTAAGTGTCTTAAGCAAAGATAAA
>BLBF01000036.1:15449439-15470233 GCA_015471245.1 Laticauda colubrina | reverse complement strand
CCAAGTAAACTGTATTAAGTGTCTTAAGCAAAGATAAACTTTATTAAACAAGTAAACAACTCAGTCTCTGAGACTATTCTGAGTCAGAATAGACTATTCTGCGTGCGTGCTGCATCCTTTTATATCCGCGGAGCAGATGCAATTCATACCCCCCGCATGCTCAGTGAACGCTTTGCATCTGATATACATCCGCGCAGCATCCCCTTTGTTTCCTATAGGCGTACGTGATGCATCTGCTTCATCCGCTATGTGTCCGCTTCGAAATTCTCCCTGGAATCCCTTTGGAGGTGTCATCCGCTTCCATCCGCTAGGCTTCCTATGAACATCCATTTAACATCCCCGCTACATACTACCCATGTCCTTTCTTTTCCGTTCTTTTCCATTCTGTTTATGCAAATTTTCACCACTTTTTGGAGCGGATGAAAACGGATGGAGCCACCCCAAAAATTTTGCTCGTCCGCTGTGTCCTTTCTGCATATGTTTTGCGTCCATCAGCCAGTGGGACCTAGCCTTAAATGAATGTAAGTCAAGGACTACCTAATTTGTAATCTACAAAATCTTTGAAGCTAAGAAGAGATTGGATAACCATTTGTCTGAAGTGGTGTAGGGTTTCCTGCCTAAGTGGAGGGTTGGACTAGAAGACCTTCAAGGTCCCTTCCAACTCCATTATTCTATATTTTTCTATATTCTATCTATTGTTCACTGTCCAACTATTTACAAAGTCTGCACTACTATTACTATCAACCTTCTCATCACTCCTTATCACCCATCCGCTCCCACTTGTGACTGTATGACTGTAACTCTGTTGCTTTTATCCTTATGATCTATACTGACTGTTTCCTAATATGATTTGATTGCTTACTGTACCCTATGACTATCATTAAATGTTGTACTTTATGATTCTTTACTCTTGATGAATATATCTTTTATTTTATGTATACTGAGAGCATTTGCACCAAGACAAATTCGTTGTGTGTCCAATCACACTTGGCCAATAAAGAATTCTATTCTATTCTACTTCTCTAGTGATATATAAAAAATTGGTTGGATTTAGATTTCCAAAAACAGAAGATAGGATTCTGCCTGTCTCTGGGTCCAGTTGAACTATTACAACACCAAGCATTATTCATCACCTTCCATGCTGGCAAATGTTGCAGAAAGCGATCCACAAGAGGTGGAGAGGTCCTGGACCAGAGGTGAGGCCATCTAAAAATGGCATGACAGAATATTGATTTATTGAGCAGTGAGCATTGGCATGAGTTTAGCATTGTGGAAAGTACAGGAAATATGACTTCAGCAACAGAGTGGTCAATGTCTGGAATACTTTACCTGACTCTGGTTTCTTCCCTAAACCCCAAAAACTTTAACCTTAGACCTCACCCCTTTCTTAAGAGGTCTGTAGGAGGCATGCATAAAGCGCACCAACATGCCTATCATCCCTGTTCTACTGTTTTTATATATATATGTATTCATCTCATGCATTCATAACTATGTTTATACTTATACCTGTTATCTTATAATTGCTTGACAAAATAAATAAATAAATAAATAAATAAATAAATAAATAAAGAAAGAAAGAAAGAAAGAAAGAAAGAAAGAAAGAAAGAAAGAAAGAAAGAAAGAAAGGATGATTCTAAGCTATAATAGATGCACCAAAGATGAACTGAGACATCTCATGAACCTATTCCAGGGTTTGATACTTTCAAGGATTTACCACTTTGTCTTTCAGACAACCAATGAATTGGATTAAACCACAACTGTCATTCAGTGTTGATGAACAGCAGCAGCAATAGCACTTAGACATATATCGGTGGTGGGATTCTACCAGTTTCCTACCGGTATGGTGATCGCGCACTTTGTGCATGAGTGTGCGCACTTAATGTGCGCGCATCTTTTCAAAATACCAGCTGATGCTCTGCTGCACCAATCAGTTGAGAGGATAAAGAACAGAAAAGCGCAGAGGTGGGTCAGAGGTCCAATCCTGCACTTTTTTCTTCTTTCCCCTCTCAGCTAATCGTCTGAGCTTTTTTTGCTACCAGTTTAGCCAAACCAGGCCGAATGGGTAGAATTTCACCACTGGCATATATATATATATATATATACCCCCCAAAGTGCTTTACCACACTTTCTGAGAAGTTTACACATGTCAGCATATTGGCCCCTAACAATCTGAGTCTTCATTGTACTAATTTAGGAAGGATGGTATTCTGAGTCAACCTTGAGCTCCATCAAGATCGAACTCCAGGCTGTGGGCAGAGTTAGGCTGCAATGCTGCATTCTAACCACTGCACCATCTTATCTGGTTCGAAAATTAAAATGAACAGCACAAGACTGTTGTGGAAATTAGGATTAGCATCTGGATATTTCTTCTCATTTTGACACTAGTATTCCTCAAGTTCAGAGGAGCCTACAGTTGTGGGGGAGCAATGGAAACATTAAAAATAGCTGTTATAACCCCATCAACAAAGCCTGGCTCCTTTCTTTCTGAGATCACATAAACCACATAAAAAAAGAGCATACAGTTCCAGGAGCAATCTAGATTGTTCCTGGGTGTCGATGTGAGGAGAAATCACGGCTATCCCCAGAAGGGAAAGTGACAATGCATATTGACAATGCGATCATACAAATACTGTGACACATCTTTAAACTAAATGTGTTGATACAGGTTTGCAAATTGTAACTTGGTGGTGATTACATCACCACATGCATGTTGCTACTTTGGCATCCTTATGGTTTGTGAGGAGATCAGCATGACACATTCTACCCCATGGCTTCATTCCCCCAAGAGAGCTTTTCTCAGCCTTCGAGGCAATTCTGAATGGAAACCGTGGAATGTTTTGGTTTGGAAAAACTGAGCTTCTAACATCACCAGCGGCTCTTGATAAGAGCAATCAGCCTTGCAGTCAATACATAAAATGCCCTTGATATATTTGGAAAAGGCCATGTTCACAAATCTCAGCTCAGCTGTGGGAGACCTTGCACAACCAAAAGTTTTCTAAGGCTCCATCCCTCCATCATAGATGTACAAATCATAATATTTGCCCAGCGTTAGATCTGCAAGACTGACCAAACTATAACCTTGTTCATTTGATTTCAGCTTAGCCCACTGCAGCTGCATGATAAGGCTCCCATATCTGGGTTGCAAAACTCAAGGAATCCTTATAGCAGAGCAATTCCAAAAAAAACCACCCTCTTTGCTGCTATTAAGCAATTGACCGGCTGTTTGGAGCCCAGATATCATTGCAGAGCTGAAAATGCTAATGATTATTATGTTACAGTTAACAGGATAACAAGGTAGGCAACATAGCAAAAAAATAGCACCCCAGAATTGTTGATGTTATACCAATGCAAAATCACAGCTTGAAGCAAACAAACCTTGTGGGAACAGGAGGTGTGTTGATGACTAAGCTGCTAAAGCCATCTGCATGAATTGGCACCATAAAATAAAACCAACCACAATGATTGCTATATATGTTTAGGATTATTAGGTATAAATTATGCAAAAAAAAACTTTCAACATGGATGGAAGCCTAAGAGACATGATTTTATAGAAATGCCAAGCAGTTGTAAATGCTTTCCCACCAGTTTTTTTTTTGCATAACTCTTACCTCCCATAAAAAGCTAGGTATGGGAAATGGAAATTATAGTCCAACGTAACACAGCATACATAGTGCAGTGCCCAATTGAGTAACATAGCACACATAGTGCAATGCCCTCCATATTGGTCTCATGAAGCTTACCATTTTTGTCATGGGATTTCAAGTAATAACAGATAACAGATAATCAGAATTGGAAGGGACCATATAGGTCATCTAGTCCAACCCCCCGCACAAGTGGGAGACCCTACACCATTTCTGACAAATGGCAGTCTAATCTCTTCTTGGAGGTCTCAAGTGACGGCGCTCCCACAACTTCCAAGGACAAGCTGTTCCATTGGTTGATTGTTCTCACTGTCACAAAGTTTCTCTTTATTTCCAGGTTGAATCTCTTCTTGCTCAGTTTCCATCCATTATTCCTTGTCTGGCCTACAGGTGCTTTAGAAAATAGCTTGACCCCCTCCTCTCTGTGGCAGCCCCTCAAATATTGGAAGACTGCTATCATGTCTCCCCTGGTCCTTCTCTTCATTAGACTAAACACCAGTAATAAACAGAAGCATAGAGTCAAATTCACATGAAGTGTTAATACAGCTTCATAAAATCTCACAAAGGCCACACCTGGAATAATGCATCCAGTTTTGGTCACCACATTACAGAAACAATGTTGAGACTTTGGAAAAAGTGCAGAGAAGAGCAACTACGATCATTAAAGTCCTGGAAACTAAAACATAAGAAGAAAGGCTGCAAGATTTGAGTTTGACTAGTCCGGAGAAGAGAAGAACTAAGGATGACCTGATAGAGGTGTTCCAGTATTTGAGGGGCTGCCACAAAGAAAAGGAGGTCAACTTATCTTCCAAAACACCAGAGGGCAGAACAAGGAACAATGGGTAGAAACTAATCAAGGAGAGAATTAAGGAGAAACTTCCTAACAGTGAGAACAATTAACCAGTGGGACAGCTTGCCTTCAGAAGTTGTGGGTGCTTCATCATTGGAGGTATTTAAGAAGAGACTGGACAGCCACATCAGAAATGATATAGGCCTCTTGTCTGAGCAGGGGGTTGGACTAGAAGACCTCCAAGTTCCCTACCAGCTCTATTCTGAATTTGAATTTGAAAAAGTCAGGCCCACAGCTGGTCAATATGAGAGTGATCATTGTAGTGTTCTCATGCATCATTTCAAAACTATTAAATCAGAGGATGCTTAAATAAGTGGTGCTAAAATTATTTAAAAATAGGATGTGGTTAAATTAAAAAGATTGGTATCAAGAGTGCAGGAACATATCATGATCTTCGGTTTGGGAGAGAAACTTCAAGGCAGGAGCAGAGGTGTTTGCTTGGGAGCAAGATCTTTCTTTGGGGGCAAAGCCCATGGAGGATGAATGCTTCAAACTCCACTCATTTAGGCAAGATCAGAAAGCCTGAATTCCCCAAGTTTCCTTGAAACTATTTTCAAAGCTCGTCTGGGAGTAAATACTGTGCAGAATCTTGGAAATTATAAGAGGTAATACCCTTACTGTTCTGTTTGCGGGAATGAGACTCAGAGATCAGCGTAACTTCAGCTCTTTTATTTAGTTCCAAAAGTCCGTTCTAACCAGGAGCCGCGGCAATTCTTTTTATGGAGAGCTGCTCGCGGCTAGTGTCCAATGACGGCTACTTGTTTTTCCCGCCGTTTGAATTGGCCAGTCATAGCCCTGCTATTATTGGCCAATTAGTGTCGAGAAAAGTAGCCAATCAGCATCAGGTATCTGTTGTCCAATAGGAATAGCCTATTTGGAGTATGTTAATATGGAACACTAACCTCATTTATTCTCAGCTTGTTATAGCGAAGTCTTTCTGAATGATTTGAAAATCTTTCTCCACTTGGGTTAAGTTTTCATGTAGGTCAGGGCAGTGGTAGGATTCAATTTTTTTTTACTACCGGTTCTGTGGGCATGGCTTGGTGGGAGTGGCAGGGAAAGGATACTGTAAAATCTCCAGTCAGAGGTAGGATTTGCTGGTTCTCCAAACTACTCAAAATTTCTGTTACCGGTTCTCCAATACTGGTCAGAACCTGCTGAATACCACCTCTGGCAGGGGTGTCAAACTCTATTTTACTGAGGGCTGCATCAGTGTTGTGTTTGACCTCGGGGGCTGGGGTGGGCATGGCCATGGTGAGCATGGCCAGATTGACGTCACTTGTGTCGGGGGCATGTGTGGTGGCCTGAGTGCTCTGCCAGTGAAAACAGCTCCCGGGCTCCGTTTTCACCCACAACAGCCTCCTGCCATCCCTTGCCAGTGAAAACAGAGCTTGAGGCGGCTGTGAGCTCCATTTTCGCTGGCAGAGGCACCATGGGCCAGTCCTTTGCTGTTTCTAGGGTGCCCTTGTGGGGCAGATCTAAGTACCCCGTGGGCCAGATCTGGCCCCCAGGTCTTGAGTTTGACACCCCTGATTTAGGTGATATCAGCAGACTTGCCCACTGTTGTCCAACTGTTTGCATTCTGCTTTCATCCATTCTTTTCCAAGCTGCCCAGAAGCTTTCAATAAGGACAACTCTTACCCTTCTAACTTACCCTCATGAAGTAAGGCTATGTATACAGGTAGTCCTCGACTTAACAACAGTTTATTTAGTGACCATTCAAAGTTACCACAGAACTGAAAAAGCGACTTGTGATCATTTTCACACTTAAGACCATTGCATCGTCATGGTCACGTGGTCAAAATTTAGACGCTTGGCAACTGACTCATATTTATGATGGTTGCAATATCCCAGCATCACCTTATCACCTTTTGAGAGCTTCTGACAAGCAAATGGAGAAGCCAGATTCACTGAACAAACCAGGTGACTAACTTCTCAGCCACAGTGATCCACTTAATAACTGAGGCAAGGAAGGTGGCAAAATGGGGCAAAACTCTTAACAAATGTCTCACTTAACAACAGAAATTTTGGGCTCAATTGTGGTTGTAAGTTGAGGAGTACCTGTATGTCTATATTTTCTTGGAACAATTAAAATGTCAGGATTCCAAGTTATGAAATCCATTTAAAAAGAAAAGAACAAAATCCATCTTCAAAGACAAATTCTTTTATTTAGAAAATAAAAGAAAAAGGAAAGTATTATTTAGGAAAGTAAGAAAAAGAATATATATTAAGCCTAACTAACATTTATTTATTTGGATTTATTTTATTTTGTCAAGAGATTATAAGATAACAGGTATAAGTATAAACATAATTATGAATAAATGAAATGGATACATACAAAAAATAAAAAGAAACAATAGGACAGGGATGGTAGGCACATTAGTGCACTTATGCACGCTACACATATGTCAATTTCAGGCTTGACATAAAAACTGTCATAGTTCTTCTCCTGCTGTCCCCTTTTGGGGGGGGGCATGGGGGAGTGTTCACACTTACTTTTGAAATTTTTCAAATATCTGTCCTATCTGCAGTTGCTACTTTTGAATTGCAGTTTGCTTAACTGGGTCACAGAAAGCCCCAGCAGCTATGTTTGCATAAAATGTTAACTTTGATTAGTGTTGACCTTGGTTAGCTTTCTGGAGCTATGTTTTTGTTTTTTGCAAACGCAGTCCAATTGGCTATGTTTTGAGTTCTGTGTATTGTTCAAATTCATAAAATGGGTTAATGCAATAACTGGATTAATCATATTATGCAAATGCTGATTTTCTTTGAAGTGGTTTGTGGAAGGATCACTCCACTGGACAACATTAAGTCCCAAGTAAACATACTAAAAAAAAAAAAGGGAAAAGACAACATTTCATGAAACAATTGCTTTTTAAACAACGTCAGTTGTACAATAAGGCAGAATCACTATTTCTGCTGTCTGGTGTGGGTGTTTGGTAAACAAGTTGAACTGGGTTACTGGCAGACCCACGGATTGTACAAATATCTGAATTCAAATACCAAACATAAAATAGCACTGGGGCTGTTTTGGGTTAAGGTGCCCTTCCATCATCAGCCATGATAAACACCTACCATAAACTAAGTCAAATACTATAACAATTGCTCAGCATCATTCACTTAGAGCAGAGGTCTCCAAATTAGGCAACTTTAAGACTTGTGGACTTCAACTCCCAGCATGCTGGCTAAGGAACTCTGAGAGTTGAAGTCCTCAAGTCTTAAAGTTGCCAAGTTTGGAGATCTCTGCAACAAGTTCCAGGGGAACAAATAGGGACTGGGCCATACAGCATGGTAAACATAAGAACATAAACAGGATCCTTCACTTGTTCCACTGCATAAGGTCAGAAACATGCTAATACCCTCTATAGCATGATCCTCATTCACAACCAAATTGTCCCAGGCAGTCATTGCTTCATTTGCTCTGATAATCTAAAATGGGAGAATTATCTGTGAAATATGATCCTGTTAATCAATGGTCTTCAAACTTGACAGCTTTAAGACTTGTGGACTTCAACTCCCAGAATTCCTCTTCCAGTCAGTCAGGAATTTTGGGAGTTGAAGTCCACAAGTCTGAAAGTTGCCAGGTTTAGGGATCCCTGACTTAGACCTCCAAAAAAAAAAAAAAAAATTACAGAACAACATAATTGGAAGCACCTTGGACAATTAAAAGTTACAACAGCACTGAAAAAAGTTAGTTATGACCATTTTCACACTTAACAACTGTTGCAGCATCCCCATGGTCATGTGATCAAAACTCAGGCACTTGGCAACTGACTCATATTTACAACGGTTGCAGTGTCCTGGGGTCATGGAATTCTCTTTTGTGACTTCTGACACACAGTCAATGGGGAAACCAGTTTCTCTTAACAAATGTACCACTAACTTAACAACTGCAGTGATTCACTTAACAACTGGGGCATGAAAGGTTGTAAGAAAGGGGAAAAATTCACTTAACGAACGTGTCAGCAACAGAAATTTTAGGTTCAATTATGATCGTAAGTCAAGGACTACCTGTATTGAATGTGAGACATTAATTGTGATGACCTGGAGTGTAACACAAACATAACATAATCCAAAACATAAATAAATGTCCTTTAATGCCTCCGACTTGGTCCCACTGTTCAATAATTCTCAGTTGGAGATAAAATGTATTCAAAAATCGTCTTCAAAAGAAAGCAATGCAGTCCAAGCTTAATGAGCAGAGAGAGGTGAAATGAAAAACTAAAACAAACTACAATGAAGGAATTTCCACAATGGACCAGAATAAGTAATTACCAACTTCAAGGAGATAACAAGGCACAGTCTGTTGGAAGGATGCCAACCAAGATAACTTCAGCCCAAAATAAAACACGCTTTGCTTCTGGCAATGCTGTGTTGTAACCATCTCTCTTATATACTATTCTCCCCAGCTGCAAGTAATGAGGGGGATCATGGCCGCTTCCTCTCTCATAAGCCAAGTTGTTTCCTTCTCCATTTCTCCCTGCGTGTCCTAGGATGAAGAGGGGATGGGCCTGATTCTTGGCTGACTATTCAGCCAGCGTCTGCCATTCCCCAGCCTCCTCCACAGTCTCCAGAGCCACACCTCCACTTCCTGTTGGCTGTTCCTCCTCTCCCTCAGAGTCCAACTCTACCAAGGACATGACATTGATCTTGAGACTCAGAGAGTTAGAATATCTCTTGTGAATCAAAATATATCTTTACATTTATTCCTGCTGTCACATGATAATCCGAAGTATTTGTGCTGCTAGGTAGCTGAGCTACAAATGAATATTTTAGAAAGTTATATCCACCATAGATTTTAAAGTAAATTCCCAGAATCATTAGAATAAATAGAACAAAACGGAAATGAGGACAAATTTGCACAGTCATTTTGGAGTTTATTTCCTTCCTTGTTGATTATTTGTTTGCATTGATTTCTTTGAAAGGCATATATACTGAGTTCATCTAATTGAGAAGGGAAAATGTGGAGAGCCTATGGAGGTTCTTTCTTGGTGTCTGGAAGTAATACAGATAGTCCTCGACTTACAACCACAACGGAGCCCAAAATTCCTGTTGCTAAGCGAGACACCTGTTGAGTGAGTTTTGCCCCATTTTACCATCTTTCTTGCCGCAGTTGTTAGGTGAATCACTGCAGTTGTCAAGTTAGTAATACGCTTCAGTTAATCTGGCTTCCCCCTTGACTTCGCTTGTTCAAAGGTCACAAAAGGGGATCCCATGACCCCAGGGCCCTGCAACCATCATAAATATGAGTCAGTTTGCCAAGCATCTGAATTTTGATCACATGACTATGGGGATGCCGCAACAGTCATAAGTGTGGAGTCACTTTTTTCAGGGCCGCTGTAACTTTCAATGGTCACTAAACAAACTCTTGTAAGTCAAGGACTACCTATACAGGACTGGATGGATAAAGCAAGCTTAAAGTAAATTCTAGCAACAGAGATGATAAAGTCAGCTGCCACTCACAACTATGTTTGCCTTTTATTAACATTTAATAGTCAGAAATGATATTGCGACATCAGCGATGCCTTTTTGGGCTCCCAGGCAGGGGTGGAATTCAAATATTTTAACAACCGGTTCCGTGGGTGTGGCTTAGGTGGTGGGTGTGGCTTGGTGGTCATGTGACTGGTGGACATGGCTTGATGGTCATGTTATTGGCTGGGTGTGGCCAACTCAATATCACTCACATCAAGGCACGCATGTCCTCACGTGGCCTCTCATGACTGTGGGGATGCTTCAACAGTCGTAAGTGTGAAAAATGGTCATAAGTCACTTTTTTCAGTGCCATTATGTAACTTTGAATGGTCACTCCACACAAACAAAGTACCAGCAAAGGAGGGGAAAAAAGCTCCAGAGACGTTCCTGAGACAGGAAGTCTAGTCCTGCCAAGAATGTAATAAGGGTTAATGGAGAGGCAGTTTCTGCAAGCAACACCAGAATGTTTCCTTCCTGCCTTCCTTACAGGATTAGGCCAGTAATTTCTTCTAACAACGGGTTCTCCGAACTATTAGAATGTTAACAACTGGTTCTAGCGAATAGGTGCGAACCTGTAGAATCCCACCCCAGGGGCCATGCCAATAATTGTGCACACCGCTTGCCTGTTCATGCTCGCATGCCATCACCCAGAAGCAATGCGCGTGGGGGGAATCCCATGCCTTCAGCACATACGTGCGCAACCCCACTGTATATTTCTGCGCATGCACATGTGTTTGCACACCGTCATGCCCCTGTGAAAGCACCAGATACCCGACAATCAGCTGGTGGATGGGCAGTGGTCATGCATGTGCAATAGACCTTTTCTGGGAGAGTGCTCGCATGCCAGCATTAATGACTATGCGTGCCACTTCCGGAACGCGTGTCATAGGTTCACCACAACGATACTAGACTGCTTTTTATTTTTTGGCACCAGAGACTAACATGACTTTCCCCTTACAATTGCTTCCCAATGGTAATTAATCTGGATCTAATATGTATATATTCTGTATATATTCATCTCTTTCTCTCTCTCTGCTGTTCTAGACCCAAAGGCATGAGAGAATATTTGTAGCTCAGGGCTAAAATGGGGGGACATGGGGACCTCAGTGCTTGGTTGTTTTCTTGCAGATGTTTCATTACCAAACTAAGTAACATCATCAATGCTAGGACTAGAACTGATGATATTACCTAGGTTGGTAATGAAATGTCTGCAAGAAAACAACCAAGCACTGAGAACACCAAGGACTCCACAGTCAACTAAGTTCCTTCAGAAATCCTACAGAGGACAAAATTGTCAGAGTAGGCTGTCCTAAATATGGAAGGATGATTTCAGTACTTGGGAAAATAACACCATGAAATGAACTTTTGATTGACTGATTAAGTGACAGTAAGTTGGTGTCCATTCTCAGCAATCACATAGGTGGATAAAATAGAAAGAGGACCTGCTGGGCTAAATAAGCATTGACTCCAGCTTTCTGCTTCTCACTGCATGAACTATAATTTATAACATAACCCGTAATAATAAAAAAGGCCACGTTCCTCTCTTGCATGGCCTTCCACCCACTCTTATTAAATGGTCTATATCTCTAGATGTGGACTTTCATTCCTTTATCCCAAATCATTTATAATATTAGAGAATAAGAAAACCAGAACAGATGGTACTATTTCAAACTGTAAAGTTTCAAACACACCTTTTCCTACACAGAAAGTCTTCTGGGCAAGCAGAACTCCTGCAGAGCAGTGGCTAAGACTGAATTACATACCATCTTTCTGATATACAAACTTTCTGTCTGCAGGGGTTTGGGACAGCTGCCTTGTCCTACATCAGGTCACAAATTTATCCAACTCAGCATGGCAACTGTTCTCAAGCAAAGAGAACACCTTTTGCTGCTACCTGCTGCCACCTGAATCTTTTAGGATCTGATCTTAGGATCTGTTGCATTCAAAGGAGATGCTCCTCTAATCCATTATGGCTTTTTTAAAACTTGCATTTTCTACAGAAATGACTGACTCTTAAGTGAGACTCATTGTCTCTCACAGTTGTAGATATCTAAATATGCCAGGTAAGTAGGGAAGGAAGGAAGGAAGGAAGGAAGGAAGGAAGGAAGGAAGGAAGGAAGGAAGGAAGGAAGGAAGGTGTTTTGTTCGGAAAACACACGAGGTAGACCGGGTTCCAACAACAAATACTTTATTCTTCAACTAGTTAGTAAATAGGAACACTTGGCTGAAGCTGAGGCCAGCCTTTTATACAGGCTGGCTTGCCTGCTTGCAGCCAATGGCAGTTGTTTAGATTTGCCGCCTTTTAGCAGCTCTTTGGATTGGTTCCTAGTGAACCAATCCAATGTTCATTTTATTGACCAACCAGGTTTGTAGATTTGGAGTCACCCACTTTACATATAGAACACCCCTCCCCCCTTAGTTCAGTCCTACGTGGTGACGTAGTCTCGCAGGTAGGCGGGGCTTTTCCGGACTCGACTTGACTTGCGCGGTTCATTCTTGGTGCAGACTTCGACCGGTTCGGATGGGGCTGCTGTGTCGTCCGTCCTTCTCCCTGGAACCGTCTGGAAGGGTGAGTCAGCCATTTTACCGCCGCCTGAGTTTCTTAGGCTGATGGTTTTGCCGCTCCCTCCCGTTTCCTCTGGGCAGGTCGAGCTGGCTTGGCTGGCCCCTTCTGATGGGCTCTTCACGCAAGTCTCTCCAAACAGTGAGTCTTTTATTTGCTCTTTTTGTTCGTATGTTTCATTGGGTTTGGTTTTAAACAGTTCTTTATTTATTTCTCGCCTTTCCCCCCCCACCTTGGTTTGCAATTCGCCGGTTTTTTCGGTGAATGTTTGTAAGTCTGTGGTTCTCTCTATAATTCGAGATCGAAGCTGGTCTATGTGCCGCTTCCATTCCCTGCCATCGTCTAATTTTAATCGGTAGGATTTGGGGCCTGTAATTTGGATAATCTGTCCTGGTAGCCATACCGGGTCCCCGGTGAAGTTTTTAGCGTATACCAAATCGCCTATTTCGAATTGTCTGAACCGTGTAGAGGAGTCAGGGGGGTTTTCTGGGGTAAAATTTGGGTGTAACCTATCAAGGTGAGATCTTAATTTTCGCCCCATAAGTAATTCTGCTGGGGACTTATTGGTTATGGTACTGGGCGTTATGTGCTGGAGTGTGAGCAAACGGTTTACTTTCTGTTGGACATCTCCAGCGTCCATTCGTTCCAAACCTTCTTTAGTAAACCGGACCATTCTCTCAGCCCTGCCGTTCGCAGCCGGGTGAGCCGGCGCGGTTAGGGCATGTCTTATACCTAGGGAGGCTAGGTATTGCTCAAATGGTATGCTGGTTAGCTGTGGCCCGTTAACTGAGACAAGAACGTCCGGTATGCCATGGGTGGCAAAAAGGTTGTCCAGCTTTTTAATTACAGTTTCTGTTGTCGTTGATGGCATAACTTTTACTTCAAGCCAATTTGAATAGGCATCAACGACAATCAGAAACGTATGCCCCTTGGTAGGACCCGCGAAATCAATGTGTATTCTTGACCAAGGTCCCCGAGGGGTTTCCCAGTCCTTAACGGGTGCTTTTGGTGGGGATGGTCTAATTGCCTGGCATTTGTGGCATGAGCTTACCCAATACTCTATGTCCTTATCAATACCCGGCCACCAAACATAACTTCTGGCAAGGCTTTTCATCTTAACCATTCCCGGGTGCCCTTCATGTAACAACTTAAGTACCCTGGGCTGTAATTTGGCAGGGATTACTACCCGATCACCCCACAACAAACACCCCTTTTGGATTGAAAGTTCAGTCTGTCTGGACCGGAAAGGTTTAAAGTTTTCAGTTTTTTGATTCTCCGGCCAGCCTTTACCTACCCAGCTAAGAACGCGGGCAGTCAATGAGTCTTTCGCGGTGGCTCTGGCGACATCATACGCTGATATGGGTAGATCGGGGCAAGTCTCGATTTGTAGCGTTGTCATCGCTGGTGCCGGGTCTTCGTCGGTTGCTGGTAAGGGTGCTCTGCTCAAAGCGTCCGCATGGGAAATTTGTTTCCCTGGCCGATGTGTCAGAGTGTAGGAATAAGCTGCTAGGAACTCTGACCATCTCGTCATTCTTGGGGACAGTATATTAGGTGTTGGCTTGTTTCCCGCCAAAATCCCCATTAGCGGTTTGTGGTCCGTTATGATTTGAAAAGTCCGCCCATATAAGTATTCATGGAAGCGTTTTACTCCAGCGACAATTGCTAGAGCTTCCCTGTCCAATTGGCTGTAATTCCGCTCGGTTTTTGATAGAGTCCTAGAGTAATATGCGACGGGTGCTTCTCTGCCATCAGGTAGTTGGTGGCTCAGGATGGCACCTACTCCATATGGTGAGGCGTCGCAGGTCACTGTTAATGGCAGAGTGTTGCTAAATTGGATGAGGATGCTTGTTGATGTTAGCAAGCTTTTAATATTTTGGAAGGCTTTTTTTTCTTTGTAACCCCAAGTCCAAGTTGCCTTTTTGTCTAGCAGACGGTGTAACGGTTCTGCTATAGTGGCTTTGTTTGGCAGGAACACATTATAAAAATTAATTAATCCAAAGAATGCTTGTAGTTCGGTTTTATTTCTTGGTTCAGGAGCGTCTTTGATTGATTTAACTTTTTTGTCTGTGGGGTGGATACCCTCTCCGTCTATTGAGTAGCCCAGGAATTCGACGCTGTTCTTAATTAAACAGCACTTTTCTCTTTTTACCTTGAGGCCAGATTCCCTAAACTTAGTTAATACTTCTTTGAGTCTGTTCCTTAATTGAGTTTCATCTCTGGCTGAGATTAGGACGTCGTCAAAATAGGGAACGACTCCTTGTATGCCATTTAGAAGGCGTTCCATCAGACTCTGGAAGACGCCAGGGGCCACGCTTACTCCAAATTGGAGCCGGTGACATTTGAATGCGCCCTTATGGGTGACTATAGTCTGTGCTTCTGCTGTTTCTGGGTCCACTGGGAGTTGTTGATAGGCTTGTGCCAAGTCGAGTTTGGCGAAAACTTTGCCTTTTCCCAGGGAATGAAGCAAATGCTGGACTACTGGCACCGGGTATGCGCTTGGTTGTAATGCGTGGTTCAGGGTAGTCTTATAGTCACCACAGATTCTGATGGACCCATCAGGTTTAATGGGTGTGACAATAGGCGTTTCCCACTTGGCATGGTCCACAGGTTCTAACACCCCTTGGGCTATTAATTTGTCCAGCTGTTCCTCTATTTTTGCCTTTAGTGCAAAAGGAACTCGCCTGGCTTTTATTCTTCGTGGGGCTATTTGGGGGTTTAGATTGAAAGAAATGGGATTTCCCCGATACTTGCCAAGTGAGCCATCAAAAACGTCCTGGAATTCTCGGATGAGGTCGTCTTCCCAGCCGGTTGTAGTCACTCGATCGACCCCGGTCATCCCGATGCCCAATGGCGCGAACCATTCGATGCCCAGGAGGCTTGGTCTGTCTTGGTCGACTATGGTCAGCGGAAGCACCTTGACGTGATGTTTGTAGGCGACTTGGAATTGTCCCATGCCTACCACAGGGATTTGGTTTCCCTGATAGTCCTTGAGGGTTAGGTGCTGCTTCTTCAATTCTTTGGGTTTGATACCTGGGACTAGCTGTTTTATTGTGTCCCACGATACCATGGAGAGGAAGAACCCCAAGTCCACTTCCATCTTGCAGTGTTTTCCCTCGATTTTCACGATGACTTTAATTTTTTTTCCACTTTCCGTCTGAGCGCTCTGTATAATGACAGTTTGGTGTGTATTGGCTCGCTTTTCTTGTTGCCACTTTCTCTCAGCTCGTTTAGGCTCGGCTCGTGTTGGGGAATTTCTGCGTCTCGTCGGGCTGTAGTATTTTTTGTTCCTGCAGACCTTCTCGATGTGCCCTCGTTTTTTGCAATGCCGGCAGATGGCATCGAGAAATCTGCATTCGGCTCGGGGATGGTTTCCTCCGCAGCCAGTGCATTCCCGCCAATTTCTCCTTTCGCGCTCTTTTTTGTTCGTGAGCAAACGGTGGACCTCGTCGTCCTCTTCGCTCGATTCAATTGTTTTGCCCGATTCTTCGTAGTGGGTTGTGGTGGCAGGGTGCTTTCTGTCTTTGGTTGGTGTTTCTTCGCTGTGTGTGTTCATCTTTTTAATGGCTACGGCAGATTTTTTCGCGGCTTCAGCGGCTGTGGCTTCCGCGATGGCTTCGGTAACGGTGATGTTGGGCTTGTTGAGCAATTTACTCTGTGCGGTCGAGTCTCTCAGGCCCAGCACCACGCGATCCCTCATTGCCTCGTCTATGTTCAAAAATTCACACTCACCCCCTATTTGTCTGAGGGCAGCGATGAAATCGGCGACGGTCTCTCCCTCTCTCTGGTCTCTGCGGTAAAATTCGTGTCGCTTTATTAAGTTTGACACCATCGGAGCGTAGTGTGCTTTGAGGAGTCTTTGCAATTCTGTCCACGTTAGTTGTTTAACGTCCCGGGGCTTCGCAAGGGCCTTTGCCATCTTAAAAACTGTTGGCCCGCAGTGCGTCAGGAACACAGCTCTCTTGCGTTGCTCTGAAATGCCTTCCATTTCATTGCTCTCCAAATACATTTGGAAGTGATCAGCATAGGAATCCCAATCCTCTTCGTTGGGATTGAAGGGTGCGGGCGGTGCGTTGTTTCCAGACATCTTGGTTGTAATCTGGACTTCTTATCACCGCATGGAGGTTTTTTCCGTTCAGGACGATCCCACCTTCGTCGCCAGTGTTTTGTTCGGAAAACACACGAGGTAGACCGGGTTCCAACAACAAATGCTTTATTCTTCAACTAGTTAGTAAATAGGAACACTTGGCTGAAGCTGAGGCCAGCCTTTTATACAGGCTGGCTTGCCTGCTTGCAGCCAATGGCAGTTGTTTAGATTTGCCGCCTTTTAGCAGCTCTTTGGATTGGTTCCTAGTGAACCAATCCAATGTTCATTTTATTGACCAATCAGGTTTGTAGATTTGGAGTCACCCACTTTACATATAGAACAGAAGGAAGGAAGGAAGGAAGGAAGGAAGGAAGGAAGGAAGGAAGGAAGGAAGGAAGGAAGGAAGGAAGGAAGGAAGGAAGGAAGGAAGAAGGAAGGAAGGTTTTTTTGCCCTGAAAGCCTCTGTGTTTCTGACTCCATTTACATGCTGCTGAATATCTACAGTATATAAAGTAATCCAAATTCTCTTTCTCTGCTCCCTTCTCTCCTCCCCTCCACCCATTAGTTAGTCCTCTGAGTAATTGCAGTTAAAGGAGGAAAGTTGGTATAATTAGCAAGAGGTATTTGGACTGAGTTGGAGCAAGTCAGGATGTGGGATGGGTAACAGCAGAGGAAGGGCTTGGAAGGCAAAGACATTAAATCCATTCTTCCACTGATTAGAGCTGCTGTTTCCTGTACCACCCATCTTGAAAAGTTAACAGGCGGGCACATTAAGGGCTGATGTGAAATGAATGGCAGCACTGGACGTCCAGCCAGCTGATTTTCTTAAAACTGTTAAGAGGGATCTCTGAGAGATTCATTTGCCAATTGTTTGTGTGAAGGGTGAGAGAGCCAGCTTGGTGTAGCAGTTAAAGCACCATCAGTCTAAAAACTGGGATGCCATGAGTTTTAATCCCACCTTAGGCATGAAGTGAGATGGCTAACCTTGAACACTCTCTCTGAGCCCTAGGAAGAAGAGTAAACCATCCCCCCCAAAAACCTAAGAAAACTACAGGGATATTCCAGGCAATTGCTAGGAGTCAATACTGACAAAAGTAACAGAATAACCAAGCTGGAAGGGATCTTGGAGGTCTCCTAGTCCAACACTCAGCTCAGACAGGAAACCCTATCCTATACCATTTCAGATAAATGGTTGTCCAATTTCTTCTTAAAAACCTTCAGGGTTGAAAAAGGCAAACAATTGGTAATCTGAATACGTTGGAATGGCATTCCATTTCATCCTGGATCACAAGTTTTTCTTCACCTCTAGAGTTCCTTGGCAAAAAATGTTTCTCACACTAGGCTTAACCAGGTCAATTCTTAGGTTAAACATCACCAGGTCAGTTGATGACTCTGAGCTGCATTCACAGGACATGCAAAGCTTGTTTTGTGTTTGCTTTGTTTAAGATTGGGGGAATAGGGTTAGGGGAATTCAGACCATTTGGTTTATACTTTTTCAAAGTATTGTGTGAAAGAGTTAGGGTTAGGTTGAAGATTTTCTTTTGCAAAAATCATTACCTTTCTGGGTACTGTATTCTCAGAAAAGATGAATAATAATGTAATAATAATAATGAATAATAATAATAATGTGAAGGCAACATCCCTTCCCTTCATGCGACGAGTTTTGAGGCATTGTTTTAGAAATTGGAATTTGAGGACTGAGATGTCTTACTCCTATTCTTATCCTTAAGTAACATGCTTTCTTTTTAAAAAAAACTTATCAGGTAGAAATGGCAAATTTTATACTGAGTTTCCTGATTCCAGTTGGGTTTTGTTGTGCTAACATGTCTTTTTTGTTAGAAAGTTAGAACTGTTATACAATCAAAAGAACAACGTAATTCTTGCTGAGAGCAACCCTCACTCTGAACTGGCTTTGTAACAACATGATATTTTTTTTTTAATGGAAGAGGAGATTATTTGCAAATAATAATGGCACAAGTTGAATTATTCATAAGTCCGCAGTCAATCTTATTCTGTAAATCTAGTTGCAAACTAGACAACCCATGCACTATTGGGTTATTGTTTCAGAGCATTTTCTTAGCTAAAAAGAGAAACAGAATGACTAAGTATGGGGGGAAAAGCAATGGGAGCAGAAGCAACTTCCAACTTTCTGCCAGCTTCCCCACTGAGTTTCCTTGTAGGAAGCTGGTGGGGAGCATTGGAAATGATGATCATATGACTAATAGTACCAACCTGATCACAATTTTGCCAAATTTTTGTTTTGGCCTGTCAGCCACCAGCCCCTCCAGCAGCCGAATCAGATGAGGAAGCAGAGTTGGAGTCAGGGCAACCTGAGAGCTCCGAGAGGGAAGAGGGAATGGAGCTGTCAGAGATAGAGACAGAGGCAGAGCCTGGGCCGTCCATCAGCCCTCAACAGTATCCAGGTCTGGAGGTGGCTGATAAGGAAGAGGAGAAACAGCTGGGTCCAGTGCCTGATGTGTAGATGCACAGAAGGGAGAGAGGAGAGCAATGGAAATCTATGAGCCGATCCTTGGGATGGAAGAGCTACCCTGCTAACAAAGCCCCACCCTTGCTCTGGGGATAAAAGGGAGTGGAGTGGAGGTGAATAGTTGTGGCATTTAACTATCCATCTCCCTGCCAGACAGACTTGTTAGAGAGAGAGAGAGAGAGAGAGAGAGAGAGAGAGAGAGAGAGAGAGATTTTTTGTCAGGGCTGCTGACACTCCTAATAAAAGAAACATTTATTTAACTACAGAGGGTTTATCTTGTTTGGGAGCCAGGTCAGAACAATTTCATTTCAAAATTCCCAATAGGAGTTTTTGAACCCATTCTGTAAGTTAGTCCATTTGAGGTGCATTGGTTCAAAAATTGTTGCCCCATGAAGCACCGTGTCTTTCAATTGAAGGTTACAAACAGACACCAGAGTTTTAGTAGTATATAAATATTCCACATGTCTTTTCCTTTTCAAGCAGAATGGAATTCTTCCATTGTTAAATCCTTTTTCCATCTCCATCTTTGTTGCCAGCACGGCATGTGATCAATTGCAGCTCATTTTAAAAGCATATAGCAGTGCATATATGCTTGATTAATTTCAGTAGTTCAGTTGACTGCTTGCATTTAAAGTAAACACAGGTGAGCACTCAGGGTCTGATAAGATTTTTTTTTTAAAGATACTATAAAACTCCATTTATTCATTTATTTATTCATATATAAATAAAGTCAGCTGGACTTGAGCTAATCAGTGGACTTGAGCTAATCAGTCTCTCTCTCTATCTATCTCTCTCTCTCCCCCCCCCCCACTGGGTTATTGTTGGGGGAAAATAGGGGAAGAAAAATGTGATGGATATGTTCTCCACCCTTTTATTTCTAGAAATAATAAAGGCAGATACAAGCAAGCAAACAAACAAATAAATGTGCTATCACAGTGGTTTTTAACCTAAGCAACTTTGAGATGTGTAGATCTCATGTGTAGATTTTAATTCCCACAATTCCCCAACTAGCAATGGACCGGGGAAAAAAAAGAGGAAAGGCGAGACCATTGTTATATTCTTGTTCTGGTCAAGTTAACCAAAAAGGGTAAACTGGCAGAATGTTAATTTGTTACAAGAAAGCTCCATCATTTTAAGAAGCAGTGCTTTTTAAATAGTTTGACCTTCTACCCTTTTCCAGCCCTAGAATAATGTCATTACGTCTACAAAAACAACTGACAAATAAAAACCAGACTCTCTGTACAGCACTGCACTCCAGAACAACTAGACACAAGAATAGTTTTTTCTGAACGCCATCCCTCTGCTAAACAAATAATTCCCTCAACACTGTCCAACTATTTACAAAGGCTACATTACTATTACTATTAATCTTCTCATCACTCCTTGTCACCCATTCCCTCTCACTTGTGATTGTATGACTGTAACTCTGTCGCTTGTATCTTTACGATTTATATTGACTGTCTCCTCATATGATTTGATTGCTTATTGTACCCTATGACTATTATTAAGTTTTGTACCTGATGATTCTTGACTCTTGACCAATGTATCTTTCCTTTTATGTATACTGAGAGTATTTGCACCAAGACAAATTCCTTATGTGTCCAATCACACTTGGCCAATAAAGAATTCTATTCTATTCTATTCTATTCTATTCTATTCTATTCTATTCTATTCTATTCTATTCTATTCTATTCTA
>BLBF01000036.1:15371318-15449429 GCA_015471245.1 Laticauda colubrina | reverse complement strand
TATTCTATTCTATTCTATTCTATTCTATTCTATTCTATTCTATTCTACAAGCATTTCAGCAGCAATGTGGTCCCAAATTGCAAATTGCTTTATTACCCCCAATTCAAGAATGGCTGGTTTAAATACTGAACTTGTAAATTTAAAAAAAAAGTTTCAAAAGCACAGCCTTTCACCTCTGAAAGGAGAGAAAAGGATGAATAATTAACAAAGGAGAAGAAATATGTTCAGCATTCAAGGTCCAATTCAGAAGGGGGCAGAGATGCTGATAGGGCTGGGTGTCAAACTCAAGGCCCGCAAGCCGAATCTGGCCCCAGGGCTGACCTGGAAACAGTGAAGGACCGGCCCACAGAACCTCTGTCAGTGAAAATGGGGCTCGGGAGGGCCACACACAGCTCTTCAGATCTCCATTTTCATGGGCAGGAGATTGCAGGAGGCTGTCACAGCCAAAATGGAGCTCAGGAGTCCATTTTCATTGGCAGAGCGCTCAGGCTGCCACAGGGCCCCCGACACAAGTGACATCAAGCTCGCTGTTCCATCCGGAAATAAGTTGCACAAGACCGGGTTCCAACAACAAACTCTTTATTTAATTCAGTAAAGCAATGGTAACGGAACAAGAGCCCAAGCTGCGGCAGCCCTTTATATAGCGGCTTGCTCGCGGCTTGTGGCCAATGACACCACTTTAAGTGTTCCCGCCGTCTGGCAGGCCAATCAGATTGGTTCTCTAATGGCCAATCTGAGAATGGCCTTTTCGGCCAATCAGAATAGGGAACTTGGAGCCTACCAAGTTCCATACATAATACCCCTCCCCCCTTGGTTCAGTCCAATGTGTGTCACGTAGTCATGTAGGACTTTTTTGAGACCTGGTTGACCTGTGGAGCTCAGTCTCGGTGTGGTCTTTGAGCGATTCAGATGGGATCGCTGTCTCTCTGGTCCTTCTCCATGGAACCTCTGGGAAGGGTGAGTCGGCCTTGTCGCTCCCACCTGAGTATCTCGGGCCGGTTGAGATGGCTCCGCCACTCCCTCCTGGTTTCTCCGGGTTGGTTGAGATGGCCTGGCTGTCTCCTTCCAGGAAGGCCTCACTTCGTTCTCCTGCTCCTGGACTTCTCATTTGGGGTTCATCTAACTGTGAGTGCTGTTTTTGATTTGTTTGATAGTCTTTGTGTAGTGTTTGTTGTCTTGTTATGGGAGGTTCGTCTCTCCCTTTTTTATTATTTTGTATTTCCCCCCCTCCCTCAGTTGTTTTTGGGTTGGTATTTATTTTTGGCACTGGTGTGTTTTTGCGTTCGAGGGTGCAAGAACAAAGCTGGTCAATGTGCCGCTTCCATTCTCTTCCGTCATCTAGGAGTAGTTGGTAAGACCGGGGGCCTGTGATCTGGGTGATCATGGCTGGAAGCCATAAAAGGTCCCTGGTGAGGTTTTTTTGCATAGACCAGATCGCCTATTTCAAATGCACGGTATTTGCTGGAGGAGTCAAGGGGTTTATCCCAGGTGTAAGTGGGGTGCAGTCTGTCAAGGTAGGAACGTAATTTCCTTCCCATTAGGAGTTCTGCTGGGCTTTTGTTGGTTGTGCTGCTAGGGGTAATATGCTGTAGAGTTAGTAATCGGTTTAGTTTTTCTTGCACATCCCCCTTGTCCATTCTATCCAGGCTCTCCTTAGTATACCAAATCATGCGTTCAGCCCTGCCGTTTGCAGCCAGATGGGCCAGCGCCATTAAAACATGTCGAATGCCTTGGGCAGCTAAATACTGCTCGAATGCTAACGCAGTAAACTGGGGCCCATTGTTCAACACCAGTACATCAGGCAGTCCATGCGTGGCGAAAAGATTGTCTAGTTGTTTTATTACTGCCTCGGTGGTTGTGGAAGCCATGAGGATGACTTCTAACCAGTTCAAGTAGGCATACACAACTATTAAAAAAGTGTTGCCTTTTGTCGGCCCAGCAAAGTCAATATGTAGTCTAGACCATGGATCCTGGAGAGTTTCCCATTCCCTAACTGGTGCCTGTGGGAGGGTAGGGTTTTGACAGTCATGGCATGTTGCCACCAAACGTTCAATGTCCTTGTCCAGCCCTGGCCATCAGACATAACTCCTGGCCAGGGCTTTCATATTGACTATGCCCAGGTGCTCCTCGTGCAACATGCACAAAATATCTTCCAGGAGTCTGTTTGGTGTCACCACCCTGTCACCCCACAAAATACAGCCCTTTTCGATAGACAGTTCAGTCTGTCAGGTGCAAAATGGCTTAAAAGTCTCAGTTTTGTTCTCTTCCAGCCAGCCCTTACCTATCCAATTCAGGATGTGAGCTGTCAAAGGGTCTTTCGCGGTGGCTCTCGCGATGTCCGCTGTGATTAGTGGCAGGTTCGGGCAGGTCTCGAGTTGAAGTGTGGAGACGGTGGGAGCTGGGTCCTCTTCTGTGATGGGCAATGGGGAACGGCTCAGGGCATTGGCATGGGTGATCAGCGTGTAGGTGTAGGCAGTGAGGAATTCAGACCACCTCGTCATTCTAGGTGACAGAATGTTCGGGGTTGGCTTGTTTCCTGCTAGGATTCCTAACAGAGGTTTGTGATCAGTGATGATCAAAAAAGTTCTGCTGTAAAGGTACTCATGGAATCTTTTGACTCCAGCGATGATTGTGAAGGCTTCTCGGTCGAGTTGGCTGTAATTGCGTTCTGATTTGGAAAGCGTTTTTGAATAGAAAGCGACTGGTGCCTCTCTGCTGTCTAGTAGCTTGTGGCTCAGGATGGTGCCAATTCCAAAAGGCGATGCATCACAGGTGACCATCAAAGGCAGGGTATTGCTATACTGGATTAAAACGGTGTTGGACGTTAATAGGTCTTTGATACCCTGAAATGCTGCTTGTTCCCGGTGGCCCCATGTCCAAGTAGTTTTTTTTATCTAGCAGCTGATGTTCTGCTATGGTTGCTTTATGGGGCAGGAACACATTGTAAAAATTTATGAGACCTAGGAATGCTTGAAGGTCAGTTTTGTTCCTAGATCTAGGTACGTCTTTGATTGCCTTTATCTTTTTTCAGTGGGGTGTATCCCTTGTTCATCTATTAGGTAGCCCAGAAACTCAACCTGGTTGGGGGCTAGATTACATTTCTCTCACATTACCTTAAGGCCTGCGTCTCTAAATCTTCTTAAAACTTCCCTTAATCTGCTCTCTAGTTGGTTGATGTTTTTTGCTGACGCCAGAACATCGTCAAAATAAGGGATGACTCCCTTGATTCCATTTAACAGACGCTCCATGAGGCTTTGGAAAACGCCTGGAGCAACGCTAATGCCGAACTGGAGATGGTTACACTTGAATGCCCCTCTATGTGTCACAATAGTCTGTGCCTCTGCAGTAGTGGGGTCAACAGGTAGCTGTTGGTACACCTGTGTGAGATCAAGCTTCGCAAAAAAATTTCCTCCCCCTAGGGAGTGCAATAAGTGTTGCACTACCGGTACTGGGTATGCGCTTTGTTGGAGCGCATGGTTTAGGGTTGCCTAAAAGTCTCCGCAGATGCACACTGATCCATCCGGTTTTACAAGAGTCATGATGGGTGTTTCCCACCTGGCATGGTCGATTGGCTCTAAAACCCCTTGTGCTATTAATTTGTTTAATTGTTCATCAATTTTTGGTTTTAAGGCAAACAGGACGTGTCTGGCTTTTAACCGGATGGGGGCTATTTTCGGGTCTAGGCTAAACTAAATTGGGGTCCCCTTGTACTTGCCTAGGATCCCATCGAAAACATCTTGGAATTCTTGTAGCAGGCTCTCCTCCCAGTTGGCTGCAGCAATGAGGTTTATCCCGGTCATCCCGATTCCCAGGGGTGTGAACCATTCGATCCCTAGCAGGCTAGGGCGATCACGGTCGATGATGGTCAGAGGCAAGATTTCAGCATGATTTTTAAATTTGATGAGGAAATGTCCAAGGCCCACTACCGGGATTTGATTTCCCTGGTAGTCTTTTAAAATCAGTCTTTGTTTTTGTAGTTCTTTTTGTTTAATGTCTGGCATCAGGCACCGGATGGTATTCCAGGATACCATAGATAGAAAAGACCCAGAGTCGACTTCAACCTCACAGGGCTTCCTTTTGATGTTCACCTCTATCCAGACCTTTTTCCCGTTTTCTGCCCTGGCATTTCCGATGGTTACCGTCTGGTACATTTCCTCTCTGTCACTAGTTCTTTTGCTTCGGTTCCATCTGCTTCCAGCTTGTCTCTCTTCATGTCTGGGTGTGTGTGTGCTGACGCGTCTTTTAGGACTATAGCTCTTTTTGTTTCAGCAAACACTTTCGATGTGCCCCCGTTTGTTACAAGCCCTACAGATTACATCGAGGAATCTGCATTTAGCTCGCGGGTGGTTGCCCCCGCATCCTGCACACTGAAACTCCCACCTGTTTCTTCTCTTTTCCCGCCATTTCTTGTCTGATTGATTGTCTATAGACATCTTCATTTTCGTCATCGGTGTCACTCTGGGATTTGACATTTTCATAGTGGGCGATCACTGTGGGCTGTTTCTTGCTTCCCTCTGCCTTCTTCTCTCTGATCTGGAATCGCATTCATTTGGCACATGGTGGCTGCGGATTTCTTTGCTGCTTCAATGGCAGTTGCTTCTGCAATAACCTCGTCCATGGTTATGTTTGGTCTATTCAGCAGCTTACTCTGAAGTGTAGTGTCCTTCAAAATGAGGACCACATGGCCTCTCGTGGCCTCGTCCATGTTCTGGAACTCACAGGCTCCTCTGATGTGTCTCAGGGCTGCTACAAAATCTCTGATGGTTTCATCTTCTTTCTGGTCTCTCTTGTAGAATTCATTTCTTTTTATCAAGTTGGAAACCACAGGTGCGTAATGTGTTCTGAGCATTCTGTTCAGCTTGGGCCAAGTCATCTGTTTGACATCTCTTGGTTTAGCCAGCGCCTTCGCCATTTTAAAGACAGCTGTCTGCAGTGTGTAAGGAAGACAGCCCTCTTACTTTGGTCAGATATTTCCTGCAGTTTGTTGCTTTCCAAAAACATAAGAAAGCGATCAATATACGACTCCCAATCCTCCTCATCAGGATTGAATGGTGTGGGCGGCGCGTTGTTACCTGCCATCTCTCAACCTCAGTTCAGATCGCCGTGTGCTTCGGTCTCACTATTCTATGATGATCCCACCTTCGTCGCCAGTGTTCCATCCAGAAATAAGTTGCGCAAGACTGGGTTTCAACAACAAACTCTTTATTTAATTCAGTAAAGCAATGGTAATGGAACAAGTGCCCAAGCCGCGGCAGCCCTTTATATAGCAGCTTGCTCACGGCTTGTAGCCAATGACACCACTTTAAGTGTTCCCGCTGTCCGGCGGGCCAATTGGATTGGTTCTCTAATGGCCAATCCAAGAACGGCCTTTTTGGCCAGTCAGAATAGGGAACTTGGGGCCTACCAAGTTCCATACATAACACTCGCCATGCCCATCCCAGCTCTCCAAGGTCAAACACAACCCTGATGTGGCCCTCAATGAAATCGACACCCCTGTGGTCGAGAATCACTGTGCTTGATCACCCATTTTGTATTTCTTTTATTTTGCATTTATTTTTGTATTGTTTATAGCAATAAACAATACAATAGGTTTGAGGGTGTAGTGTTGAAGACACTCGCCTCCCACTTGGAAGTTTGAGAGTTCAATCCTAAGTAGCAGCAGATGTTTCTTTCCTAAGATGCAAAATAAATAAATAAATAAATCTGATTTTGAACTCCACATGGCATCAGGAAGGGTATCCAGCTAGTAAACACTCACCTCCATCAAGTCATCCTGTCTCTACCCTGAAATAAAGCATTACAAGGTCATAAAAAAAGGAGGGTTTTTTATTGCTATATAGATTTTTTTCCTCATTTAATTGATTGGTTTTATGCTATATTCTGCCAGGATCATACTACTTAAATCTTTAAAAGATTTATAGATGGATAGATACACAGGCAAGCAGAAAGACAGACTTGTACTTTCCTACTCCTGGGAAATGGTTGGAGGCTCATATTTCAACACTTGTTAACTATTGAAGATTTCCCTCCATTTGGATACTGGCCTCTGCAATCATGCATGGCCTATGCAGAGAGTTAATTAAAATTTTTCATGATTTGTTTGTGTTCCCTTTTTCTCCTGAAGTGCAATCATGGTGTCCCTTCTGTTAAAGTAAGGTGAAAGATGGACAATGTGAAAGCAGCAGTCCAAAGAAGGAACTCAGAGGACCATTCCCATTCCATCCTCACATCACAGAGAGAAATTAATTCTGATTGTTTCTATCAATGTCACATTACAAAGCACCAGAAAACCTTTTGTTACAAGCTGTAATTTATTTAATATGTTGCACCTATTGTGGCATTTAACTAATATGCAAAACTCATTCTCTGAATTGAACAAATACCATGTCTTTATTTCTTGGAGTTACTATTGCATTTTGCTATTTGCAATACTATTTAGCATTTTACATCCTGCTGCTTAGCCCCCAAAACAGTAGTAAGATGGGTGAGGTGAGCAGTCTATGAATATGATCAATCAATCAGTCAATAAAGTTTTGTGAGAATTTTGATTGTATCATATATTACAGATTAACAGAGTGGAAGGGACCTTGTAGGTAATCTAGTCTAAACCCCCAACCAAGCAGGAGACCCTACGCCATTTCTTACAGATGACAGTCTAGTCTCTTCTTAAAAGTTTCCAGTGATGAAGCACCCACAACTTCCCAAGGTAAGTTGTTCCATTGGTCAATTGTTCTCATTATCAGAAAGTTTCTCCCTATTTCCAGGTTGAATCTCTCCTTTACCAGTTCCCATCCATTATTCCTTGTCTGGCCTTCAGGTGCCTTGGAAAATAGCTTGACCCCTTCCTCTCTGTGGCAGCCCCTCAAATATTGCAAGACTGCTACCATGTCTCCCCTGGTCCTTCTCTTTACTAGGCTAGCCATGCCCAGTTCCTGAAACCGTTCTTCATATCTTCATATATCATCACAATTAACTTGTGTGCAGAAAATAGTGATAGGATATTACAGCAACCTGTATAGATGAAATATACTGTGAATTTGGCTGACAGGCAAAATGAAAGGTTCCCAAATGAATTAAGGAACTGAGAACTGCTACAAAATCTATAGCCAATTAATTGTACTGAAATCGGATTGGAATTAATGTGGCAATTTAGTTTTGATTTAAGTACCTCTGGCTGCAGTGAGACCTTAGTTCAATTAACTTAATCTAGATGCAAATGTGTATTTGGTTTACTTCTACAAAGTTAGAAATGAAAATCTGGGGCCAACATTTTTATTGTACCCATGCTTAGCATGTGTGGATAACAGAACTAATCTTTCTTAAGCAGTTGTGGGTGGGGTGAGGGAAGAGAGCAAGTTTACTACATTCTAAACTGGAATTAATGGATATTTCATCTGAACAAACCTCAGATCCTGGTATCCTTTGAAGACCAGGGTGTTGCTTTATATTTAAGAACAACAATAATTCTGTTTAGAAAAGGACTTCCTTGAGTCAAGTATGACACAGCCTACTTACTTTGTGGGGGATGATTTTTTTCCCCCAATTTCCTTGTTTAAGTTATAAGTCCAGAATCTCCTAGTAGCTTCCCAGCAGAAAGATAGATGGACGCAGGGGATGATTGCACCATTGGGAGACCTGAAATACCAGATTAGAGATGTTGTGGTTAGCCAGTAGCCTGTGCAGACGGCAGCGGAATTGGACAGTAGGAAAGAATGAGGACCAATTGGGAGTCTGGGGAGGACTCAGACGAGGGTCCTGTGTCTGATGTAGAGATGGGGCCAGGACCATCTGGGAGTTGTGTGCTGACTCCGGAGCCTCCAGAGTCTGGCAGCAACAAGGCAGAGGAACAAGGGGAGCCTGTTCCCAGTGCGTGTGTGCACCGAGCTGCTAGAAGGCAAGATCAGCTAAGACAAAAGGGGTGACTCAGGAGTAAGGCTTGGAGGTGATTGCCTCTCCCCTAAGATATAAAGGATGTGCAAAGGTAGAGAAACCTTTGCAGGAAGTAAAGTTTTTTTGCTCTGTTCAGGTTAAACCTTGAAGCTCTGTGTGGACTTTGTACTTTGGTTGGTTTTTTACAGTTAATTTGGCACTTTAGTTGTTGGCAGCAATTCAAAGGAGATAAAGGTGGTCACTTATCTCGAGGGACTGTTTGGGACTCATCACGGGCTGGGAATGCAGATAACAACAGAGTAGTCAATGTTTGGAATACTCTACCTGACTCTATGGTTTCTTCCCCAAACCCAAAAACTTTAACCTTAGACTATTATTGCCCTCACCCCTTTCCTAAGAGGTCTGACTCTATGGTTTCTTCCCCAAACCCAAAAACTTTAACCTTAGACTATTATTGCCCTCACCCCTTTCCTAAGAGGTCTGTAGGGGGCGTGCATAAGCGCACCAACGCGCCTACCGTCCCTGTCCTATTGTTTCTTTTATTTTTCTTATACGTATCCATCTCATGTATTCAAAATAATGTTTATACTTATACCTGTTATCTTGTAAGTGATTGACAAATCAAATTAATTAATTAATAATTTAAAAAATTTCCAGCATTGAAATAGAACAGGAGTTGTTTAGACTAAGTATGTGCTTAATTATGGTTTCAGGAAGCCTTAGTCACAACAAGAGACATTTTTCTCTCATCATAGAAAAACTCCATCTATATCTGGGTGTCAAACTCAAGGTCCAGGGGCTGGATCCGGCCTGCGCGGTGCTTAGAACTGGCCCGTGGGGGTGCTCTGGAAATAGCAAAAGATCGGACATGGTGTCTCTGCCAGCGAAAATGGAGCTCCATTTTCACTGGCAGAGGGTTGCAGGAGGCCATTCCAACTGAAAACAGAGCCCGTTTTCACTGGCAGAGCACTTGGGCCACCACAGGTGCCCGACACAAGTGACATCAAGCTGGCCATGCCCACTCTGGCCATGCCCACATCCCCCAAGGTCGAACACATCCCTGATGCACCCCTCAATGAAATCAAGTTTGACATCCCTGATCTATATGGTTGCTAAGAGCCAAAAACCAGTTGTTGGCATATAATCAATTAACAAGCCAATCAGTTGATCAGTCAATCTATGGGTACCTCTTTCCTGCATAGTTTGGTTATATTAAGATGGATCTCTGATTTTTCCATCTGTTAGTTTTTGTCCTGTCCTCAGGTGCTGTTGAGAATAGTTTGACTCCTCTTTTCTGTGACAGCCTCCTAAGTACTGGAAGATAGTTATTATGACCCTCCAATTCTTCTTTAATTTAAATTTCAGTTTTTTTAAATTCGAGAATGTTGCCAATAATAGCAATTCATGCTCTTAAACCTTATAGCCTTTTCTTCCTCTCATGTAATGTTACTTTATTTATTTATTTTGCCCTAATGTGATATGCTCAGTTACGTAGAAAGAAATATATAATTGTTCTTTTTAGATGGCAGTTTCCTCAGGTTAATTAAATATCAATTGAACATTATAGGCCATAGTAAGATTTATTAATCACCCTAGAGATAAATCTCTTTAGAATTCAATTAACTGAAAAATCACATCGCAATATATGTGCAGTTTTATGCCAATGTCCCATAAAAAAACCTGGTAAATTATTAGTGAAGCATTTTCTGGTAAATTGATAATGGAATTTAATGTGAAAACTGCAGGGAATTGATCTTTAACTACCTTGTGAGGGTACTAAAATATCAAATATTTAACTTCAGTAGTTAAGTTGCAGCTGAAAGCTACATACATGATAAAGCAGATAATGTGCTGAATATTAGATTGGCTTGTTCCAAATACCCAAAGTGTTCTAGTTTGCTGTTTAATGCATTATGTTTGTACATATACAAATTACCCATAAATCTAACAAGGGGTAGTGATTAAACTTAAATTCCTGCTTTCTAAATGACTCATGATGTCATGATGATAATGTCATTGTGCCATATTTCAGCAAACTGAAGTATCGGGCTGGCCTTGAAGTATTCAGAAGTTCCAACTGGTGCGAAATACAGCAGTGCAGGTAATTTACATGTGTCCCTAAAATGGCACATTTTACACTTCTGTTCCACATCTGCATTGGTTGCTAGCTTGCTAAGTGATCTTTAGCATATTTTCCAGTTCTGTGATTCAGTGATTCCCATCCACCACGACTTGGACCAACCTATCCTCTGACTTCATCATGATGCATATACCAGTGACAGCTGAATGCCCATTTGCCTAAAACTGGACATTCCCAACTGGAGGTCTTTACATATGATTGAAGTACTTAACTCAGGGGTGTCAAACTCCATTTCATTGAGAGCCACATCAAGATTGTGTTTGACCTGGGGGGGACATCTCCAGGGTAGGCCAGATATGGTATTCAGCAGGTTCTGACCAGTTCTGAAGAACCAGTAACAGAAATTTGAGGAGTTTGGAGAATTGGCAAATCCCACATCTGAATGGCCCTGCCCCATCTATTCTCTGCCTCCCAAGTCCTAGCTGATCGGTTGGGTCTTCTTTTGTTGTCCTGCACAGGAGAACAGAGCTGGAAAGCAGGTTAGTAGGGTGGCAAGTGAATGGAGATTTTCTAGCATCCTTCCCCTGCCACGCCCTCCAAGCCACACCATGCCCACTAAGCCATACCCACAGAACTGGTAGTAAAAAAAAATGAATCCCACCATTGGGCTAGGCTAGTGTCATGCTCTACATCACTCATGTCCAGGGTACAGACGGTGGCCCAAGCACTCTGACAGTGAAAACAGGGTCCCGAGCTCTGTTTTCAGCTGTGACAGCCTCCTGCAACCCTCTGCCAGCAAAAACGGAGCTTGGGAGGGCTGCACGCAACCTGCGGACTAGTCCTTTGCTATTTCCAGGGCGGCCCCGCAGGCCAGATCTAAGCACTCCGTGGGCCAAATCCGGGCCTCAGGCTTTTGAGTTTGACACCCCTAACTTAACCCATTGTCCCCAATCAAGATGGGCACAAAATAGAATTGGCCAAATGTTTTTTTTAATAAATTCATAAATTTGACAATATGGACAAAGGCAGAAACCCAGTTAGTAAAGGGATCAGATGTGAAAGAAGATTATTTATTATCTTGTTTGTAAACTTGCAATTCAATTTCTTCACACTACCTGAATATGGAATGAACATTTCCCAAGTGAACTGCCTTTGTATTTCTTACCTTTTGTTGTTTTCAGAGATATTAGCATTAAATACTTACTACTTGGCTTAACTAAGGGGTAGAGATTGGATTTAATTTGTATGGATGAAATTCAATTATAGAGCAAAGGCCTTGGGGAAAAGCTGTAATACCTGCTGAATCTTTTTGATTAGTAATTGCATACAAAGGATCTTTTCTTGCTCTTGTTCTCTCATTCTTCAAAAGCAGACATTTTTTACATGTTACAGATTAGATTGGGAGTTTGGATAGAAAATAGCATAAACCCATGTAGAATGGGGATTAAAAGACTGCCAAGAGTAAAGATGGCATTCACCTGACAAATAAAATATCCTTCAGGACAAATTCTCAAGCAATCCCTTTTTTCAAATGACTTCCAGTGAGAATATGAAGAACTAGACATCCCTGAAGACAGCATTATGGCAGAGATTGGCAGCTGGATGGTGAATCCTGGCCAGCAAAATATCAGAGAAAGGTGAGATCGTGAGATTGCCCACATATACTCTGGAGTAGAGTGTACTTTTCATGTACTCATGAGCAGAGTATAAGAGCTAAAGGGTTTGTGGTTGGCTTGTGAGTCAAGTGGCTGGGAGTCAAGGAATTCCAATTAAGTTTACAACCATAATGTAGTTTACATGGACATAGCCAAATCTCATTTCTTAATCACTTTTAAATTTTTTAAACTGTTTCTCAAGATCCTACAAGATTGCCAAGTTTTAACATTATTTATGTATACATATATACATACAGAGATATTTTAACACACACATTAACTAATTATATACATAGGTAATTCTCTTTACAACTACAATTGAGCCCAAAATTTATATTGCAAGTGAAACATTTGTTTTCTTGCCACAGTTGTTAAATGATTCATTGCAGTTGTTAAGTTAGTTAACCTGGAAATAAGGAGAAACTTTCTGACAGTGAGAACAATCAACTAATGGAACAGAAGTTGCCCTTAGAAGTTGTGGGAGCACCATCATTTGAGACTTTCAAGAAGAAATAGGACTGCCATTTGTCAGAAATGGTGTTGGGTCTCCCGCTTGGGTGGGGGGTTGGACTAGATGACCTACAAGGTCCCTTCCAACTCTGATTATCTGTTATCTGTTATTATGGTGGTTAGGACAACCTGGCTTCCCCATTGATTTTTCTTGTCAGAAAGTTGCAAAAGCTGATCACATGACCCTCACATAACCATCATGAATAGGAGTCAATTACCAAGCATCTGAATTTCAATCACATGATCATGGGGATGCTGCAACAGTCGTGTGAAAAATGGTCATAAATTCCTTTTTTTACTGCTTTTGTAACTTTGAATGGTTACTAAATGAACTGTTGTAAGTCGAGAACTACCTATATTTACATGTGGCCCAAGACAATTCCTCTTCATTCAATACAGCCCAGGCAAGCCAAAATGTTGGACACATATGATCTAGGAGATTTAGGCTGCATTCTTATACACAGATGACTAGAAACTTAATAGAGCTTAATGAATCTTACTTGTAAGTAGACACACAGATTGCCACTGTGGCAAACATTTTAATAAACGAGGAACAGATGAAGTAGTCAGCAAACTAATTTCCCCTCTGCATAACTAATTCCTATGCCTCCACAATTCATGTTGCTCATTTTATTACATCTCTCTTATGATATTATTATATAACAATTTGAAATCACAGCTGCCAGTTCTTTAGCTGGTGGTTGCCTTCATTCAGACTGAATTCTTTGCAAGAACCTTGTAGTGTATGTGTGAAGACCCAAGTAATTTATAATTAACAAACAGAATTTTTGTCAATTGCCACATCAATTGTCCATGCTTTCTCTTTTTTACCTTCAGTTAAATCTGCTGTTATGTACCAAGATTTTATCCGATTGTATTTTACCCTGCTGATTTTCAATTGTTTTTTAACTATCTATTCCTATATAAAAGCTAAAGGTTATAAAATAATTCTGCTAATAAAAAGATTTGGATTGGGGTTTTTTTGTACATGATGGAGATCATGAAAACTATTAAGAGAAAGGTGAATGTTATTTTGGGACCACACCAGTTCTTCATTTGTTCATTGTTGACTCTTTAAAACATAGTATTAGTACAGAATGGAGCTCAATGTGATTTACTTTCCAAAATAATTATTGGCCACTGATGGCTAATGAAACCAGAGTGGTCCTGTCAGAAGGCATCTGAGCAAAGGTGATCCTTGAGAGATCCAGGTTGACAGTTTTGTACAATCATCAAGTCAGTGAGATATTTGTGTTGTTTCCATGGCCGTCACCCTGATCAGATATGAGGACTTTCTGGCTCAGACCTCCAGGTTTTAAAAGGATTCTAAAATCCATTAAATAAAAAATAGAAGAGGAAAGGCACAGAGCTGCAAGTAGGTTCTAGATATAATGGGCTTTCTGACCCCATCTTTAAGACATGGATGTGTATTTATTGATTTACATCAAACTGCAGTAAGGTATTCTGCTTTTTTTGGAGGACCTCTTCCTGAATGGAACTCTAAAACTGACCCCAAATTCTGCTCCTGTCAATAATAAAACTTGCCTTGAACTGCGACATGGGGGGAATATAAATTTAATAAATATATATTTGAAGCATGCTTTGTACCTCAGGTAAAAAGCATTGACATCTCCTTACAAATGATTGCTTATCATCCTCAAAAGTATTGGATTTAATCAATCCGATTTTAGTCAACCAGTTTTAATATCCAAACACATTTTTTTTATTTCAGGACTACATTCTTAGATGCTAGGTTTCCTCAAAACTTACAAGTTCTGCTCTATTGTCCACATATAAAATATATAGGGAATAATAATGATAACTCCATATAATTTGATTCAAAGTCAGTTTCACTTTTTGGGGGGTTCCATATTTTGTCCTAATTTTGGAGCACAGCATAACAACATGCAGAAGCCGAGAGCGTCAGTTTTACAGCAATTAATTTCCTCAAAGGGTCTTTTTTTTTTTTTTGAGAGGTTCCAAAATATATCCATTTACTTGTTGAGTTGGTTGAGAAATCCCTGCTAAAGATGGCAAAAATATGTATGAATGAGAGAGAAATCCCCATTCTGACCTTATTCTGAGCCCTTTAAATCGACTTTGCAACTTCCTTTTTTATTTTTTTCTGGAAAGAGTCAAATATTTGAACTAAGATAATTCCCAAAAACAAAGTAATGTCCCTGCACACTTGTTCAGTTTTATTTTGAATTGCCAAATGTAGGCAGAAAGTCAATTTTAAAGACAAGAGATTGTTTTCACATACAGAATGTTTTATTGGTCAGTGCATTAAATAAGTATGCCTTATTTAGTGGGCTCTTTAATATTGCCTCCACTGTTCTATAGAGGGAGAAAACACCCCAAACACCTCAAAAGGAGAATACAAAACATTCCAAAGACAGTGATTAAATCTATAGTAAACAAGAAGAGAAGTAGATGCAATTCAATAAAAAATTATGAACCTGAACAGTAATAATACAAAGCTGCAGAGAAGGGTTAGGTAGATGTCCCCCAGGTGCTCCATTTAGGATTTGCATCTGGAAATATTTGGGCCAAAGAAGGGTTCCAAATCCTATTTCCATTCCCTGAAGTAGTTACCACATCAAAGGTAAAAATTAAAGCAAAATTTGCAGCAAATAACACTTGTGAAATGATTTCTGAGACAACTCACAGGAGGAAATAGCAAGATTCTGACATTAGCCTTCCACTCATCTTCAAAGTAGCTTGCCTGAAATCCAGTTGCTGGTCTGGATACATCGCTTTACCACTTTACCATATCCAGGAAGCTCACAAGATCTGAGCAAAACTTTATTCATATTGGCATCCTCCATTAGGGAGAGTAGATAAATGAGTAAGGTGTCAAAAGAAACTGGGACATTTTCAAACGTACATAATGCATAGATATAAATTAAATAGATATATTTAATGTTTCACATATATATTTATATAATTCATACCGTCTTAACTAACATACTGAATCTTAAGGTGTGCTTTGCGGATTTTGATAGCAACTTTTGCATTCTTTGATTCACCGCCATCATAGGGTGGGAATCATTTGATCATCCTGTAAAGAAAGTATGAAGTGAGGTTGTGGGATGCTTCCAAGAGCCCACTAATCATGGAACAAAGATACTTTGCTGAATGACGTATCTTCACAATGTTACCTTGGTCTCATCCCCAGCAAATTAAATTCATCTTCAACTGTTTCAGTCCTAAATGCTGTAATGTTTTCCTCTTCTCCCAAAGCAAACTTTGCTATACAAAGCAACCTGTAATGCCTCCTTCACAGTGTTGGGGATGATGCCACCAAGGGCTGAGATCTGACCAGCTCCTTTGACTACTTTAAGAGTCCCGCAGACACACCTTCTCCTCTCTTGTCACTGAGTATCGCCTTCTGTGAACATTTTGGCTTGGCTGCTAACACACCTGGGATCTGCCAAGGGATGTGCCTGCTTAGTGCTTGACTATAGCTCTCTGACATACACCCACAAGTATGACAGTTATGTGGGCTCTTTATAAACACATGTATTCCACTTTTCTGAAACAGATGATATGTTTATAAGAGAGGGAGTGAGGGAGAGAGAGAGAGAGGTGTGTGTGCATATGCATGTTTTTTGTTCATTTTGCAATTCTATACCCTTGGGATTGTTTCCGTAGCTGAAATCATCCTTTCTGAAATTCAAAGGGCTCATACTTCAAAGTGTTTATTTGGATCTCAGGCTTGGGCAGCAGAAATTAGGGTGGGGAGAAAGTTTCTTCTTTGCCTGATGCAAACAGGGTCACAAAGAGCATGCTTTGCGCAAATATAGTGCCATTCCAAAATAATGCAATTCTGGAGTAGCCCTTCCCGGAAAAGGTATTTTAGCATTATTTTTGGAAAAGCGTTCTCCCAAACACCAGAAGGTAAGAGAAGATGCAATTTCATGGAAGTTAATCAAGGAGAGAATCTACCTAGAACTAAGAGAAATTTCCTAATGGTGAGAGAACAATTAATCAGTGGAACGGCTTGCCTTCAGAAGTTGTGGGTGTTCCATCACTGGAGGCTTTCAAGAAGAAACCAGACAGCCTCTGATTAGGGATGGTATAGGATCTCCTGCTTCAGCAGGGGGTTGGACTAGAAGACCTTCAAGATCCCTTCCACCTCTGTTATTCAAGATAATGTTAAAGGGTTAGGGTTAATATCCAGCTGGTAACTGGGTTTCTTTTGAACATACCAACTTGTGAAAAAGAAAACATATTCTGACACATGATTAAATCCACCATTCTGGCCTTCTATCAAAGTTCACTTACCCTCCAGCCTCAGCCTAAGCTAAAGAGAATGGTGGTGGATGTTTATTGGTGAGATTTGGTAGAACAGCAAACTAAGCTTATGGAACTCATCAATCAATTTCTTTAACTTGTCCTCTATTAAAGCAATAAGCACAGCTGTACACGCTTATCAAGGCAAAATACATATCTACGGTGAGGGCAGTGCCAAATATGCCAGTGTATTTTTCTCCTCAAAGTCTGTATGAAAACACTTCAACGCTGCTGTCTGAGAAAGCTCTTAGGAGTGGGTCTATGACAATTTGCCATGGCCAACTCACCATGGCCAACTTGCTGTGGTGAACTTTCCATGGCTAACTCACTGCAGGGCAACTCACCACAGGACAATGCAGAAGGAATATTAATATTAATATTAATTAATTAATATTAATTAATTAATTAATATTAATATTAAAGGAATAGTAGAATAGAATCCTTCAAGAAAGGATGCAAAAGAAGGGACAGAACAAAATTTGAATAATTCTAAATAATTAAATAGAATTTGCCACAGGGGATTGGCAAATTGTCCCATTCCTCTCTGGAGTAGCCTCTGCCTTAGTTCCCAGTCACAACTCTGAAAATTCCAGCAACTGCTTCTGTTTTACATTTCAGACATTGGCAATGAGGGAAGAAGAGAAACATTTGCAATGCAGCACAAAGGTAGGCAGGCAGGTAGCTATTTCCTTGCTTGTCAGATTTTTCTTTATCATCCAATCACTATTTCCTGCCATCCTCTTTATGGTAGACTCAAACGTATGAAACCCAGTAGGGAAGAAAACTCTTGGTGATAATGGTGGGGGAAAAGGGAGATAAGGGAAATCATTCTGAATAAGATTTAAGTGCTTGGCTTCTGTCTGCCATATTTCTGCAAATTACTCCTAGCCATTATCATCCAGGAACCTGCAATATGTACCTTTTAGGTATCCATAATCTCATTTTGCAATCAAAAAGCAACAAAATGGTACGGTTGAGCAATGTATATCCTATCAAAATGATTTCATTTTGTAACATACAAGACCGCTAATTATCAGAAACTATAGATGTACAAATTGTACATGTCTTAAAGGACCATCTACAATCAAATTATAAAAGCTAAATCATTTCTATCCATTTAACCTTGTTTGGTTTACGGCTAAATAACAGAGGAATAAATGATTCAGCAGAAGTCTTTAGATTATTTTTTCCAAACCTTCAAGATAGGGGCCCTTGTGAGAAAGTGAAAAAATGTAATTTTTAATAGCTTTCAAAATATTAAACAAGTTTCAGTAAAGAGAATACAGAAACAGTACCTCGAAACAGCCTTTAGCTATATCTATGAAGACTCTTTCTCATTTTCCATGATAATATACCTTAAACAAAGTAGCATTAAAAAAAGATCAAGTATGCTTTAATTTTCATCCTTGTTAATTAAAAGAGGCCCTTCTATTGCTCTAAGACAAACTTATAAAGAGTTGTAGGTTGATAAACACATTTTAAAAATCTAGTAAGCTGTACTGAATTGTGTTGCAAGAATTTCAATTTCTGTAAATGAACTAAGACATATCATCTGTGCAGTTAGCAAGCCATTTATATGGCTGTACAACTTTATGTGAATTCTACTTAAATTCTGGAAAGCCTTAAAACCACCTCAGCTGTCCTTCCTAGTATATACAGAAACAAAATCTACATATTTCAATTCTAGAAGGATGGGTATGATGTCTTTTGTAACAAACAAGCCAAAAACGTCTCATAGCAACTTAAAAAATCTGTTATATAATCATCACAATCTGATCACATCTAATGAAGCAGACTGAGATATACAGAACCATATATGATAATAAATTTATTAATATTTAAGATGCCATAAGACACATCATTTTTTCCTTACATGCTAGGAATGCCACACTATTCTTGTCTCTGCCATTGACACCTCATGGTTGAATTAAAATCCAGTGGGTGAGGCAATTCTCCACATTTTGCCTGTGGAATTTCATTCATTTGTTCAGTAATGAAAGCTATAGGAGCATTATCAATATATGTATCAATAACAGGTCCAAATGAACTTTAATAATAAGTGAAATAAGGAAGGAATCTAAAAAACATCTTACAAGTAAGAAATTAGCCACAACAGAACCACAGATGGTAAACTCTTGCAAAATGACAACATTATTGGCTTTATAGACCTTAATTTTGGATTATAACATCAAAGTTACTACTCAAAAGTCTAGTTGGATTTAAGGGAGAATTAAAGGAAAATATGTATATTCCCTAGAGCTTGGCTCTTGTGGCTATAGGAGCCATATCCATATAATATTCTTGGCAAAAGTACTTAAGGAGGTGGCATTGTGTTCTTCTCAGTTGCTTGTTTGACTTCTCAACTAGCCTTCAGCTCTCAGATTTTCTGGTGATCTCCAATCTACATGTTCACCAATTCTGTTTAGTTTCTCAAGATTAGTCAAGTTTAGCTAGGCACTACAAATCTGGATAACAGGAAGATTTATATAGAATGATAGTTTTCAGACCGACCTCAACGGTGTAACTGAGGTTTCTTGAATGCTTGGTGTGAGTTCTACAATTAGAAAATCAGTAACAGTCTTGAACTGATTTACCATAGTCATTTACCATAGCTTACTTCTATTAATTATGTATCCCCCCCTCCTTCCCTTGCAATATGAACTTGGGTTGTTTTCTGCAGTGCACAGTCCACTCATTCAACGCCAATAGGGCCAATAAACACATTCCACACTCTTCATGGATCGGGGTGTGTGCTCCAGAATGTTATTCCCAGAATGTTCTAGACTGCGCACTGGCTCCATGGCAGGCAGGTTACATCAGTGATGTTACAGACATCTCTACAAATGTCTTTATCACATGAGACTTGGGACTGGAACTTTATTGTAATCACCTGAGATGGGCCCCAAAACAAGAACAGAAATAGCATGTATGTAAAATGGGAAGAATATTTGTAAAAGATCATGGAAAGTTCAAGGAAGGTATTCCAATTGGACATGGCTCCATCCTCCTGACCTGCAGGACTTCCCAACAGGAGTAAACAGAGATCTCTTCAAGCCTTCGCTGTTGGACCTACCAATGAAAAGGAATCCATTAATATTTTCTTTAACTTTTGGACTCCCATTGTTGCTCTCATAGGAGGAAACAACTCAATTTCATGTCTTTACTTTCTTGTCAAGTAATATTTAATCTTTCAATTGCTATTTAATTTCAACTTAATGTAAACCCAACCAATAACACCCACTGGTTTTCCAATAACACCCACTGGTTTTTTAGGCAATTTATCACACAGAAGCCAAAGTAATCCTTTGACTTACAGAAAGATCTACCCCACTGCTTTACAAATTTAAAAAAGCAAAAAACAAACCACTATGCAGAAATCTACCCCAAAGGGAATTCTGGAAAGGTTTGGATGATGAAGGGATTTCAATTAACAAATTGTTAAATGGATGCCAGGTGGATTTTCTGTTATAAGTAGATTCCCTGAGGCTCATAGTGGTGCCAGCCTTGTGTCGTCTCAAAAATTGTGCTCCTGTCATGCCCGACACATTGCCAGCCACCTAATAGGGAGTAGGAGATAAGTCTTCGAATCTGTTCCTCCTACTCGACTAGCTGTTCCCCTCGCTGAAACAACATGGGATCGTTGGCTATTCCAGTTACAGAGCGGAACCTTGTGGATCCATTGCAAGTTCCTGCCAAACTATCTTTAATTGCAGGGTGTAAGGATTGTATTACATTCCAGCGATGAGGGGGGGAACTCATCTTATTGTGGTTTCCTTTTCTTTGGCTTATGAGTTAGCACTTTGGGGTTAGGTGTGTTCTGGACGTCGGATATAGATGCGATTAGGATTGTGGGGCGGCAGCATGTGGGGTTAATTAGTTAGGCAGATGCTAGATTGAGAATGGGAAGGGGTTGGGGCATAAAAGGCGCTGGGAGGCATTCACTCTCAGTGCTGGCTTTGCTCGGGATTGCCGTTGTTTGCCCACTAGAAGGAAACAAACTACAATAACCTACTTTTCACTAAACCTGTGAGTAAATGTGTTTGTTGACTGAGTTTCCGAATTTCTGAAATAGGGCTAACAGCTTCATCAATATGAAGGATATGTTGGTATGGAGATGTGTCAGAATCAACAAGATGGCAGATGAAATATCATATACAAGCCCCTCCCTTAAGAGTGGGACTTAAATTATATCCCATCCACCATTTTGTTGGTTTTAATTCAACACTGCAGACATTGCTGTCATACAGAAATATTCCAGAATAAGGGTAACAAAATGGCAGCTTTTCCAAAGAGGATAGTTAAATGCTTCTGGATACTTCAGAAGTTGTGGATGCCCCATCACTGGAGGATTTTGAGAAGAGTTTGGACAGCCATTTGTCTGAAATGATATAGTACTGTATCCCCTGCTTGAGCCGGGGTTCGAGTGAAAGACCTGCAAGATCCCTTTCAATTTTGTTATTCTGTTCTGTTTGGTTCTATTCTGTTCTGTATTACTCAGCTATTTTTCTGTATGACAGTGTTTCCTAACCGAGTGCATCCTAATTGGCTAGAACTACAATTCTAACCACCATTAAACTATTCCTATTTGGGGAGCATACAGGGAGGTGCCAGGCTGCTTCTATGTGTGATGCACAAAAGGGGGAAAAGAGTGTTTTTTGTTGATCATTTTTAATAGTAAAGTGAGACTTATTAATTCATGCCTGAATTATTTTGTTTCCCTTTTCCCTCTTCGTGTGTTTCTTCATCTATGTCATCTTATTTTATTTTATTTTTCATTTGAAACACCAAATGCAAGAGCTGCTTAGACTTAATTACTGTGTAGGATGCTCTGGAAATTTTCAAGCTGAGGGGTGAGCCATATATCGTTTAAATTAGGGGTGAAATTCAACCACCTCAGCCCACCTCGGGGGAGGTGATATTCAGCAGGTTCTGACCAGTTCTGGAGAACCGGTAGCAGAAATTTTGAGTAGTTTAGAGAACCGATGGCAACCTTCCCCTAGGAGTGGGAAAGGAATGGAGATTTTACAGTATCCTTCCCCTTCCATGCCCATCAAGCCACACCCACAGAACCTGTAGTAAAAATTTTTTAATCCCACTCCTGGGTGGTAGGGACGATTTGAATCAGTAAAAAAATCGCCCCTGGTTGCTATTACTATTATACCAAGTCACACCCACAGCCACAGAGACAGTAGGGAAAATTTTTGAATTTCACCTGATTTAAATATATAATAAATAAAAATAGCAGCTATGCACTGAGTGTTAATCTACTTAAAACATTTAAACAAAATGGATTCCACAATCAAATCTGCTTTCCAGTGTAAATATTTATCTCGAACTAACACCCAGAGTGAAAACTGGAAATGTAGCAAAAAAGCCATGAGGTGTAGGTATGTGTGTGTGTGTGTATGTGTCTATCTCACATCACAAAACCTTTCACCAAATTCCTTCTGATATTTTTGTGACTGGAAAGTGAGTTAGAAATTTCTGAAATTCCCAACAATTACTCTGTGAAAAACACTGTTCACAGCCAAGGTGTTTGCAAAGCAATGGTTGAGTAGGAAGACCAGTAAAAGAGAGGGTCTTCTGGCAACACTGCTGCACATGTTTGCAATGCCTTGCACAACTGAAAAGAAGAGGAGTATATGGAGCTTACTAAAGTTTTTATTGCCTCCGGTCACTTTTCGCCCTGGGTCTGCTGTCATCCAGAAGTGAAGAAAGGATCTGGTTCGAATGGTGTCGCTTGTTTTTCGTGTTTGCTCGGAGTGGGGCGCCCAGGATCACATCTTGTCCTGAGCCTGGTTCAACAGAAGACAAAGAATCTGAAAACAAAGGAAACCGGAACGGGGGTGTTGTTTAAAAAACAAGGAGGGGACAGTGGGAAATGCACTGGCCACGGAGGACCCTCATCTCCCTGGAAAGAGAGAAAGTCTGAAAGCTTTAGCTGCTAGAGAGGCAGACAGATCAATGGCAGAAAATTATGACTACTATAATCAGCTGCTATCAAACTAATCAAGAATTGGTTTCGTGTAGCAGTCAAGGTGCTGCACTATAGAAACTGGAAGACGGTGAGTTCTAGTCAGTCATTTGGGGGCAGACATTCTCTCTGAACCCATCCCGCCCCACTGGGGTGTCTTTGTTGTGGGGAAAATAGGCAGAACAAAATTCTTTAAAAAATCATATATAAATAGTGTCCTGGACATATGACCGCCCTTGCTGTATTGCCACACTAAGTCACACTGTAAGGGGCCTACTTTTCCCTTCCAAAAATGAGATAATGTCACCCAACGTGGCATGGTTTTGCTTAAAATTTGTACCTGCTCATTTCAATATCCAGGTACAAATGTAGAAATCCATTTTAAAATTTAGACAAAAATGCAACACATCCTCTCATAAAAAGAGAAACTGGGTTGCTGAACTGCATATATGATCAAATGTCCAGAATGGTACTTCTGAGTAGATAGACAATAGTAAACTGTCCCTTCTTTAAGTCTTTAAACTGTACTTCTGACAAATTACCTTTCACATTGCCCCTCCAAGATAAAGCAAGCAGGTCCTTTGAAGTAAAGCCAGGTTTGCCGGCACTTACCGTGAATCCCTATCATGTGTTCTAAAATTAGCACTCTCTCTGCCAAAATCTTCAAAGCCTCCCGCAGTTGTTGGACCCCTTCACCCTACAGAAGAGAGAAAAAGTGATGGAGAGAGAAGAAATGTGCACGTTGTTTTAAAACTCACATTTCCCCTTTTCCTTTTCTTAAAGCAACTCATTCAACCTCTCTGCATTGTTTCAAAACTGGCTGTCACAGGTACTCCTTAACCTATGACTGTAATAGAGCCTGTCCATTATAGTCATATCTTGCAGAGGTGGTATTCAGCAGGTTCTGACCAGTTCTGAAGAACCGGTGCTGGAAATTTTGAGTAGTTTGGAGAACCGGCAAATACAACCTCTGACTGGCCCCGCCCCCATCTATTCTCTGCCTCCCAAGTCCCAGCTGATTGGCCGGGACTTCTTTTGTTGCCCTGCACAGGAGAACAGAGCTGGAAAGCAGGTTACTGGGGTGGGGAGGGAATGGAGATTTTACAGTATCCTTCCCCTGCCACACCCACCAAGCAACACCATGCCTACCAAGCCATGCCCACAGAACCAGTAGTAAATTGTTTTGAATCTCACCACTAATATATCTCACCCAATTTTATGACCTTTCTTGCAGCAGTCATCATGAACACTGTGCTCATTAAGCAAGCCAATGGTTTGCTTGGGGTGCAGTTTTGGCAAAACCTTGAAGTAAGTGCTAATTTTCAGTAAAATATTGAAAAATGAACTTTGTGTGACCATGGGATGTTGCGAACAACTGTATATACATCTGAAATGCTCAGCACCTGATATGTGAGGGTGAAGGTTCATTCTCTGAGCTTGTGGGCTGGTTTCTGAACATTTCGTTTCCAGGTTAGGTAACATCTTCAGTGGAGTTTAAGGGAAGTCAGTGCCAGTCTTCCTCTGTTTATAAGAGGTATGAATGTGTCAACTGGGGGGTCTTATGAAGGTTCTTGTGATGGGGAGGTTACATCAGGTAAGAGTCATTGGGAGGTGAAGTTCTGGTTGGGGCAGGTGGCTTGTGTGGGTTGATGCTGTCTCTGGTTGCCTGTGCAGTGATTTGGATTCTGATGAGTTCATAGGTGGGTTTTAGGTCAATGTGTCCATTGAGGGAATTGCTTGTGAAGTATCAGGCTTCAATGAATGTGGCAGGTGGTAGCGTAGCTGATTATATGTGTGTTGCCCAAATGATGCTGTTTGGTGTTGATGTGGGTAGAGATTAAAAAATTGGGATTGTGGCATTTTGACTACCAGCTGATATTTGTGGATCCTGGTTTTTAATTGACATGTGATGTTTGTCCCACGTAGAACTGGTTGCAATGATTACAGTTGGTTTTTGTAGATCATTTTGTGTCTTTCATCCTTCTGCATATTGTGACCCTCACCTGATATAACCTCCCCATCACAAGACCCATCACAAGACTCTCACATCTGACCCATCATAACCCATTACAAGACTCCCACTTAACACACTCACGTGACCCATCACAAGACCCCCACTTGACACTTGCACACCTGAAGTCCTTGCAGACAGACAAACGCTGACATACCCTAAAGATCAGTGAATATGTTATCTAGCCTGGTAATGAAATCTTTGGAAACCAATCTACAAGCTCAGAGAATAATCCTTCACCCTCATCCTACACCCCAGCTACAGATATTCACCACTATTGCAAACCTGAAAGTTGGTCATGTGATTACAGAGAAGGCTAAACCATCAGAACTTTGAAGTCCCCTGTTTTTGGAACAGTCATAACTTTGAATGGTAAGTGATCAGGCATAAGTTGAGGACAACCTGTTTTTAGTTTACAATAGTGGTCCCCAACCTTTCCAACTTTGAATACAGGGAAGGGAAGGGAAGGGGTAGAGCTAGCCTGTGTGTACATACACTCACTCACTACTTATGCATGTGGAGCTGCCGCCAGTTCTGCAACCTGGTTCCAAACAGGCCATACTGAGCCACGGGCCAGGGGTTGGGAAACCTCTCGCTTATAATATGTGTGGATTCACCTGTACCTACACATTTGTGCACACACAGAGAGATATCCAGCATTTGAAAAGACAGCATAAGGATGATAAACAATGATCTTGATATGCTATCTTTCTATTACAAGGAGCGTTTTGCCATTCTTGGTGCTTTCTCTCAGGTTCTACTACGGGTTAACTAGAAGTTTTAAATTTCAAAGACCAGTCTGGATTATCCATTTATGACTGATATGCAGGTTTGGAGAAATCCAAATGATGGATAACCAAACAAAGTTTCTGTTTGCAGCTAGGATGAGGATAGAAAAAGGCTTACTTTGATCGGCTGTTCCTGCCTGTCAAGGAACTGGATTCACCTTTGATGGTCAGAACTTCAGATTAATACTCTAATCCTATTTCTCACTTGATATTTACATTTAGCATTTCATCTTTAGCAGTTCATGTTTAACATTTGGAATTTCATCTCCTCGTTAGGATCTGAGCAACTGGGAGAAAATAGGATTTAAGAGCCTAACATACAATGACTGGATGCTCTGATAACAACATGGAGATGGTATTTCACATTTAAGACCAGACTTTGATCTCAGATTTCAATATGTTTTTTGAAGATTTTTCTTGCACTCCACACCTTTCCACTCTGTCTGACCAGCTTTTGAACCTCTACCTGAATTAAGGCATAGAAGGTCAACTGGAGGCTCAAAATTCATATGCAGAGGGCACCCATTTTCTTCCCCCTCACTTCCTATTTTCAGTTATTTTTTTCCACAGAGACAGGAACTTCTGAATTAGCATCTGCAGGTGACTTGAAAAAAGATGCAAGCAACCAAGCCAAAACCTAATCCAGAGAAGATGGTGTACACTGAGTTATCACTTGCTCCTATTTATATTTAGTTGTAAGACATTTGCCCTTCCCTGAGTGGCCAACTCTACAATCAGGGAATTTACTGAATCTGAATTAGCTGGGAAACTTGCGTTTTCAATGATTGTGAAGAAAAGTTTTAGGAAATGAACCTGCTACCTCAAATGCCATCAAGTTTGAGGTGGTCTCTCTCTTTGTCATCTCGTTTACCACAAGTGATGTCAGATTAAGTTTCTTACAAAAACTTCACCACTTGTCCAGGAAAGCCTTCCAGAATGTGAAATATTAAAGAAGCTCTCCTATTTTCGGAGAAGTTTGGCTTAAAATGCTAGCCTTTTTGTGAACTCTGAGAACCGGCTTCTGAACCTGAGATGGCCTTTTGAACTCAGTACTAGATAAATGTTACACAGCAGTACAAGGAGAGGCTGTTGACACGACTCAGAAAAGTTGATTGCATCCTTACATCAGCACCTCTGTCTCCTTCTTCACCTTTCTTACCAGGTTCACCCTAAAAAATAATAGCAGACAGAAATTGATATCCAATTGACAACAGTGTCTTTCTAGTAGTAAAGAGGGATAGAACCATGCTAGGAGCTATGATTTAAGATCTTAGTCTCCTTCTACATTCCCCAATGTTGTCTCCTCCGCTGGAGCGCTGGATTTCCACTCTCAATTCTCATCAGCTGTTCCTCCAATGTTGGCTGGAGAAAGCTACTCTATCTTCTCCAAGGAAACCCTTTAAGTAGCTTAGTTAATGCTATTGGTTGTTGAATAAGACAGGGGTTACCAACGTAATGGGCAGTCATGAAACCAAGCAAGCCATAATAGAGCTTGCCAATAACATTTAGGAAGTTCCTCCAGAGCCAACAGTGGTTGCGGTCAGCTGCTTCAGCACAGGTACACCTGGCTTATTGAAACACCACTCCAGGGGCAAGTGTGGGATCTGAAATCCATTAACAATACGCATCGGCTTTGATCTTCCTGAAATACGCTATCCATTAGTGGTGTACTTTAAAATTATCTCCTGGCCCACCCAAGAAGCAGCTCTCCACAAACAAAAGCAGTGGATTAAAAACAGAGGGCTGGCTTGAGTAACAGGACGTTCCAGAAGAAACTTGGCTCTGATGACTGTCCTTGAAAAACTCCAAATGCAAAGGACGGAAACAGATTTTGGCAGTGACAAAAGAAAGAGGCAGAAAGTTAATATATGGGGAAAGGTTATAAAAAAATGGAAGAATCCATTCTGATACGGTCTTCCGAGTTGTTTCTCTAATCTAAGGTCCTCGGGATGTATTTAAGTTAGAAATCCCAAAATTCCAAGCACTAGAAGTCTGAGTAAAGTGATAGGGGAAAAATAGGTATAAATAGATTTTTTTTCTTTTTCGTGCCTTTAAATCAGTGTCTATTTCAAGTGGTCCTTGACTTATGACTGGTTGTGCAGTACACATTTGTCCAACTGAACAGGCTAAGGATGGCTGGAAGGTTCATGGCAGTCAGGAAGATCATGCCCAGGAATGCGCAATGCAAGAGGCTGTGAGGGGTTGCTGATCAGTGAGAATGGCCCATTTCCCTTCCCCAATCCCATCTTGGGACAAGAAGGCAATATAAGAGACTGAGCCAATACAGAATAATTTGAGATTGGGATAGAACTGGAAGTGGAAAGCAAAAGAGAGAATTGAGAATAAATCATATAGGAGACTAAGATGAAGACTGACATGGAGTGAAGATGTCAGCAGGAAAGGAAAAGTGGATATGAGATGTGGCAACAAAATTATGTGACAGAAAGTAAAATGGGATTAGAGAATGAAACCTAGTTGTTGCGAGAAACAATGTGGGACAATGAAGACCATCAGGTGATCCAGAAAGTGAATGGTGGGATAGTAGAGGACCCTGACAAATGGTCAGTGAACAGTGAGAGGATGAAGGGAATTTAGATTAGTGCCCCAGGAAGGAGACCATTTTGAAGGCCAAGACTAGACCATTGACCTGAGGCTGCAATCAGTCATTAAATATAGGCCACAGAGTAATAAATAGGAGACTTTTGGCAATTTTTATTGATCCTTCAAGAGGGTCTTGATAATAATGATGATGGGGATGGGACTGAATGGAGCCACAGAGGAACAGGTGTTACATAACCTTAGGTGGTCCATATGAACATCAAAAAGATGCTGGCCTAGATGGGATAGGAAATATGTTAGCACACTTAACCTGGGGGGACCTAAGGCATGGCTGGGATTTTTGGTGCCCCAGTTAATATGAGTAGTGAGTGAATAAAGTCACAGGAAAAATTAAAAATAATGGGTGGAATGAGAGTGAAGAGATGAGATGCTTCTGGAACCAGAAGTGTGCTGACATCAAGGGACTGGTAGAATGGTTAGATCAGATACATCCCAGATGGTTAGTGTGGGAATGGAAAGATGTGTGAATTGAATAGGGATGAATGTGAGCTGGGAAGGGAGAATGGCTTTCGGGATCCTGCAGCTAATAGGGGAAACAAGGAAGAACTAAGGGGAGGAAGTGTGGAGGGTGAATGTTGAAGTAATAATGGGTTGGAGATAAAAGCTGGGCAGATTTATGAGAGGAGAAGAGTAATAGGCAGATTGATATTCATCTCTCTCCCAGCTCAGCATCCTCAGCCCAGTGCCTAAGAGGCCAAATTGTGGCTTGCCTCAGCATCAAGATGTTGCCAGTTCTATGTAGAATAATAACAGTCATGTTTATGACGTGGCGTATATTACCAAGACTTGGCTGGAAAAAGAGGCAATGTTCCCCTCCCTGAAACCTATCCACTGAGTGATTGTGAAGTGAGGAAGCAAAGACTGCCTGGGAGAATTTGTTTGTGAACAAGGAGACTAAGGAGACCTCATGTTATAGAGGGTGTTAGTCTGTTTTTGACCTTGTGCAGTGGGACAAGTGAAATATCCTGCTTATATTATTATGTTTACCATGCTGTATGGCCCAGTCCCTATTTGATCCCCTGGAACTTGTTGCAGAGGTCTCCAAACTTGGCAACTTTAAGACTTGTGGACTTCAACTCTCAGAGTTCCTTAGCCAGCATGCTGGGAGTTGAAGTCCACAAGTCTTAAAGTTGCCAAGTTTGGAGATCCCTGGCTTATTGGAAGGTTGGTTATGGTGTAGTCTCAGGTGGGGGGTACTGTAGAACCTCAATCTTTATGCCTTGGTGAAATTAACCCACAAACATACATGGACACACATAAATAAATCACTTACAGGAAAACCCTTAATGCCTCTTTCACCAGTCTGCCCCGCTGGCCCCTGTCAGAAGTAAAATCAATTAATGGGAAAGTCCAGCTGCGAGGTGAGTAGTGAAAGCAATTTGTTTCTTTATTTGTTTACATGAGAAGGGGATAGATCAGAGAAGAGATAGATGAGCATCAGAATTTTTTACTTAAAATTCAGGATGGCAAATATTGTTTTGAAACAATTATACAAGAAAGCCTAATTTCTCTTGAAAAAAAATACAGCACTGATAAGCAACTACCTATCAGCCAAAAATCAAATCCCAACCCAACAACCACTACCACAAGATTACCTCAATTACAATCACAACTACAAACAAAAATAACCACCAAACCACAACCACAAATAATTACTATCCCATCAAATAATTCTACAAATGATATCTCCTTACTCATCAGACACTATAGAATGTGATCAAAAACATCCAAATGCCATCTTATTGGGTCTTGAAGACACCAACGAATCAGATGACATCACCAAAGTTCATAATATCATACGCAACTCAAATATAACAAACATCTCTCCTGAAGATATCATTGAAATAACCAGATATGGCCCTGGGTACAAATACAATGATGACCCCAAAATTTTGGAGAGTTGTTTGCAAAAATGATTCCAGCAAACAAATATTCATTCAAACAATAAACGCCATTGCAAAAACCAATCCCAATTACAAAAAACTTCACTCAAGACCAGACTTATCCATACTGCAAAGAATCCGCTCCCGTGAACTCCACAAGGAACTCAAAAGACATCTAGACAATGGAGAGAAGGATCTCTACATTGACTACCGCGCAGATTGTATCAAAAGTAAGTCACACAACCCACAACTCCACATCCAACCCTACTTCATCCAACCCTCCATCACTCAAAACTAGGCATGCACACCCCTAACTACCTCAATTCCAACTTCAATTGGCCTTAAATGCAAGCTACTCAATGCAAGAAGCCTTGTGAATAAAAAACCTGAATTTCTCCTCTTACTAAATATGACTAAATTCGACATCAAATTTGCCTGTGAAACATGGCTCAATGCATCTCTCCCTGACTTCATTACCACAGTAAGAGACTATTATGTTTACCGATCAAATCGTGAAATCCGTAGAGGAGGTGGTGTTGCTATCTTCCATAAAAAGTCCTTACATCTACAAAACATCCAAGTTACCCAAGAGCTTGCTCTTCCTGAGACCATCATCTGTGAACTGTCCTTAAATATCACATTTCTATTCTTACTATGTTTCAGAGCCCCTGATTATGACATCAAACATGTAAACAAGCTAAATTCACTACTAACATGGGCAACATCCTGCCCACACACTTTTATCTTTGTTGGTGACTTCAATCTACCTCACATTAACTGGATCCTAAACGAATGTAAAACTGAACCCATAAATGCAACCTTCTACAATACTGTAACAAACCTGGGACTGGAACAACGAGTAACCAACAATACTAGACTTAACAACTGCCTTGATTTCATCTTCAGCAATAGTTTGAATTCAATTTACGGAATACAAATTAAAGAACCCTTTTCCAACAGTGACCACAGCATGATTGATTTTTGTTTCAACATACATCCACACAAAAATCAACACAACGATGTGATCCCCAATTATAACTTCAAAAAAGGCAACTATGATCTTATAGACAATGATCTCTCATCCCTTGATTGGCAATTTCTATTCACTGGATGCAATACTGTTGAAGACCATTACAACATATTTTTACTTGAAGTCAAAAGAGTCATCAAACTACATGTACAATTAACAACTCCCAAAACCAGAAGAAACAAATTACCCAAAACAATAAGGAAGCTTCAATCCAAAAAGAGATCAGTTTGGTGGAAAAACAAATCAACTTCAAAAGCTGATACAAAAATTTATGCCACCAGATGAAGACTGAATGCACATCAAACAAGTTGTCACCTCAAACAAGAGGAAAACCTTCTATGCACAAATCTCACTCAAGCTTTTTATAATTTTGTAAACAACAAACTAAAAGACTCAAGGTCCGTCCCACCCCTGAAAGGACCTAATGGTAAAGACTGCAATGATGACACCATCAAAGCACATTCTTTGGCTCAGTATTTGTAAACAGCAATGGATCATGCCCAGTATTTCCTAGTCAAACCACAAACAACTACAATGATCTAATACATATCAATTTTACAGAAGACAATGTTGAAAAAGCACTACGCAATCTAAAACCATCTCTATCGATTGGACCAGATGGAATATGTGCCTACTTCTTAAAAAAGCTATCCACTGCCATAGCCGAACCTCTAAGCATAATCTTTGAAAAATCTTTCAGGACCAGCTCCTTGGCAAACTATGGTCACAAGCCACAGTCAACCCCATCTTCAAAAAGGGAGACCCCAGCCTAGTTGAAAATTACAGACCAATCTCTTTATGTTGTGTCACCTGTAAAGTCATGGAATCAATTATTAACCAATCCATTATCCTCCACTTCAAGACAAGCAACCTACTCTCTAATAAACAATCTGGTTTCAGAAAAAAACTATCCTGCAATCTGCAACTCTTACACTGTAAAAACATATGGACTACACAACTCGATCAGGGCAAAGCAATGGACACAATCTACATAGACTTCTGTAAAGCCTTTGATTCAGTGATACACAACAAACTACTCCTAAAACTAAAATCTTATCTCTGGACACCTGCATAACTGGATAAAAGCATTCCTGTCAAACAGACAACAAATGGTCAAAATTGGGAGCATCTGATCAAATTCTTTACCTGTCAACAGTGGTGTCCCCCAAGGCAGTGCTTTAGGACCAACTCTCTTCATATCTGCATAAATGACCTCTGCGATCATATTAAGAGCAACTGCATTCTCTTCGCTGATGATGTGAAGCTATTCAACACCACAGACAATACTGCTACCCTTCAAAAAGACCCTGACTTTGTATCAGAATGGTAAAACAAATGGCAGCTTCAAATCTCAACAAATAAATGCTCTGTCTTACATATTGGCAAAAAAAATCAGAAAATAAAATACAGGCTGAATAGTCAAGACCTTGTTGATGATCCAAACTCTGCCAAGGACCTCGGAGTACTCATCTCAAATGATCTAAGTGCACTGTAACTGCATCGCCAAAAAGGCATTAAGAGTTGTTAACCTAATCTTACATAGTTTTTTCTCTGGTAATATCACACTACTAACTAGAGGATACAAAACATTTGCTAGACCAATACTCGAATACAGCTCATCAGTCTGGAACCCACATTATGTATCTGATATTAGCACAGTTGAGAAAGTCCAGAAATATTTCACAAGAAGAGTTCTCCACTACTCTACTTGTTGCAGAATACCTTATGCCACCAGACTCGAAATTCTAGACCTAGAAAACCTAGAACTACTCTGCATTCGGTCCGATCTAAGTATTGTATATAAAATCATACATTGCAATGTCCTACCTGTCAATGAATACTTCAGCTTCAACCATAACAATATAAGAGCAAACAATAGATACAAACTCAAGGTTAATTGCATTAAACTTGATTGCAGGAAATACAACTTCAGCAACAGAGTGATCAATGTCTGGAATACTCTCCCTGACTCTGTGGTTTTTTTCCCCAAACCCCAAAAACTTTAACCTTAGATTTTCTACTATTGGCCTCACCCCTTTCCTAAGAGGTCTGTAGGGGGCGTGCATAAGCGCACCAACGTGTCTACCATCCCTGTCCTATTGTTTCTTTTATTTTTCTTATATGTATCCATGTATTCATAACTATGTTTTTACTTATACCTATTATCTTGTGAACAATTGACAAACCAAATAAAATAAAAATAAAATATAATATTTCTGCCTTCTATTTTCCCCATAAAAACATTGTGAAGTGGATTGGGCTGAGAGAGAGTGACTGGCCCAAAGTCTCCCAGCTTGCTTTCATGCCTAAGGGGGAATTAGAACTCATTATTTCTTGGTTTCCAAATCAGCACCTTAACGACTAAAATTGGTATGGTAGAATGTACAGTAATTGGGCCTTAGGTCTAACGTACATTGTATATTGTATTTTGTTCTGAAATGTATGGGGATCAATACATTCCAATGGCATTGGCTGTTTTTCCACACTGACCAATGGAAGAAGAACAGAATTTCTTCTGGAATCTTCTTTTGAGCATCCCCTGGTTGTTAAACAAGTTTTCTTAGTTTCCTTTCAGAAGAGCTTATGAAAGTTTTAAAGTACTCCCTTTTTGGTAAATCAGCAGAGATATACTGAACTGACGAACAGAACAGAACAGTGAAAGAGAGAATAGTTTAAGGGCCCACCTGCTTCAAAAACAACTTTTTTCCACATGAATTTACCCGAAGCACCAATTTTCATCTAAAGCCTTTCTCCTCTTATCATAATCATCTCAGATGTACCAAACTATATCTGTCTTTCAATGGACAGGATCAAATTATATCTTACAGTAAATATATTGTTTTCTTAGACTGTGCTATAATCCAGATTCAAAGAGGAAATGGTGATTTGGTATGAATGGAGGTATTTGCCTCATAGTAGTTGGTAATTCTTTACAGAAATGTACTTTTTTTCTGGGTTTTTGCTACAATAGTGAAGATGCAGTTGATTTAATGTGGTGCCAACAGATACAGTGTGTGCTTCGGTGTATAGTGGACAATTCATGCCTGATGGCCTCTTCTCTAAATCTGGATTGATGCTTTGCATCAATATTAAATCAGTATTTAAAGGCCCTGTCACACTGGCCGACGGATGCAAAACGTTTGTAAAAAGGACACAGCAGACGAGAAAAAGGTTCCATCCGTTGTTATCTGCTCTCAAAAGGGGCAAAAATTTGCATAACCAGAGCGGACAACACGGAAAGGAACGGATGGGGGGAGGATGCAGGGTGGATGGAAAGCGGATGCTCCACGGAAGCCTAGCGGATGGAAGCGGATGGAAGCGGATGGCACATCCGCAAGGCTTCCGGGGGAGCACAGCAAAGTGGACGCGGAACGGATACAGTGGATGCAGACCGGACGCCGAGCAGATGAAGCAGATGCACAGCGGATGCTGAGCGGATGAAGCGGATGCACAGCGGAAGCCTAGCGGATGCCTAGCGGATGCCTAGCGTTCACTGTGCATGTGGGGAGGATGCATTGCGTCAGTCCCGCGGATATAAAGGGAAGCAGCTCCCAAGCAGGTCAACATTCAGAGGAAAGACCTGCTTCCAGACACATCACCTGCCTGCCTGCCTGCCTGCCTGCCAGCCAGCAACCCCACAACCATGGGGAAGAAGAGAAAGCCTCAGCCATCTGCTGCCAGCCCTGGCAAGAGGGACAGGGCCACCCTCCCACCCCCTGGCCCTCACTCTGCTTCTGCTGGGGCTTCTGCAGCACGGGCTCACTCTTCTGGGGCTGGGGCTTCTGCTGCTTCTGCTTTTGGAGGAGCTGATGATGCTGCTTCTGGCTGTGGTGCTTCTGCTGGTGCTTACTCTGCTGAAGCTGCTTCTGGTGGTGGTGCTTCTGCTGGTGTTTACTCTGCTGACGCTGCTCCTGGTCCTGCTGGTCCTGCTGGTGCTCCTGGTCCTACTGGTGCTCCTGGTCCTGCTGGTGCTCCTGGTCCTGCTGGTGCTGCTGGCGCTGCTGCTGCTGCTGCTGGTGTGGAGGAGCAGCCCCTACAACCTGGAAGCCCCTCTGATGAGGACCCATGTGGTCCTGCCAAAGGGAGGAAGAGGCATATGCGAGAACGGGAGAGGAGGCAATACAACATCGAGGAGAAACATGAGGATGAAGTGCTGGAGTGGCTGAGAGAGAATGAGTATCTGTGGCGGAAGGGACACAGGCTCTATAGGGACACCAAAAGGAAGCAGGCTGCTTGGAGAGAGAAGGCGGAGAGCCTGGGCTACAGTTCGGAGGTGCTCCTCAGCTGGTGGAAGCACATGCACACCTGGTACGGGAAGCTGCACCTCAAGAAATCTGACCAGGCCGCGGTCAAGCTGACGGACAGAGAGAATTACGTCATGGCCAAGTGCAGCTTCCTGGAGGGTGAGATCCACCACCGAGGAGCAGCCCCTCTCACAACCCTCTCTCTCAGGCAGCCTGCTAAGAGCCAGTCCTCTTCTGGCAGAGAATCAGCTCCTGTCTCCAGGCAGGTGTCTGTGGAGCATGCCACGACAGAGAACCCCCCCGACAGCTGTACTAAACGTGGCGGAGTGCGTGGAGGACCCCCTGACGCAGTGGGAGAAAGGAGACGGCACTTTCACCACAGTCCAACCCGCATCCACCCCCAGCTCCACCTCCACAGAAAGGCAGAGAGCCAGACAGGACGGGCAGAGCCACACTGTCCTGCTGGAGATAAGAGACACCATCAGGAGCAGCGTAGATCTCCTCTCTCAGCTGGTACACACCAACACCCCATCCTCCAACCGCAAGCCCTTCCTCACCTATGTGAACCAGACCCTCATGGACATGGCAGAACCCCAGTACCAGGTGGTGAAGGATAGGATCACCGATCTGCTTCACAACCCTCCAGATCCAGATGAACCTGCTCCTACCCAGTCCAGGTCTGCTCCTCCACCCCAGGTGTTGTCACTCCCATTCCAAGGCTTTCCACAGGCCCTCACCTACCAAGGCTACGGCTACCAGGAGGTCCAGCAGCACAGGCAGCAGCCCTTCCCAGTCCAGGCACAGGTTCATCGGACGCCACTGTTGCCACCAGTTCCACTGATGCCACCTACGCCACCGATGCCACCCACGCCAGCCCTCATCCAGTTGCAGACCAGACAGCCCCACTACACTGCTCCTTCCTCCACCCCACAGCCAAGCCAGGCCTCAGTACATCTGTCATCGGTATTGGGGCTGACACCCCATGGCATGGAGGAAGGGGCTCTCAACATCATGGGGCTGAGCCAGCTGTCTGAGAGCTTCCTCAACACACCGTCCCCTGTTGTCCTCTCGGGGCCAGGCACCCCAGTGGCGCTTCAGACCAGCACTCCAGCAGCAGCCACCTCCACAGCACCTGGACCCTTCACCCCTGAGACTGGGCACGCCTCCGAGTGACCGAGAGGAGTGCCAGAGACTGGGAGGCTACCTGTTGACTTTATTTGGACACTTGACTTGGGTCATTTTTCTTTTACAGCTTGTTATTAATAAAGATTATCTTTGCTTCACACACTTGCTTCATTTATTTTTTTCAATAAAGTCTTGGTGGAAACTTTTAGAAATGGTTTAAGCCTTTGCATGCTTGTGGGATGGGTTAAGATAGCAGTGGGATGGGCAGGAATACATTTGGGATGGGTTAAGATAGCAGTGGGATGGGCAGGGATACCTTTGGGATGGGTTAAGATAGCAGTGGGATGGGCAGGGATACCTATGGGATGGGTAATAGCTGTGGGATGGGGAGGGATACCTTTGAGATGGGTAATAGCTGTGGGATGGGCAGGGATACCTTTGGGATGGTAATAGCTGTGGGATGGGCAGGGATACCTTTGGGATGGGTTAAGATAGCAGTGGGATGGGCAGGGATACCTTTGGCATGGGTAATAGCTGTGGGATAGATAAACCTCCAGTGCAAGCATAGTGGGACTGTATGGTCCACCCTCCCAGGTGCCACACCTATGGCCCTTCATTATCAATAATAATGTAAGCATTGATCCACACATGTCAACATAAACACAACTCTTTATTAAATGCCCTGTTCATTGTAGGCCCACCCAACATACATGGCCCAATCTCATCAGTGTGATGAGACAGGCTCAAGGAAGCATCCATTAATCATCTATCATCCTGTCTTGCCACTCCACTGCTCCAGCTGGGGAGTTGCACCAGTGTTTCAGGAGGTTGCGCTACTTCTTCCCTTCACGTGAGGCTCTGTTGGGGCCTTGCACATCCTCAGTGTCTATCAGGTTTCGCCCTTGCCTCCATTCCCCAAGCTTGTTGGAGGTCCACGAGCCTGTTCTGCAACACTGGGTAGCGGGTGCGCATGAGATTGTGCAGGATGCAGCAAGCTTCCACAATCCTCCTCACGGTCTGTGGGCGATGCTGCATGGTGGTGAGAAGTACCTGGAACATGTTGGCCAGGATGCCAAAGGCATTCTCCACCACCCGCCTTGCCCTGGACAGCCTGTAGTTAAAGATCCTCTCTTCACGGGTGAGGCATCTGGAAGTGTAGGGCTTCATGAGTTAGGTTCTGAGGGAGAAGGCATCATCCCCCACGATGAAGTAGGGCACATCTTGTGTGTCGTTGGGCAGAGGGTCTGGATCTGGGGAGCCCATGATGAGGTTGCATTCCAGCCCCTCCTTGAGGTCACTGGCATTGTATACCTGGGCATCTGAAGATGAGCTGTAGCCTGAAGTATCGATGTACATGAACTTGTAGTCAGCATCGACCATGGCGAAGAGGATGATGCTGAAGAAGCCCTTGTAGTTGAAATAAGTGGACCCCGACTTGGCTGGCACTTTGCAGGCCACGTGCTTGCCATCTATGGCTCCAACGGTGTGTGGGAAGTTCCACCTCTGATACCACTGCTCTGCAACTTTCTTCCATCTTTCTTCAGTGGAGGGGCACTGGAGGAGCTCCTCCAGGTATTCTTCGATGATGGCCTGCACCACTTCTCTGACCACAATGCTGATGGTGTTGTGTGGCACCCTCCAGCCGTACTGCATGCTCCTGTAGGTGGTCCCTGAGGCCAGGTGGCGCAGAGTCAGTGCCACCTTGAGCCCAGGGTCCAGGCTGGGCCAGAAGTTGGTGCTCTGCTTGGTCAACCTGGGTGTCAGCCGCTGCACAACTTCATCAAACATGGTTGGAGGCATCTTCATGAAGTTCTGGAATGCATGAGGGTCTTCGTTCCTCAGCTCCACCATCAGCTTGTTGTACAGTCCGTACTCTGCTCTTCTCCCAATCCATCTTCGGACCCAGATGCTTCTTGGCCGCCTCCTTTTCTTCCCGTAGAACAGTTGAAAGAGCCTGTAGATGGCTTCGCACTGTTGCAGAATGATGGTGGCTACCAAAAGGACTGTGTTACCATCCATGGTGGACATGACTGGATGCTGTGGAAGAGCAAGATCCAGATAAAGGCTGCAGAGGTCTGCACAGCAGGGCTGCTGGACTGAAAGTGAGATGCAGGTGAGTTGCTCCCCCTTTTTATAGGCAATATAGGTTTTCCACTATGTGTCCTTTTGCATTCTCTAGGCATCCTCTAGACATCCTTAATATCTGAGATAGGTCCCCTCTGCGGACGTTTTTTCCATTTTAAATGCTTTCTTTGCGAGCTGCATCCACTTTCATCCTTTCTCCGTCCGTGCTACTAACGCTGCGCATCCGTTCTGTGTCCGTTTCGCTTCCTCCCTGTGTCCGCTTTCCCCTGGAGCGGATTTGAGTTGCACGGATGCGCAGCGGATGCCTAGCGGATGTAGCGGATGCGTAACGGATAATGACGGATGCAGAACAGATGTTCCCCGTATGCGTTGCGGATGCAGAACGGATGCGTTGGATATATTTTCCGCTCAAAAAGTTTTCAGTAGCTCAAAACTTTTTGAGCGGATGGAACCTCAGTCGACGGATGCTGGATGGATAGAGAGGAAGAAAAACGGACGCAGTGAGTACAGAATGGATGCATCGCATTAACCAATGGATGGCAAGAGTTTCTCTCCGTTTTACATCCTCTTTCCATCCGTTGGTGCAGTGTGACATGGGCTTTATATTTTAAAATTTTTCATTTTAGCTGTTGAATACAGATAGTCCTTGACGTATGATCGGTTGCTTAGTAACCATTCAAAGTTCTGACATACATGGGGTTTCAAAGTTCCCACAGTCAGCACCCATGCAGTCACATAACTGCACTTTGAGAGCTTGGCAACTGGGTTACATTTACTGCCATTTGCAGCATCCCATGTTCACATGATCACATGTTATGATGGCCTGACCAAAAATCAGTATTTACTTAAGAGCTCATAGAAAACCATGAGTTTGCCCTGGTGATGCAGTGGTTAAGTGCAATATTGCAAGCAACCTCTGTCCATAGCTTGGAGTTCAATCCTGATGGGGCTCAAGGTTAATTCAGCCTTCCAAGGTCAGTAAAATTAGGGCCCAAGTTGTTGGGGGCAGTATGCAAATAATGCTTTTACACTGTACTTCCCTGTCTCTTCCTATTGCTCCCCTCTGGGAGAAGGTTTTAAAATATTTCTAGCAGGACTACCAGATTCTATAACAACTTTGTTCCCTCCACCATCCGTCTGTTAAACTTGCAAGATTTGTTTCTCTTGCCATGTGCATGTATATGTCTGAACTAGACTGTGTTGTTTTTCTGTGTTATATAATATATGTGGATATATACATACTTTTGTATTTATTTATTTATTTAGCCATGTTTATTGGAGGTGGAGACCCTTTGAAAACTGTATGCAATGAAATTTCATTTTAATGTATGCCGATTAGTGTACATTCAGAGTGACAATAAAGATATTCTACGTCTAAGCCTAAACCATTCAGAGACTGCTATAAAGAACTATGGGGTGGTACAGAAGCCTAAAATTCTATTGCTATTGCTATGAGTTTACTTAACAACTATTGTAAAAAAGGTAATAAAATCAGGTCAGTCACATGGTTGACTCAATTTATGTCTGTAATGTATTACGACAGTGATGGGCAGGATCCATTATGGTTGTAACTCGTGGACTACCTGCAGGCAAGGGAATTAAGAGGTCCTGATGTCATGAATGACAGTTTCCCTTGCACTGCAGATAACAACAATGAGAGCAAGTTGAGATGTGAGTTGAGATGTTGACATTGTATAGTTACCAAATAGCAATCAATATGCAAAGCCTATGATGTATGCCAACACGGTATGGAGTTAGTCAGCCCAATATCACAATTGCATCATGTAACATGAAGGTTCCTAAAGGAAACATCTTTGATGCCAGCAAGACTTCCTCCTCACTCTTTTAATTAAAAAATGGAAAGCTGGCTCTTTGCAATATCAACAATAGCCTCCAATTTAATCCTTACTTCTATAAATTTTCCTGGGCTTCATGTGAGCCTCACTTAGGAAATGGAAACAAAGAAGAATTACAACCTTGTGATTCATTCAGAGGTAAATCTAGTTGCCAGATCATTTAACAGGTCAGTTGGAATAGTGAAAAGATTTTTTGAAGAAGGGGTAGAATTATGTTTCTCAACTTTAGTAACTTTCAGTTGTGTGGACTTCAACTCCCAGAATTTCTCAGGCCACCGTACCTGCTGGAGAATCCTAGGAGTTGAAATCCACGTCTTAAAGTTGCCAAGATTGAGAAACACTGGTGTAGATGAAGGAACTCTTAAGTGAGCAAGCAAGCCAAACAGCCATTATTTGAGCATATCCAAAACATGCTTCCAAAATTCTAATTGTGTCCATTGACTGAAACATTGCCCCAACATTCTATAATGCATATTTTTAATGCATAAAAGTGATCTGCTGAACTGCATCGGTGATCTGTAAAATGGCACAAATCTAAAAATTGGCTTACCCTTTCGCCTCGATCACCTTTTGGGCCCTTCAGCCCAGGCTGGCCAGGAGAACCAGGAGTGCCCTGATAGAAAGCAAAGACATTACAACTGTGTTTGTCAACCTGAGCTGTTTTAAGATGTGTGGATTTCAACTCCCAGAATTCCCCAGCCTGAATGGATTCGAACTTCTGAAAACAACCCAGACTGAGAAATGCTGCATTAAAAGTTACATTGCTTATGAAACACTGTAATCTCTGATAACTCCTTCACAGGGGTAGGATTCTACCTGGTCAGTCCGGCTCTTATGATTCTGCCCAGTTTGGACAACCGGCAAATCGTGTCACTGGCTGGCCCCATCCTGCTCCGCCCACTCATTCCTTACCTTACCTGCATTTTGTAAGTTGCTATTTTTTTTTTCACCAACCATCAGCTGTTCTGCTGTGCTAGGTGATTTAGATTAGCTAGAAAGAAGGAAATCGTTGGATTTCTTGCTTTCCAGGTCATCTAAAAGTAGAGCTGAACCTTCCTTAACACTGAAGCTTCTATTTTTTAGTGCAGACTCAGGTAGCAGATTGCAGAATCATAGATCTCTAAGTGAATCTTTGATTCTGTGAGCAACTCAATCTTCCTGCCTGCTTTGCCTGATTTTGGGTAAAAATTGCTCTTTTTTTAAAATAAAAAATTCAATATTTACATAAATATTTATAATATTTACATACAAGCCATGCTCAGCCAGTCACATGACCACCAAGCCATGCCCACAAATTAGGCCATGCCCACAGAGCCTGTTGTTAAGAAATTTGAATCCCGCCCCTGTTCCTTCAGCAATAATTATGACTTATGTTTTGTACTTATCAATAGTCACTGGTTTACCAATGAATTCACTAGTACAAATAAAGGCATGCAAGATATTATTGTAATATCACAGAATCTCTGTCATATTCATGCATATGCAGGATCTTTTCATAGGTAGAAAATACTGCATTTTGCAAAACAGATAGATCGTACCCTTATCTTACCTAGGTTTTACCCTGCTCTACAAACATCACTGCACCTACCTATGACATCTATGTTGCAAATGCTGGTTTTAGACAGTATAAAGTGTCTTTAGTCTAACTTTAGGCCAAATAATGAGCAATAGTTCAGCATTGCTGAAAAGTTCAGATAGTCCTCAACTTACATCCATTAATTCAATGACTGAATGAAAGACAAATGACCTATCATTGCAGCACTCCTGCAATCATGTGATGAAAATGCATGCACTTAGCAACCCACCCGCCCTTATAATTGACTATAGGGATATTGCAACTGCCCCCACCCATCAATCTTTCCCCCACATCCTCCCTTGAAGGGTCCCAGATGCCTTGGGTCTCCTCCCGATCGTAGCACACCTTGCTCCACTGAATTGCTTTGAAGGTTGCCTGACCAAAAGAGAAAGTCAATGCAATGTGTGACCTTCCTACAGAGGCCACCTCATGCCATTCCAGAAGCAGATGCCAGAAGCAGTTGTAATTCACACAATCTCTCAGAAAGACATGATTTTTTTCCAAATCACTCAATTTGGAAAATTACGTTCTTCTGAGATTTCCCTAATAGCAATAGCACTTAGACTTATATACCACTTCACAGTGCTTTATAGTGCTTTACAGCCCCCTCTAAGCAGTTTACAGAGTCAGCCTATTGCCCCCAACAATTTGGCTCCTCATTTTACCCACCTTGGAAGGATGGAAGGCTGAGTCAACCTTGAGCCTGGTGGGATTTGAACTTCCAAATTGCAGCTGGCTGCAGAAGTAGCTTGCAGTCCTGCACTCTAACCACTGCACCACAGAGGCTCCTCATGATGATGCCCACTTCCAGAATGGCACAAGGTGGCCTCTGTAGCAAGGCCACACACTGCATTGGCTGGGTGCTCTTTCAGAAAGGTTGGCCGCAATGGACTTAGTTGTGGTTGTAAGTTGAATACTACCTGTAACTATATGGGTTGTACCAGAGATTAATGACTCTTAAGTTTTACATAATTTAAAACATTAAACTAACATGTGCCTGGTACAGAAAGGCAGAATCAGGGACATGAAGCTATTAAGACCTTGCCTCTTTAAAAAGGAAAAGAAAAGAAAAAAGAAATATGAATAGTCATTTGTTTAAGCTTAGTAAAAAAAAAAATCTTGACCTGAAAATGCTCAATAGGTAGGTGAAAATGGTTTGCCTACCTGTACTCCAGGTGCTCCAATTGGACCTGGTGCTCCCTTGGGGCCTGAAGATCCAGGTGGGCCTGGTGAAAAAAAAAGTATGAATATATTTTAAGGATTAGCATATTACTTAATGCTCATGTGCATTCTGATGCAAATACCAATGATGAATTAAAAATTGCAAGATTTCAGGTTTTCCTCAAGCCAATGATATTCTGATATGGTTGGATTACAAATTCTGACATTCCCAACTGCCATGAGTGTCTTAAATGGTTTAATTAACCTCTTATGCCTAATATATCTAAAGGCATCACTCAGAAGCATCATCTAGGGTTCATCTATCTGTTCCTTTTAGTTGGAGGAGAAATGCAGAGGATTCCAAAAAAGTGGTCTTTGGGTCTCACTAAAAACAGCATAGGGAGAAGGATAGACAATGATCTTGATTTGTTATCTTTCTATTATAAGGATGTGTTTTGTCATTGTTGGTGCTTTCTTTCAGCTTCCACCACAGGTTGATTATAAGCTTTAAAGTTCACACAACACTTCTAGAATATCAATTTATGGCTGATGTGCAGGACTGGAGAAATCAAATGATGGTCTACCAAACAGAGTTGCTGCTTGTTTGCCGCTAGGACAAGAATCAAAAAAAGGCTTACTTTGATAGGCTGTTCCAACCCATCAAGGAACTGGATTTGCCTTTGATAGTCAGAACTTCAGGTTAATATTCCAATCCTATTTCCCACTTGATATTTATATTTAATAACATTTGGCATTCCATATCATTTCAACAGTCAAGAGCAAATAGGATTTAGAGCCTGACATGCAAAGATTGGAAGCTTGTAACAATACAGAGATGCCGTACAATAGTATTTTTCATTTAAACACCAAACCCTGATCTCATATAGTGATGTTTGGCAATTTCACTCCAGAAAACCCATTTATGGCTGATATGCAGGACTAGATAAATTGAAATGCTGGATAACCAATTCTCAAACTTTTAATTTTGCTCATTTCCAATAAATAAATAAATAAATAAATAAATAAATAAATAAACCAACTTGAAAGTCAATTTATTTCCGCCATTCTGCAACAAGTTTTGGCAAGATGTAATAGAACAGCCAGATTCATTTTACTTTTTTTTTTTTTTTAAGTAAAACAGCCTGAATAAAAAACAAGTGGTGACACAGTAAGGATCTCTGAATTAGATAGGGTTAAGGAGATTTACTGAGAAATTTAAAGGTATTACAGGGGCTAGGGGTAGTATCAAACCTGAACAAAAGTTTACACCTCCAATTTGTTTTGATTTATGCCTCGAAAGCAGCAAGAAACTGTTGTGATTTCGTTGCAATTCTCTATTGAAATTTGAGTGGTTTAGGTTGCCTGCACACCTTCCTTGCTTTTAGGAAACAGTGCCAAGAACTGAAACGTAAGTGTTTCTGCAAGCAAAGCAGGTGCTCTTTCCTTGAACTGGTGACAGATCTGGACTCCACCTACATAACTTGCCAAGCATAATTTTGGATCCAGCTTCCAAATCTCTGCCCTAGAGAATTCTTGTGACTCCAGACAGGCTAGAACTTCCCGCCGTCTCTTTCCTAACAAGCGTTGAGTTCTTCCTGGCATGCAGCAGCTCACTGCTTGGCAGAAGGAGAAGACTCATTTGGGCTGATCTGCTTGCTAATGCTGCATCGTTAAGGAATTGCCTTCAAATGGCTTCACCCTACCTGGAAAAAAAAAGTGTGTGTGGGGGGAGTGATATAATTTCTTCCAGACTCCGACTATTAATTACATTTGCCAAATCTTTGGGGAGAGGGAGGGACCTGCTGTGTGGGCTCCTTCCAAACTTAGCCTTAATTGTTTCAGTTGAAACCCCCAAGAGCTCCAGACGCTCACCAGGGCAATTGAATCTGCCTCCATAATTAATGCAACCCTCATATATCAAAGTCTGGGATGAAATGAGCTGAAGGCTCAGTGCAGGAATGTGGTAATAAGAGAAAGGACGTCTTGTCATCCTGATGGAAGGTCACTTTTGAGTGCCTCTGCCATAGACAAATCACTTAAGACAATTTCTTTTTAAGAAAAAAAGAAAGCAGAAATAAATAAATGAAGATTACAGTTAGAAGTACAGGCCGGTCTAATGGAAGGAAGAGCTTTTTAACTATCGTGATTTAATTCCTTATTGTTGGGTGGACTGAAAAGATTGGTGTCATCTGTGGCTCTATGATCTTCCCCTCAACTCCATTTTTTTGGGAAGGGGGATTGAGGGCGGAGTCAGTTCACAATTATTATGTTTAGTGGGAGTGATAGTTTCAGTAGTTGGGTAAGAGAGCAAAGGGCGTTTTAAAAACAAAGTTAAATCAGGGCAACTGGACCAAAGGATATAAAGTTGTCCTGATTTAACTTTTAAAATATATATTTTGGCCTGGGTAACTGAGTCTTCTTTGACATTGCACTCTTGAGGACATTGAGAGTTTTTCTTTTCTGTATGTAAAGCAATCATGGGCAATTCCACAGAGCTGTGATGGTGCATTGGTTAGAGTGCAGTACTGCAGGCTATTTCTGCTGACTGCTGATTGTCAGCAGTTTGGCAGTTCAAGTCCCACTGGCTCAAGGTTGACTTAGATTTCCATCCTTCTGAGGTGGGTAAACTATTGAGGGCAAGATGCTGACTCTGTAAACCTCTTAGAGAGGGCTGTAAAAGCACTGGGAAGCAATATATAAGTCGAAGTTCTATTGCTAGTGCTAATCCGCTGGCCACATATGGCCAGATCCATTTTTGTAGGCAGGCAACTGCTCCTCAGAGATCACACCACTGAAATTTGGCAGTAAATTGCACTTTACTTTGGTATCTTATTGTTTTGTGTTTCTTTTTCTTCCCCCCCTCCCCCCAAATTAAGACCTCAAATAGATTGTTTAAGCTTCTGGCAGGCTTAAAACATAAACTTTTCAAGAATCCCTCCAAACTGATAAAAGAAAGCCCTTTTTTCTCCACCTCCCCCAACCATGTCAACCTCTCAAAGGAAATTGCAGAAGAAATTTATTCACCCTTACTGTAAAACTGGGGAGAGGGGATGTTCTGTGCAGTACAATTACAGCGCATGGGAATACTTATAAAATTGCTGCCACAGGAGTACAAATGGCTACGCTATAAAACAAATAATTTACCTGCATCTCTGTTCTGTAGGCTTTCTCTTACACCCCATGAGGTAACCACAGCACAGGTAGTCGTCAATTTACAACCACAATCGTGATCAGAATTTATGTTGCTAAGCAAGGCAGTTGTTAAATGAATCATGTCCAATTTTATGATTGTTAAGCAAATCACTGCAATTACTAAATGAATCAAGTTATTAAGTGAATCTGGCTTCCCCCACTGATTTTTATTGTTGGAAGCTGCCTGGGAAGGTCACAAATGGTGATCACATGATCCTGGGATGTTGTAATCATTGTAATTACATGGTAATTGCTAAGCATCCGAATTGTGATCATGGGACCATGGGAAATGTGATAAAAGTTGTAAGTGCAAGGACTGGTTGTAAATCATTTTTTCAGTGCAGTTGTAAAACTTCAAACAGTCACGAAACAAATGGTTGCAAGTTGAGGGCCATCTGTGTACCAAAGAACACAATTGTGTTAAGAGGCCAGTAGATGAAACATTGCTGCAAGCAAACTTCCTGTTTTATTCTGTTGGTTTAAAAAATCATTTTAGAAAAAAAATCTGGAGGGACAGAAAACCTGGTCAAGCATCAAGAAAAGCATTTGAGTTCATACTGGTGAACATGGATGTCATATTATTTATTCCTTGTGTAAAGGTGGTTTTAGGTTTTCATAGGATCCCCATCTCAAAATGTTTTAATTTTTAATATAGTAAATAATGTTAGATACAACCCACCTAAAGCAAAATTCTTTTTTTTTTTTTGGGGGGGGGGTGGCTCAATCATTGTTAGGAATATAAAGGGATCCTAAGATCGAAATGTTTGAAAAATTGCCTAAATGTGTGGAAAGCTGGCAGACTAATAAATCTGAAAAGTTGTTAAATTGCTTCATATTCTTAGTTTTGCTATTCTTTGTGATGGCGATAGTTGCCAACCCTTTAAGGGAAACCAACTACACAAGTTTGACTGGACAGACTATAGAAATGGTATCTTCAAAAGCTGTGTTTTCCCTTTCTTTCTTCTTACAGTTAAGGAAGAGTCAGTTTGAATTTTTTTCTAATCCTTTCTATATTTCCTGGGCTTAAAGTGGACTTTATTTTTAATTGTTGCTGCATACTTTCTTCAAGATCACCTCTGTGGCTCTCCCCAATGGTGAGCACAGCACTGCTTATCGTATGAACAGTTCTTAGCTGAAATTTCGATTCACTTGTGGGAAATCTCCTTCTCGTAAATTGGTGAACTGTGACTAATTTTCTGCCCAATGGCAACTATAAAGCCATCCCATCTCAGAAGCCATACGAGTTTCACACGTGTTCTCAAAACTCCAGATACACCCCATCAATCTCGAACTTCTGTTACAGATGAAATGAATCCATTTGTTTGGACCATTGTGTGCCAACCTCCACAACTTTCAGATGTATGGACTTCAATTCTCACCTCAACAACTTTAAGACGTGGGGGAGATTCTGGGAATTGGAATCTGCACAGCTGAAAAATGCCAAAATTGACAAATCCTGGTTTAGCGAATCAATTTCGGCATTTTTCAGCTATGCAGACTCCAATTCCCAGAATCTCCCCCATCCACACATCTTAAAGTTGTTGAGGTGGGAATTGAAGTCCATACATCTTAAAGTTGCTGAGGTTGGCACACACTGGTCCAAACAAATGGATTCATTCTGTCTGTAACAGAAGCGCGAGATTGGTGGGATGTATCTGGAGTTTTGAAAACACATGTGAAACTCATATGGCTTCTGAGATGGGATGGCTTTATAGTTGCCATTGGGCAGAAAATTAGTCACAGTTCACCAATTTACGAGGAGGTTTGAGAGTCCCTCTAACTCCCACTTCTCTACTAGGATGGATGTTTCCTTTCTCTGCTTAACTTTGCCTCTCTGGGGAACAAAGTTCCAAGCTGCAGCTGTCATATTCTTATCAACCAAGAACACTTATGCAATCTCATTGAGTCCCTGAAAAATTCTTGAAAACAAAGATGATCGTTCAAGCTGCCACTTTGTTTGCTTCCCATTTATTTTTCCAACTGGAATACAGATGGAAAGATCGAGGGTTGGATGTTAAAAAGAAAAAAATTAAGTGTGTCAAACGAACAGGTTCTAGACGTGATTACCTTGGAGCATTTCAAACACAGTTATTGCTTGATTCCTTGGTTTCTATCAATCCAACTGTCTTACCTGGCAGCCCTATGGGTCCTGGTGCCCCACGAGGTCCTGGCAAACCAGTCAATATAGTATCAATGACAGTAGATGCTAACTGCGGCTCTCCATCTGTAATAGCAAGAAAAAGAGGTGAGGCATCATTGCATGTTAAATTATGAAATGCATGTGACTATGAAATGCATGTGACCATCTGGTGATTTCCCTGGCTTGCAGGTGAATAGAAAGGCAGAGCTGGACAGTCCTTCCATTCCAATCCCTTTCGGTCCATGTTTTATAGTATAATACAAGATGCAGCTACAGAATCCTGATTGTTTGCTGTCTAGCCTCCAAAGAGAGGAAGCCTTGTATGTCTTCAGACAGTTATTTGCATTGTCGAATGTCTCTTACCATTAGAGTAAAAAATTCTCCTAATGTTGAGCCAAAATCTGTTCCCTGTAATTTCCCTTTAATTGCTTCTAGCCCTACCCTCTGGTGAAACAAAAAAAAAAAAAAACAAGTCTGAACAATACTGGAATAATTACTAGCATGCGTCTTTTCCATTTTTCCTTTCGTTCACTGTCCTGAAAATTCACCCCATCTTCATTCTGCTCTTTCTGAATTCTGGCTTAAAAAGAACACCCAATGTTAATTTCCAAAATTAGTCCCGGTAGGCAATAGTCCCTTTGACCTATCTGAAGCTTTCCTCCATCCTTTTGTTTTGGATCTGCTGGCATCTGTTAATAAAAGATTTCAAAACAGTGGTTTTCTTGCAATCCTATGTGATGGCACCAAAGTTTTGTTTTAATGCAGTATCCAAGTAATATACTCCACAACTCCCATGTTTTGCTATAGTATTTGAACTGTCTTACACTTTTGTACTATAATGTAAGACTGCTGCTTTCTACAGCACTTTATGAAAGTGTAAAAGGGGCCCATTAAACAAAAATTAACCAAAAAACCTTAACTGTTGGAGGGTGTTCCAATTTCTCTTTTAATACAGGCATTCCTTGCTTAATGATTTAGCAATTGTATGAAGTTATGACAGACTCCTCCCCAGAGCTATTTATAACCCATTTTCAAAGTTCTGATAGCTGCACACACACATATACCTGCAGTCACATGTTTGCATTTTGGGCTGTTAGCAACTGGCTTGCATTTACAGCCATTTGCAGTATTTCATGGTCAACTGACTGCAATTTTCGCAGATTTTGCTGATTTCCTATTTCCAGCAAAAACAAGACATTTGGGAAAATGCAGTGATCTTACAACCATAACTTACAAACATAATTCTGGGCTCGATTACAGCTGTAAGTTGAGGACTATCTGTAATGTGTATGTGTCTCTATGTGTCTCTGTGTACTAAAGCCAATAAATTCTGAAAAAACACCCAATCTTGCTATGCTCCCTTATTCTTCTGAATACCTCCCTCTTGTCTTGGACTTTCTGGTTAATTTATAATATATTGGTAAGAAAACTAAGAATGATTGAAAATGCTGGAAACAGGATTATGAATTGAATTGGTGTTTTCTCATATTTGTTTGTCCTTTTTAAAAGCAACCATGAACATTCAGATAAAACATTGTTTTTTCCGTCTTCTCCCCTTCCAGAATGAAATCTTCAATAGTGTTGGAAAAAGAGCATCAGAGAGAGATAAGCTAAAGTCAACTGAAGAAAATAAAATAATGAAAAGGGTATGTGAAGAGAAGCAGGGATATAGCTCACAAATCCAAGAGAAGAATTTATAGGGCCTGAAGTGCAAGGTAAAAACAAAAGTTTGGGCCATGAGATGTATACTATATATAGCCCAACAATCCCCAAATTCAACTTTCCCAACTTGGTCACTCCCGCAATTCTCCCAGCCTTTGGGCACACTGACTTAAACCAGGAGTTAACAGCATCTTTAAAAAGCACACAGTATTGTGCTTCTCCTAATTTTAAGAATCGAAAATGCTAAACTCTTACAAGATCTCACTTCTGAACAGAGACTTTTCAAGAGTTGGTTTATCAAGTGAAAGTGGATACTGAAGCATTATTATCACCATCACCAAGATCATTGCCATCATGATCCTTGACCACCATCTAGTGGCACTACAGTTGCTGAAAAAGCAACTTTTTCTTCCTGTTCCTAAGTACTAAAAGAGGAATGTGCCAATACTGATGGGAACATACCAATTTCAACATTTTATTTATTCAGGATATTGAAGTAGAATAGAACAGGTCAACAAGTGCAAATAAAAAGAAGAATACTGCAAAGTATTGAAGCCAACCCAACAACAAGATAAACTATCTGAGTTATTAAAAGGAACTTTTTTTTCCTTTTTTTCCTCCCAACAACAGAAAGAAACAGTGATTTAAGCTGAAGAACTATGAAATCCTGTAAAGTGATACAGTTTGAATTGACTTGAGGTTGGTACCCTTCCAGTTACAGCTGTCATCAAAAAGCTACCCAAGATAGCTTAAAAGTTCTTTTTGCTAGATTGGTCTTCTCATACTGAATGCCCTGGAATTCCTTGACAGTAGAAACTTTTCACAGCAATGGCTCAGAATGATGGGAACTAGGTCTCAATACACCTGGAGTACTCCTGATGAAGGAGAAAGCAAAAATCAGCTTCATGCAGAAAAGTCTGAAAAAAAACAGCTTGATCCAAGATTAGGAAGATAGAAAAACTAATGATGTTTTTTTGATGGTTGGAGAAGATTCTTGAGAATACCATAGACCGCCAAGAAAACAAACAAATGAAATGGAGTTCTCATTTAAGGCACAAATGACAGGCTCAAATTATCATACTTCAGATACCATATGCAAATATCTATTCCCTTGAGAAGTCCATAAAGATGGGAACGGCGAAAGAAAGAGGAGAACAGGACGATCAACAGCAAAATGTTAAGACTCAGTTATAGTGGCAATGGATGGCCCACTGGAAGATCTAGAAGACTAGGATAGGAACATCATAGGGGATGAAATCTATTTGTATGGTTGTTAAGAACTAACACTAACTTGATAATAAACATCAAAGCAGATGACCTCCAAGATCCCTTCCAACTCTGCTATTCTATGTATAATCATAGTCACCAGTGGTTTGCCACTAGCAGTAGCCTTTTCACCATTACCTAGGTTCTGCTTCCCTCTGCTGTTAGTAATCTGAAGTTGCAGCTTAAAGTTTTGCAACAAGTTATGTAAAGCATATTGCTTCCCAAAAGTTGGTTTCACCTTTCTGAGAAGAGTTAATCTGAAAATAGATGAAGGTGACAGCTAAAGGCTAACTTTGCAGACAAAAGGCCTTGAAACTGAAGTGGCCAAGCAGATCTGATGAGCAATCCACAAGCAGCAGGACCAAAAGCTATAAATTAAATACTTGAAAGGATCTAACATAGGAAATGAGTCTAAACTGTCTCTAGTCTAAACTGTTCCAAAATAAAGCTCACAGAATAATGAATTTTATTTTCGGAAGACAGATTCCAGTTAAATATGAAACTTCCTAACACTAAGGGCAGCTTGAAGCCAGAACCAATTACCCAGAGAGATGGGAGGATATATTTGAGGATTTGTGTTATTTATTTATTTTTTCAAGAAGATATTGAACATGGGAGTTTTAATTTGGATTAAATTAAGGAGGGGGTGGCTCAAATATCAGCTTCCTAGGATTCTGTCAAATCTGGAACTTCCATTTGGGTAAATTATGGAGATTCTCAGCCATCCAGATCCTGGTTGTCCCAAAGGTGCTTTTTTCAAGAGGTAACTGGACTTTCTGGTTTTTCTTTGAAGACGTTTCGCTTCTCATCCAAGAATAAGACAGGTTAATTTCACAATTTCAGAGCTGAAGAAGCTTCTTGGATGAGAAGCGAAGCGTTTTCAAAGAAAATCCAGAAAGTCCAGTTGTCTCTTGAAAAAAGCACCTTTGGGACTTCCATTTGGGTAATGCAACTGTTTCCATGAATCAACAATGTGGACACTCATCTTAGTCTTTCAATACTTCCATTTTCTGATGTTAGCTGCCTTCAATATTCAAATAAAAATAAAAAGGATAGAATAAATTGAATAAATAAAATAGGTTAAATAAATATGAATAAATACACAAGTATGTAGAAAACAATTTGTTTAATAATCGCTTTTCAGAATTGCTTATGCAAAGTTTCATGGATATATTCAGGACTGGCTGAAATATTAGGCAAACTTGAGCAGCTTCAGCTGCACTAGACAGATAAGGCCAAGAAATCAATTTCACAGGAAGGTTAAAGTTGCCTTTATTGAGACTGGCTTTAGTAAACGAATCATGGAGGTCTGACTGAGCTGGGCTTTCTCCTCCTTCTTATAGTTAAATGAATTATGCCCCTTTTGCCTACACAATAGAATCTGCACATCTCAGCCAAAGTCATCTTCCTTACTCTCTACTCTCAAGAGGCAGACAGGGACATACAGTGAGTTAGGGCAAGTTCTATCTCCCTAATCTGCAACAAATGTTTTATTGCATTCAAGGTAATGTTCAAGGCTTTCTAGAATTGCTTTCCCAAGCCATTTGCTCTGAGATGATCCTTCTAGAAATGCTTTGGGAGGTGGCTATCATGTGTACCTACACAGGCAGCCATTCTGGAAGCCTCACAAAATGTGCTTCAGAGGGAGCTCTCAGAGGCCAACTGATCTAGAGCAGGGGTGTCAAACTCAAGGCCTGCGGGCCAGATTTGGGCCACATGGTGTTTCGATCTGGTCCGTGGGATCAACCAGAAAACAGTAAAGGACCAGGCTGCAGTGCCTCTGCCAGCAAAAACGGAGCTCTGTTTTAGCTGGCAGAGGGTTGCAGGAGGCCGTCACAGCTGAAAACGGAGCTCGCAAGAGCTGTGCACAACCTTCCTGAGCTCTGTCTGGCAGAGGGATGCAGGAGGCCATCACAGCCAAAAACCGAGCTTGGGAGCCTGTTTTCTCTAGCAGAGCACTCGGGGCACCAGAGGTACCCCCAACATGAGTGACATCAAGCTGCTCACACCCACCCGGGCCATGGCCTCCCCAGCCCTCCAAGGTCAAACACAACCCTGATGTGGCCCTCAATGAAATTGAGTTTGCCACCCCTGATCTAGAGGATAAAAGTGGTCTTCCTGTTGATGGAAGGGGCAATCGAGAGGAAAAAGGGAAATCATGGCAGGTCTCCTCCCACCCATGGGTTCTCTCCAGTAACTTTTAAGGCATATCTTATAACTGCAATCATATTTTTTTAATTTGTCCTGAATGACCAATATTGAAATCAATATATTACATAGTCTCCATCTCAATTGCTCTTTCTCTCTCTGTCATATCTTCACCACCCTTCGGTCACAGGAGTTGAGAACATGTTGCCCTCAAGACAGCCTTGATATCCAGCTTGTTTATTAATTAATGTATTAATCAAATGTATATAGCCTCCCAACTGCCAGAGGAACTCTGAGTAGCAAACAATAAAAATAAAATGCAAATTTATAGTTAAGAATAAATAGGTTGAAGCCCCTAAAAAAATCTCCATTTTAACATCTAGACATACCCACATTCTGTCAAACAGTGGGCAGCAAAATAGTCATTTTAGCCCAACATTTACATTAAGAGCCGCAGTAGTGCAGTGGTTAGAATGCAGTACTGCAGGCTACTTCTGCCGACTGCCAGCTGTCTGCAATTTGGCAAATTGAATCTCACCAGGCTCAAGGTTGACTCAGTCTTCCATCCTCTAAGGTTGGTAAAATGAGGACCCAAATTGTTGGAAGCAATAGGCTGACTCTGTAAACTGCTTAGAGAGGGCTGTAAAGGCACTGTGAAGCAGTATATAAATCTAAGTGGTACTGCTGTTGCTATTTTGGGAATGTCCACTGTTCCCTCCACCATGGTTTTCTTTCCTTGTTCTAAACAGTCCTGAACATTTATTGCTTTTCCAATGGGAATTATCCAGTCTCTTGATCATTTTAGCTCTCCTATCCAATACTTCTTTTCACTTCAGAAACCACTGGGAGGATATTTCATTTTGGAAAGAGAATGTGTTGAACAGAAGTTTTCAAATTACCATAATGCAGAGCAATATTTTTTCAACTGGGGCAACTTTAAGATGTGTGGACTTCAACTCCTAGAATTCCCCAGCTGTCCACACATCTTAAAATTGCCACAGTTGAAAAACACTGATGTAGAGAATAAGCATGATGATCTTGACCCTGGCAATACATCTTGCATATCTCCATCAAGGTCATCTTCCTTACTCTCTGCAGAGTTCGCTTCCTTGCCTTTTCTCTAGGTTCAGATCACACACAGAGGAAGAGAAAAATAATCAAAAGAAATTACAGATATTCTTCCATCTCTCACTCTTTTTGTACTTGCAGAAATTCAGAGAAGACAGGGTTGTTGGAAGCAAGAGAGATGGCATAAAGCAAGATGGCAGAGAAATGCCAGAATGGGCGATAATAACAAGAACTTCAACATATGCCCATCAGTAACTTACCTTGGTGGCCATCCCTGGTTCAACACAATTTTTTTTTTTGCAAAAGTAGGTTACATATATTTATTATTTATGAGTCATGGTGGTGCAGTAGTTAGAGTGCAGTACTGTAGGCTACTTCTGCCAGCTGCTGGCTGCCTACAATTTGGCAGTTCGAAATCTCACCAGGCTCATAGTTGACTCAGACTTCCATCCTTCCAAGGTGGGTAAAATGAGAACCCAGATTGTTGGGGGCAATAGGCTGACTCTGTAAACCACTTAGAGAGAGATGTAAAGCACTGCAAAGTGTTATATAAGTCTAAGTACTACTGATATAGTTCCTCGCTTTTTTTATTCAGCAGCTCAAGACATTTGTTCCTCCTGTTTCTCCCTACAGCAGCCCTGTGAGGGAGTTTGAGTTGACAGTGAGCAACTGGTACCAAGGAGCTTCCATGGCTGAGGAAGGGCTCAAACAAGGGACTTCCCCCTCCTAGTTCAGTACTTTCACCAGTATACCTTAACAGTTCTTTATGTGCATATACATATACATGGGTATGCATTTCTTTTTCAAACCATGTGTAAACCTACTTTCTTTTTCACCACTGGGCTGCAATGAGTAAAGAACTCCTTGTTGAAATGTTAATGGGAGATTTGGAGATGCAGGAGGCCCCGGTGGCCCTGGTGGACCAGGAATCCCTGTCTCACCAGGATATCCTCTAGGTCCTGGAGGTCCAAGTTGTCCTAGAATTCAGACCAAAGAAAGAGTCAGGATTCTTCAGAACACTGGAAGCTTGTTGGCTTTGCTGAGGATTAAGCTGAGCCTTAAGGCATCTGTCACAGAGCCTATTTGTTAATGCAAAAAATCTTGCTTCAGAATATGTGTAACATTGATAAAGGAAGGACAATTTCCTATCACAGCTAAGGCATGGCCAAGCATGATTCATTCCTAACCTCCCCACCCCACCAGTTTATCAAACCACTTCCTCCCAACATTGGATTATCAAACATAAATATTTTGCATGCCAAGTGTAGGCATTGGTGGAGAAAGTCCTGGCTGTGAGTAGAAGACCAGAGCAAAAGAGTATTAATGCTCCAGGGTGGATGACTCTGCCTATCGAGATGAGGTGGACTGCTTGCTTATGTGGTGTGGAGACAATAACTTGGTCCTTAAAACCAATAAGACCAAGGAAAAGATCAGACATCCAGCCTTTGCTTATCAATGGAGACCAAGTGGAGCAAGTGGCCAGTTTTAAGTTTCTGGGTGTTATCATAAAAGAGGACCTGACCTGGGACACTCACATTGCAGCACTTATTAAAGGAGCCCAACAAAGATTATACTTTCTGAGGCTTCTCAGGAAACAATAACTGAATGAAAAACTGCTGGTGACCTTCTACCGCTGCACCATAGAGAGTATCCTCACCTCAATAACTGTCTGGTTTGGTTCTGCAACCCAACAGGACAGACACAGACTTCAAAGGATAATTAGGATTGCAGAAAAAACAATTACTACCAACCTGCCTTCAATCGAGGATCTGCATACTACACAAGACAAAAAGAGGGCTGTGAAAATATTTACAGATCCCTCACATCCCGGATATAAACTGTTTCAACACCTATCCTCAAAACGATGCTATAGAGTACTGCACACCAGAACAACTAGACTCAAGAACAGTTTTTTCTTGAAAGCCACCAGTCTGCTAAACAAATAATTCCCTCAACACTGTTCAACTATCACAAAGTCTGCACTACTATGACTGTTAATCTTCTCATCACTCCTTATCACCCATCCCCTCCCATTTGTGACTGAAGGACTGTAACTTTGTCACTTGTATCCTTACGATTTATATTGACTGTTTCCTAGTATGATTTGATTGCTTATTGTACCCTATGACTGTTATTAAGTATTGTACCTTATAATTCTTGGCACTTGGATCTTTTCTTTTATGTATATTAAGAGTATTTGCACCAAGACAAATTCACAAATTCCTTGTGTGTCCAATCACACTTGGCCAATAAAGAATTCTATTCTATTCTATTCTATTCTATTCTATTCCATTCCTATTTCTATTCATCTTAACTTACTGCATCTCTGTATGGTTTGCCAATTGCACAGTGGCAGATAGGAAAGCACTCCAGAGGATTAATGTCTTTGCCCAGAAAAATCATTGGTTGTCCTCTCCCCTCTTTGGAAGAACTTTATAGCTCCTGCTGCCTTAAGAAAGTTCAAAACACTCTCAAAGATCCATCTCATCCTGGGAACCCTTTTTCTGAACTATTACCATCTGGCAGACAGTACAGAATAATAAAAAGAAGGACAAATAGGCTGAAAAACAGCTTCTATCCCAGGGCAGTAACTAGACTGAATGCTACTGTATAGTGCAATATTAATGCAATATCAGGTTTTCAATTCAAATGTATAGAATGTGAAGGATGTGTGTTTGTGTTTTTATTTTTATCGTTATAATGTACACTGAAGATGGCATTTAATTTCATTCTACAAGGTGCTATGACACTAAAGTAAATTAAACTAAACTAAGAACCAAGACATAAGCCAGCTTGAAAAAAAAAAGGTCCAAATGGTACAGGAGTACATACCAACTTGAGGAGAATGGGATGCTCAAGTGAGCTTCAGTTTGAAGGTGAATTTTTTTTAGTCCTCTCCAAAAAGACTGAATGGTTGGCCTGGATGGGGAAGCATCCTCAGTCCAGCACAGAAGGTTGCAAAGAACTTTGCAGGTAGTACTTGTTTTATAATCTTTGTCTTTAATGACTATTTGCAGTCTCGAAAGAGGTGCATTTCAGCTCATAAAGCACTTTTAGCCATTGTAAAAAGTTATGTTACTCTCCCCCACCTCCAGTCAGTCACATGACCACATTTTGGGTGCTTGGCAATTTGTTCACATTTATACTTGGTTATCAAGTGCCCTGTTATCATGCACGGAGGCAAAATCCTTCCTTATGCTGGAGGAATGGACTTCAAAGATGGCGAAAATATTAGCAGGCAGAGGGAAGACACATTCAGATTTGCAAAATTCTATTACCATAACCCTATAATCAAAGTAGTTTTGGTATTTATAACTTTGGTTATCAAGTCTGCTCTGAAACCACCTCCCCTTTCCTATCTTTATCTACAAGAGAATTGGGGGGGGGGTCAAGTTCAAGACTTTTTCTGAGTAGTGCAGTGGCCTAGAGATGGAGCTCTCGCCTTGCAATCAGATAGAGGCAGGTATTTCTCTCTGGGCACAATGAGAATTTATCTGCTGAACAAAACTCCACATTGGTGACAGGAAGGGCATCTGGCCAGTAAACCCTCAGCTCCATTCAGTTGCCCAGACTCCATCTCACAAGGGATTATGGGGTCATTAAAAGATGATGACAATGAAGTCTAAGACCTGTTCTCAATTTCTGCTTTGGACTCAGATTTCTCTGACAATTGTCTTGATTGCAGCTCTTCCTCTTTATTACTCAAGGTTATTTTCACAACTCATTACACTTATCCAGGTGCACTCCACCAGCACTCCAGGTGGTAGAGGCATGTCCTGTTTCATGCTTATTTCCTGCAGCTTCTGAGATGATATGGTCAAAAACCCTTCATGACATTGTCCTGTCCCACTACCCTTTCACCCTTTACCCTTCTTTGCCTACAAAATTGAGAACCACTCCATTCTAAAAAAAGAAAAGTAACGACTTGTTCTGAACTGTTCAGATAAAACCCCTGGATGAGTTAAGATCTAGAAGCCCTGATCTCTGGAATTGCAAAAACGAGATATGAGGTTTACTCATGAATTTCTTTTTATATTTCAGTTGTTTAGATTGTGAAGTGTAAGCAGCTAGAATATACAAAGTAAGAAGATGTCTCTCAAATTTGTGGAAATGTTTTCTGTCCAATTTCTAGGCATGCTTATGTTGTCACATATCTGAGAACAAATCGATTGATGAGTTAGAATGTTTATTTACATGGCACCATTTTTCTACAACCTAGTGTTCTCAAGATACAACTTCCACCTTCCCAGGCCAGGCATTATAGTCTAAAAACCAAGGGAATATTTCACATTTAATAGAATTGCTTACGTCCCAATAAATTAGAAATATGATTCGAAGTAATGTTAAAAAATATCAATGGCTTTTTTCCCACTTCTATCATATGTATTGAATGCCATGCAGTTTCTAAGTGCAAAACTGTTCTAAAAATATAAAGCATACTACTACTCATGAGAAATTGTTGCCTTTGATCATGCATGTGATGTTCATTAATAAAATGAGGACTTACTTACGATAAATCACATAAAAGTTCTTAAATGGAATAAATTACAGACACTTTTTTTAAGTTTTGGAAACAAACTGCTTTAATGACAGTTAAGCATTGGGATTAGGAAGGATAGCCAAGAAGAAAATTCAATTCAGCCATCAAGACTGAAGATTTGTGTTTGAGTGTGCTGGGCTCCAGGTCCCAGAAGTCCTTTCCTGTAATCTAAATCACTGTACTAATGGGAACTATGGGAATATGATTCATCTGGAAGCTGCAGAATTGCCATGTAGCATGTAGCCCAACTCCAAGTATCTTCATGGAATTTGCCAACTCAGCAGAGGTGGGATTCATTTTTTTTTTACTACTGGTTCTGTGGATGTGGCTTGATGGGCATGGCAGGGGAAGGATACTGTAAAATCTCCAGTCAGAGGTTTGCCGGTTCTCTGAACTACTCAAAATTTCCACTACTGGTTCTCCAGAACTGGTCAGTACCTGCTGAATACCACCTCTGCAATTCAGGCTCCATATTGTCCTCGCATAAGTATAGCTGCTTCTGTCCTAACTCCACTCACCTGGTGGTCCAGCTGGTCCTTTTTCACCAATCTCTCCCTTTTCCCCCTTTGGCCCTTGTAGTCCTGGTCTCCCACTTGGTCCTGGAAGCCCTAAAAATACAAGAATGAACATTTTTGTTCAAAGGATAAGCTACAGTATGAAACAACAGGGGGTCAGTAACATATTTCTCCTTTTGGTGCACTGGTTAGAATGCAGTACTGCAGGCTGACTCTGCTGACTGCCAGTAGTTCGATCCTCACTGGCTCAAGGTTGAATCAGCCTTCCATCCTTTGAAGGTCAGATTGTTGGCAGCAATATGCTGACTCTGTAAACCACTTAGAGAGGGCTGTAAAGCACTGTGAGGCAGTATATAAGTTGAAGTGCTATTGCTATGTTTACTCTATGTGTCTGTATGTATCTTTATTACCATCAAAAAAGTTGAATGAGAAACAAAACAAAATGTAAATACGACTTGCCTAATTAAGCAGTCCAACTATAAAATATTAATTAATATTAAACAGCTCATAATGTATCAAGAATAATAATTCACACCTTCCTAATTGAGTCACAAGCTGTGTTCTTAATTGATAAGCACTGCCAAAAATTCAGCTGCAGCAGGAATCTCCTTGAAATTTCTGTCACAAAACAAACATTTTACATATTCAGCATGAGATTCAGCTGCAACTATTTTTAACATGACCCAGATCAAGTCTAAGACAAGCCTCTTTCTCTAACCACTCTCAGATAATTATAGCAGGTCCAACACATATTTGAGTCTGAGAGATAATGTCAGGAAAGAGGAAAAGCTTGAAAAAAATGGGTATGTTTGGTATGGAGAAGAAAAGACTGAAGGAAGACATGATGGCTGTTTTCAAGTATTTGAAGGGTTGACAGGTAGAAGATGAGATAGACTTTTCTTTTTCTGGAAGACAGGACATAATAGGTTTAAATTTAAAAAGAGTATATGTTGGTTGGACATTGAGAAAAATTCCTAAAGGTAAGGGATATTCAAAAATGGACCAACCATTGGAATTCCTCTTCCTTCACTGGAGGTGCTTAAACTGAACCTGAATGACTCCATCAGGTGTAAATGGATTTCTGGACTGGATAGGGCTGGATTACATGAACCTTAAAGCCACTTCAAATTCTGTAATTCCCAGAGCAAAAGGTAAATCAGACCTTGCTAGTAGCTATGTATACAAAACATGCTTAACCAAGTTACTCGAAACTTTAGTGACTCCATTTGCATAGCAACCAACTTTTACTAAGGTTGTTTTTATTTAAGAGTTTGGTTTAGTGGATGGCAAGCTAATCATGTTGTGTGAACCTAGCCAGTTTGTACTTCAATGTATGGTGAGAACCCATAAAATGGATAAATTCCATTGTTAGCATTAAGTACATTGAGCAATTGTATGAAACTATTTCTCACTGCAGTGTCTTTCAAATGCACTGAAAAAACATAGATAATATGATTATTGTTAGGAACTTAAGATATGAGATGAATTAACTGATGCCTGTTCTGAATTACATTCATTCTGTGAAGAATAAGTGAGGCCAATAAATCCCACACAGTCTGGTTCTCCACGGATATAATGGATATTTGTTATATAAAATAATAGTTGGTGATCTCAGGCATAACAGAATTAAAGGAATGCCTGTATGTCATTAATTAATGCTTTGATATATTTAAAAAAAGGTTGCATTTAAAAATAAGATTTGCAGATTAAACAATTATAATACTTTGGACAAGTAATATAATTTGCAGTGAGGAAATTAAACTTTCTTTCCTCATTCCCTTTTCCCTTGTAACCTTTTCCCCCCTCACAGTTACCTCCATTCTGAAATCCCATTTCTCCTGCCCTCTTTCCACATGTAGCCAGCTTAATCATCCTTGAATCCTTTCTCCCAGAGAATGCCTATTTTTTTACTCTTTTCTTTCTGCACTGCTTTCCCTGGAACATTTCTCCCCAAGAGCCATTTTTCACTCAACTAATTTTACCCCTTCTCTTCCCTTTTCCACCCCTTCCCTGTCATTCAGACAATCTTCTTCTACCAGAGGATAGAAAGAGAAAGCTATTGCATATATCATGAGAAATCACCACGAACATCAGTACCTGCTGTACTGGTGGAAGGAAAGCTTAAAAGAAAGACTTCCTCACTCTTTTATCACTCTTTTTCTAAGATTATCATGTGTGTGTTTCTGTGTGTGTGTGTGAGAGAGAGAGGACCGGAGGGAGGGAGAGGGAGAGAGAGAGGGAAAGAAATACAGTGACAGGGAAGTGACGGTCATACCCTTTCAACCTATCCATTACTATGTCAACCAAGGGAAGTTGGTAAAAGAGATTGAGTAGGATAGGCCATTTGGATAAAAGCGACATCACACTTTCATGACACAAGCCTGACATCTTTTATGACGGTATCATAATGATGTCATGCTCATGATGGTATGCAGAAGTCCAAAAGGAGCAGTGTGATGCTGCTTTCATCATTGTGATAAAAGTGACTGTATTTGTGGAAAGCCATGTCTCTAGACATTGTGGATTAGTGAACATTGGAAATAGTTTATTTGCAGAGCTAACTGCATATGGGGAACACTTCTCTCTTTATGGAGATCCAACAGGAATTCCACTTTTCTTGGAAAATGTCTAGACATACCTCTTTCACAAATGGCTGGTTACTTACTTAAATAAATAAGAGACTTGTATATCGAATGATAATGCTATAACTAAGGATCAAATTTCTTGGCCTGAGACCCAGACTTAATGTTATTTGACTGAAATAATGAACCACAAATTCAATGCAGAAAAAAGACAGAACTGGCATGAAATACATGGTATTTCCGATTTTTATGAAAATCAGATCCCAGGAAGAGAACATGAGGCAATCTGCTCACCAACAGGTCCCATTGGTTTCCTCAGGGCTGTTCCTGGATTAGCTAGTGGAATAGCATCAGGCACCACATCATCATACCAAGTGGCTGTAGTTCTTGTCATTGGAAGATCATTGTCTGAAGGTAAAGCTCGTTCTGCAGCCTCAAGTAAAAGGATCTGGATGGAAAACAATGGTCAAAACAAATTGTATACATGAAAGTGACATGGAGACAATCATGTTTATACTTATACCTATTATCTTGTAAATGATTGACAAATCAAATAAATAAATAAAAAATAAATAAATAAACAATCATACTAAGTCTTTTTGAATAGGATATGATGTCTAAATGAAAATCAGGACCAGGAACAGTTCCTAATCAGTCCTTGAGGACTAGAGCAGCCAGAATTTTTCTGGAATAGGATTCTGAACAATTGGCTCAAGGGATGGTATCCTTGAGAAAACTTTGAATTTCTGGATCGCAATCTTTAGTTCCTATAAGAAGAGATTCTGGAACAGATAGGCTGCACCTTAAAAAAACTAAGAATATTTTTGGAAAACATATTGTTGAAGTCATCTGGAAGGCAAAGGAATCTATTTTCTGAAATCAAATTTAAAACACAAGTCTAAAGTCAGTATACTATATTTTACATACACTACAAGATACAGCAGGGAAAATTTTAAAAGAGCATTATTAAAGAGATTAATGCCCATATGAGAAGCAAACAAGCTATCTTAAAAGTCCTTGTATAAGAGAGTTAATATGACATTGAAAATCTTACAGACACTTTTTGGGATGGATATCATAACTGGAATACTGTGCAAGAAAGATGTAATTTGTTCTGAGGAAACAGATCTGACAAATCTGATAAAAGGAGAGAAGTCTCATTATATATAAAGACGCATCTGTACAAAAATTCATAAAGTCACTGGGAGTTTGGCAGCAATAAAATTTAATAACAATAACAATGCAACAGGGAGGAAAATACTGCTGAAAGTGCTTGGGTAAATATTAAGAACAAAAACAAAAATGACGTTGTGGGCATGTACTACAAGCAACTCAATCAACCAGAAGATACAGGTGAAAGTTTTACAGATTGGATGATCAAGATGTCCAGGAAACACTATTGTGAAAATAGAGGATTTCAACTGCCCTGACATGACTGAGAATCATATTCTGCAACAAGTGGGAGATCCAATAGGTTCTTGACATACCTTGTAGATGACTGCAATGGAGGAAGGAACTGGTGAATCAACTATACTGGACTTAATACTTACTAACAAGGATAAGTGGTCAAGAAAATGGAAGTTGTAGGAAGTTGTGCACCATGTACTCCTAGAATTTACTACAGCTTAGGCAGCTGCAAATATTGTATATACAACGTACTGCCCTTGTTTGGTAGTTTCTAGAAAACAGAGCATAGAATCATAGGGACCACACAGGTTTTCTAGTCCAACTCCCTGATCAAGGCAGAAGATGTAATACCATCCCAGTCATATTGCTGTCCAGTCTATTTTTGAAAACCTCCAGTGATGGAGTACTCACAACTCCTGGAGACAAACTATTCCATTGATTCATTGTTCTGTTAGAAAATTTCTCCTTACTTCTAGGTTTCTTTAATAAGTTTTTACCCATTACTTCTTGTCCTGCCCTCTAGTGCCTTAGAGAATAAGTCAATCCCCTCTTCTCTGTGACAGCCTCTCAAGTTTTGGATGACAGTTATCATGTCGTTTCCCCCCCCCCCCCAGTCCTTCTCTTCTATAGGCCAGACATATCTAGCTCCCTCAACAATTCATCATGTGATTTAGCCTCCCGACTCCTTATTAAATTATGTCTGAATTTGTAGGTACATTTATCTATGAGAAAGCATGATTTAATTTACTGGGACTTATTTCTGATTAGATGTGGATAAGACTGCACTTCATCTCATATAACTGTTAATAGTTATTAAGAAAAATGTATTTAAATTAAATGTGTGGAACAAAAACTCTATTTTTCTTTAAATAAATAAGCAAAAGCTTTTTAATGATATGGGAAAAAGTTATAATTTGGGGCCTGGCAGAGAAAGATAATTATATTACAAAAAAGAGTGATTATGCAAAAACTATGTGATCCTTTAGCTATCACACACAGAATCAATCATAACTAGAATTTGTGTAATCTTATGTCCTCACATCCAGGACACCACAGCCCATGCCCTCACGGGGATGCACGATATCAGCTCAGATCAGATAACTGCAAGTTTTGAAGGATTGATCCAGATCTTAGATTTCTAACAGACTATTCATAATCCACCATGAATTTTGCTAAAAGATGCTAGCAGATAGGACAATAAAAACTGGGCTCCAGAGAATCTGGCAAATATATATAGTCCTGACAAATTATACACTGTGAAATCTAATACCTAAGTATAGTTTAAAATAACATATATTATATACACAGGAGTGGGCTTCAAATTTTTAGTAAGGGGCTCTCTGCCCTAATGACTGGTTGGGTGGTCATGTGACTGGGTGGCTGTGCCCAACTTAACATTGCTTCTTTGCCTTAATTACCTAAAAAAGGATATGTACCAAAAAGTTGTTTATTATTTCATGCATTTAATATTTAAATAAAAGCCAGGCTTAATAGTAGTGACTGTGAGAGGGATCTTAGAGTCTTAGTGGAGTTTCTGGTGAGTTACATGATTCTTATCATTTGGGAATTAATCCCCTCAGAGGCTAGTGCCTATGTTATCTGATTTTCTCAATGGCTCTCCCTCGCAAGTGCTGAATGGGTTGTTTATCTAGCTTGCAACACTTTTATGAGATGTGAAATGCTCTTGGCTGAATGCCCAGAATTTCATTTAAGCCTTTTAAGAGCTTTCCTTTGCTGTTTGTCTTTCTGAGATCATTGGGGGCTCTCTGAGCCCCTCAGAACCTTAGCTAGGGGCTCTCCCAAGCCCCTGGAAGCCCTCAGCAGCACACCCACACTATATATAGCCATGTGCATGCAAGGTTTCATGGTTGGTCAAGTGCTGGTGGCCTTGGAAATAAAGATCTACAATAACCCAAAAGAAGAGAATAACAACAAATATGATTAGGCACTCGAGGCTAAAACACATGAAGAATGGTTGCAGGAATTGGATATGTCTAGTTTAATGAAAAAAAATGAAAATCTTAAAAATCTATGCACATTGTATATTCATCCTAAATTTCACTTTCCTGAAGTTGAACTTCAAGAGACTGAATCTCCTGGCCTAAGGCAGCAACAGCCTTATCTCTTTTGACTTCTCCCGTGGGATTGTGCCTACATTATGTGGTGAGATCAGTTCAACTGAATTAGTCTAGGAAATCTCATATAAAAGAAAATTCTCAATCAACCTATCCTCAGCCAGTTAGCCACTGACCCTAGAAGCTAGGTTTAATGGGAAATGTAGTCCACAGAAAAGAAAGAAAAGAAAAACCAGAAAATCCAATTGTGTCATGCCCCTGGTGGAGACTGACTCTGAGGGAGATGAGGAACAGCCGACAAGGAGTGGAAGTATGGCTCTGGAGGTTGTGGAGAAGGCTGGGGAAGGGCTGGCTGGCCAGTCAGAGGAGGACCCAGGCCCATCCCCTCTTCTTCCTAGGGCATGCAGGGAAGAGAGGATAAAAGAAACAGGTGGTTTACGGGGGCGGAGAGGACATTGATCCTCTTCATGGACTGCAGCTGTGAAAACTGGATAAGAGGACAGACATGCATACGGGCCAGTGATGGAAATACAGCGTGGAAATATCTCTAGTTTATTGTTCCTCTCTGAATTTGGCAACCTTCCCAGTGTGTGTTCTGATATCTGTGGACATCTTCAAGCCTGGTTGAAGATGTGGACATCTTGCCTGGTTTTTGTTGTTTTTTTACTATTTATAATTTAAATGGCATTTCCTCCTTCTTGTAACTCCTTGTGTGGGAGTTTTTTTTGACTCCAGTCAAGAATATTTGGAGATTGGAAGCAAGTTAAGGAATAAAAGGGGCTTCACCTTTTTTGTGATTGTTTCTTTTGTATCCCACCCTGGGTCATCACAAATTGCTTCTTGAAAAAAGCACTTTTGGGATAACCATGACCTGTATGGCTGAGAATCTCCCTAGACGATAAAAGGAGAATGACTGAAGTCTTTCATATGAAGCTCTAGGAGATGCTCCAGAAATATGGGATGGGATATTTTAGAACTACTGAGATCAGTGAAGTCAGGTCGATGAAAGCCAAAGGCAAGGAGAATTCTCAGCCATCCAACTGATTTCCCCGAATAATTTACTTACTTTGGCTTCCAAGATATTCAGCCTTTCAGTCATATCTGTGAGCTTTGTGCAATTCATACATTCTAAAAGAAAGAAAAACATTGAGTCGGTTACAACATATGGTTAAAATAAATGAGCAACTCATGTTGATCATGTTTTAATTTTATTTTAATTACTGCAGTGTACTATTTGTACTTAGATTTTCAATTTAAAAAAAAATCCCTGGGGGGAAATTGTAATAATTTATTAACACAATAACATTTCAAAAACAGTATACATTCCTATGTTGAATGCAAATAAATATATGATTAGTTTCATAAAAGAAGCAGATGGATGATCCTTATAATATTTAAAGAGTGGTCTATAAATCAAGCTGGCCTGGAAACAATAATGATAAAAGAATGAGAAATGTTCAAACCAAATTTACTTGCTGGAGAACAAGGAGTAGACAACAGGGTTGTAGATTATTTGGACTACGGTTCCCATCAGCAACAAACAAAAACGGCCAATGAATAAGGATTCTAGTAACTGTTGTTCAGAAGTCTTCAGTTGCTTAAGCCCATGTCCCACTGCACCAACAGATGCAAAGAGGATGTAAAGCGTTAAAAAAAGCTTGCCATCCGTTGGAAAACGCTATGCATCCATTGTGTACTCACTGCATACGTGTTTCATACGCTCTATCCTTTGAGCATCCGTCCACTGAGATTTCATCCGCCCAAGAAGTTTTGAGCTGCACAAAACTTTGTGAACGGATGAACTTTCCACTGTGTACGATGTAAATCCGTGACATCCGAGCAACAAACGTTCTATGTCCATTTATCATCCGTTAAACGTCTGCTGTATCCTCTCTGCATCCTCTGGGCATCCTCGCAACTCACATCCGTTGCAGCTGAAAACGGAAAGAGGGAGGAAACAAAAGGTACACGGAACGTCTACACAGCGTTGGTAGCACGGAAATAGAAAGGATGTGCAGTGAACGGTTTGCATCTGATATACATCCGCTAGGCTTCCTATGAACATCCGCTTAACATCCCCGCTACATACTACCCACGTCCGTTCTTTTCCGTTCTGTTTATGCAAATTTTTGTCAATTTTTGGAGCGGATGACAATGGATGGAGCCACTCCCGAAATTTTGTTCATCCGCTGTGTCCTTTATGCATATGTTTTGCGTCCGTCGGCCAGTGGGACAGGGCCTTTAACTGTGCCCAAAGAAGGGATGGGGAAAAGTAAATTTCTTTATATATCTGCAATAGACAGACTTGGGAGTTCATATTCCATCTTCACTGTAAAGATTGTTGGGTGGAACTATAGATAGTCCTCAATCAGTGATTTAGCAATTAACATTTAACAACAAAGGATTCAAAAATTACAATCTGGTTCTGACAACCATATCCACACACACACACACACACACTCCACAGTCTCACAACTACAATTTGAGTGCTTGGCAACTGGCCTGCATTTACAGACATTTACACTGTTTACAAGGTCATGGGCTGCAATTTATCCATTTATTTATTTATTTAAATTTGTTTGCTGTCCATTTTGCAGTCTGAGGCAATTCTGGGCAGTTTACAATGCAATAAAACATAAGAGAGCTCAAACTACCCAAGGAGCTGCTGACACAGTTCTACAGAGGAATTATTGAGTCTGTCATCTGCATTTCTATTACTGTCTAATTTGGTTCTGTAACCCAACAAGACAGACATAGACTTCAGATGATAATTAGGACTGCAGAAAAAACAATTTCTACCAGCCTGCCTTCAATCGAGGACCTGCATACTCCACAAATCAAAAAGAGGGCTGTGAAAATATTTACAGACCCTTCACATCCTGGACATAAACTGTTTCAAGACCTACCCTCAAAACGACGCTATAGAGCACTACACACCAGAACAACTAGACACAAGAACAGTTTTTTCCCGAACACCATCACTCTGCTAAACAAATAATTCCCACAACACTCTCCAACTATTTAACAAGTCTGCATTACTATTACTATTAATCTTCCCATCCTTCCTTTCACCCATCTCTTCCCACTTATGACTGTATGACTAACTTTTTTGCTTGTATACTTACAGTTTATATGGACTGTTTCCTAGTATGATTTGATTGCTTATTGTACCCTATGACTATTATTAAGTGTTGTACCTGATGATTCTTGACTCTTGATGAACAGTATATTTTCTTTTATGTACACTGAGCTTATGCACCGAAGACAAATTCCTTGTGTGTCCAATCACACTTGGCCAATGAAGAATTCTATTCTTTTCTATTCTATTCTAATCTATTCTATTTCATTCTATTCTACTCTATTATGTGTGTGTGTGTATACACACACACACACACACACACACACACATAAATACACACATATGCTGGAAATCACCATTTACTTCCAGTTTTCAGGAAAAACTGTCCATAGCAATCAATAGATTTGCTTAATGACTGGGTCAGTCATATGATGACCCACTTTGAAACCATCACAAATTACAATTGAATTGCCAGGCTCAATTTACAGTCAAAAAATCAAGGACTACCTATAATGAGGGGGGGAAACTATTGTCAAAGCTCCTAATGTTCTAAAAACTATGGCGAAAACCTTTCCAGTTTACTCTGTCATCTCAATTTTTAGTACCAATATTTACAATCCTTTCTGTTTGCTTTTGTGCTACTCTTTGCTTGGTAGTGCCACATCTATATGTCAAACTTCACCGACTATGACATCCATCGTGTTCTGTTTTAGATGTCAAGTCTTTTTGAACTAGAAAGGCCCATAACATTTTTACACAATTGTTGTGAAATACACATTTATTAGATTTATTGATTAGATTTATACCCTGCTGACTTTATTTTGCATGATTCAAGGCTGCAAATATAATACCGATAGTAATAGCATTTAAGTGTATATACCACATCACAGTGCTTGACAGCACTCTCTGAGAGATTTACAGCACTCTCTGAGGGGTTTAAAAACATCAGCATATAGCCACCAACAATTTGGGTCCTTATTTTACTGACCTCAGAAGGCTGGAATGTTGAGTCAAACTTGAGTCAGTCAAGATCGAACTCAGCATATTGCCACCAACAATTTGGCTCTTTATTTTACTTACCTCAGAAGGATGGAAGGCTGAGTCAACCTTGAGTCAGTCAAGATCGTACTCGACAGTGGGCACAGTTAGCCTGCAATATTGCATTCTAAACAATGTGCCACCATGGCTCCTAATGCTCCATTTTTCTAATAACAACAATCCTGTGAGATGGCTTGAGTTGACATAGAGTGATTGGTTTGAAGTCACTCAAGCTTAGGGAAGAACTAAACTCACAATGTCCCACTTTCTAATTCAGCACCTTAACAGCTACATCAATTGGCTCTCCTGTTTTTACATCTCACTATTTGGGGCCATCAAATACCACTGGAGTCAAATCCTGCCTTCCTTTAATCTGTCTGAAATTACCGAGAGAACTGAACATTTCAGACTGGAATAAATTAAAGAAAGAGCTTGCAAAATCTCTACTGAGGTAGTCTCCATATGATATACATTAACTTTTTCATTCTTTTGCAGGCATTTAAAAGCATGAGCTGATTCATCTTGAATTTGTAGTGGGTCCATTTAGATTCCAAGACAAGACTGATACGAAGCCACCAACTTTCCTATTAGGCACACAGTCCTTCTAACTGCATAGACCTTTTTTTTTTTTAAGTACCAGTTGCTACAAACATGAAAACCAATAAAGACCCATAGGAATGATGCTCTTTTTGTGGTCTATGTTCCCTGCTGTTGGAAAACAATTGTTGAACCTGATACATAATTTTTCAATGCATCTTAATCAGCTTTTGTCCCAAGGTAATATGGCAGCAACCAATATGTAAAATAAATTTTAAAATCTACAAACTAAAATAAGGCACTAGGTGGCAGTACCGACAAAGCAACATCTTGGAAAGAAACTAGGAAAAGGAGGGGAAAGAAAAAGGAAAGGTGAGGGACAGATGGATCTTGTCTCAATAGAATGTTGTTTTAACAACAGTAAATGGAAAGGACAAAGCATATATAGCAACCACCAGACCTACTTGTTGGGAAATGAATGAATGAATTTTAGTCAGTTTGACTAAGAAATGCCTCTAATGTGTTTAGATAATTCACAATAAAAGATTCCAATCGGTATATACCCACTGTGGAACGGTTCACTTATTTGACATTTGCCTACTGAACTTGTCGATGCTCCATTGTTGGAGGTTTTCAAGAAAATAAAACTTTTAAGAAAAAGGTAGGATATTCATTTTTTTTTCTGTTGCACATGACAAGCTTATAAAATGCTTTACAAAAAATACTGCAGTTCCCTTTGATACAAATGAATGTTTTAATGGGGACAAACCCAAACTGACATAACCGCTAAATTCAGGAAATGGCCATTTATTAGAAACTCAAAAATGGCTCATGTCTGAAAGAAAACAGATGGTGAAGAGCTAAAGCATAGCAGGCTGGCCTTTCTACCTGAAGGGTCCAGCCCCTTTATTAAATATTGAGTCTATTCACATTATGCACTCAGTCCAGTTCCTGAATTAATCCATTTTCTCGGTTCATAATTTACAGTAAGGCTCAAAAACAAAAACAATCAGATACTCCTACCTCAACTAAAGTTACTATTAATCTAGCTTAAGGTTAATGTTAGAGTGCAGCTCCTAGGTCTTTTAACAGATTTGGATAAAAATTGTGAAAATGGTCCTTGAGTGTATCATATATGAGTCAGAAATGCTCCATTAAAAAAAAGAAATGGAAGGAGGAGAACTGATAGTAACTATACATAAAATAACTTTCCAATCCTAGGCAATGATCCACCCCAATACATTAGATCTGGGAAGGATGGCCAGACATTATGAAAGTTTGGACCCCCAAGGAACATTAAAGACTAACTAGGAATTAAAAGATCTGGAACTAAATATAAATTGGATGCCAAGCCTTCAATTAAAATCAAAATTTAAAAAAGACCAAGAGGAATTCAGAAACGAGATAGAACTAAATCAATTAGATAAATTAATGACAGGTACAGATGAAAAATTGATATCAAAGACATGTCAGTATTTTGTATATACATTTTATAGTTGACATAACTATTTATTAGAATACGATTCAGCAGAAGAAATAGTGAAAGGACCAATGATAGCATGGGCCAGGAATTTGGGACATAATATAATATAGAGCTGGAGGATTGGGAAAAGAAAAAAAATTACACGATAACAAAATCAGCATCATATAAAGAAATCAATATAAAATGTGCTACCAGTGGTGTTTAGCCCCTTCGAGATTGGCTAAAATGTATCCTAATTTAAGCCCAAATTGTTGAAAATGTAAGCAATCACAGGGTACCTTCTTTCATGTGTAGTGGCTTTGTCCAAAAGTTAAGAAATATTGGACCAAAATACGAAAATGGTTAAAGAAAATTATGAAAGTCCAAATAGAATTTAAAGCAGAAATATTTCTCCTGGGAATCATCAAAGAGAATTATAAGAAAAAGATAAAAATTTTAATCCTGCATATAATAACAGCAGCAAGATTAGCACTCCCACAATATTGGAAAGGAGATTCGATGCCAACAGATAGTTTAATTATCCAAAAGATTTTTGACTGTGCAGAAATGGACAAACTTTCATTAAAATTAAAAGAGAAGGAAGACTCAGTTTATTATACAGCATGGGAAAATTGATATCATTGGATAAACAATAGAAATAAGCAATTAAATAAATAAGGAATGTATAATTTAGAAAGTTAGAGGTATATACATAAAAACAAATAGGAGTATAAAATATGCACAGGAATAACAATTGAAATGTAAGCACTGTCAAAATGGATTGTAATATACACAACACTTTCATTTTAAATATTTGTATTACATTTGTATTTTAATGTTTTAAATTTTCAATAAAGGTCTAATTTAAAAAACAACAACTTTCCAATCCTATTCGAGACTGTTCCCAAAAAGGGAAATTCTGGATATAACTGATAAATCAAGGAAAAGTCAGTATCCTAATTAATTTAATTAAAAATAAATTTAAAACTAAATCAGACTAGGGATAGGACTGTATATAGTAGATTAACTACATTTAAACTCCATGACTGATGCAATCAGTAACTACCCAATCAGCCATATTTATCTGTCGTAAATATCATAAACTATCCATGACAAAACTCTATCTTTTACTGCTGGAACTCTGCCATCATTCCCTGCCACTTAAAACAAATATATTTCAGAGGGGGAATTATCCATGGTAACTCAACTGTAATCAAAACCATTGTTAAGTCTTCCTTTCTACTACCACAAGGAACATAATCCCAGAGTAGCCATGGAAAAATTTAGTTTCTCTAGGAATTTTTTTCAGATTTTTTAAAATTCTGACTTTGGTATATTAATAAATAATTTCAGGCAATATTCCTTCATCCTTCTATTTGCCCCATAACATTAATTCTGTGAAATGAGTTAGGTTGAGAGAAAGAGGAATTGGCCCAAAGTCTTCCACCTGGCTCTCATGCCTAAAATGGGACTAGAATTTATTTCTAGCCTGGTGCCTTAACCACTAAACCAAACATTATAATCTCTTTACAAGAGATTATGGTGTGATGTTGGTGGTTGAAAAGAGGAAAACTATGGACTTCTTTGATTCCATCTAGTAGTGGTCTATTTTGCAGCTCAGAATTGGTAGATACAACTCAAGAGCTAATATAATATTTCTATCAAATGCTTCTTACCTTTCATGCAGAAACCCAGTCCCTTCAGTGAAATCCATGTGATAAACTTTTTCTGATATTTTAAGTTGCCCAGAGATGGTTCTTAGACAATGTTGTTTCTCCACAGAAAAATATCAGGTTCATTTAAATTTAATTGTTTCATTATTTGCAGGTTTACACCAATAAAAGATGTTGATTCCTTGAGTTCAGAACATTCCAGAAAGTGGCTAGTAATCTAGGATTAAGTCAAATCCTGATTTAAAGCTGATTAGAAACTGGCTTATTTTGGTTCAATAATAAACATATGATAAACATGTGATAAAATATATGTTGCAGGAATTGGGTATGTCTAGTCTAACGAAGAGAAGGACTAGGAGTGACATAATAGCAGTCTTCCAAAATTTGAGAGGCTGTCACAAAGAAGTGGGGGCCAACCTATTTTCCAAAGCACCTATGGCAAGGCAAGAAGTAACAGATGGAAAGTTATCAAAGAGAGATCCAACCTAGAACTTAGGAAGAATTTCCTGATAGTGAAAATAATAAGTGGAACAGCTTGCCTTTAGAAGTTGTGAGTGCTCCAACACTAGAAGTTTTTAAGAGACTGGACAGCCACTTATCCAGAATGGTTAAGGGTCTCCTGCTTGGGCAGAGGGTTGAACTAGAAGACCTCCAAGGACCTTTCCAACTCCATTAATAATCAGATGGGATGCTTAGCTCCCAATGCCTGGTTTTGTCTATTCATTTCTAGGCAGGAAAACAGAAAAAAGCAAACATTATTCTGCATTAACCATTACTATCTCATTTGAAGCCTATCTAATAAGTTCCCTGACTGAATGATATAAAAACATGGCCTCTCATCAGTAGAAAAACAAGCAATTCAAGGAAAGATTTAATCCACCTTTTGCCTACTCTGTTGGTTTTCTACTTGGGAGTTCTTTTTTAAAATGTTGGCATGTATTCAGAAAAGGTTTCCCTGGACAGCAATTTGGCCTTCTCTTTTCAGCTGCTTTGTCCTTGTGTGGACCATCTTTTAGAACAGAAAACTCCCCAGCGGAGTCTCAAAGAAAGTTTCCATTTCTCTTTGCCATCTTCTGCAGCCTTAATAGCAAGCCTCAGATACCAGGAATTGAGGGGGTTCATCCAGAAATCATAGGACTTGCAACTTCCAGTTCCTTTCTGCCCAGGCATCCATTATCAATGATGACAACCACTGCCATTTCTACAAGTACCCCACCATCAATTTGCAGGAAAGCAGTCAAAAGAGAGAGAGGAAGATAAATCTCTTCTCAGCAGCCTCCAAATTCATCTCCAAAGACTTGGCTTTGCACCTCTGTTTTGCTAGAACAACAAGTCCTGTCCTCGTCAGAGGTTCTACTCTGGAGCAAATTACTCAGGTTCCTGCTGTAGCCGGCATTGGGTTTCTGCTGAGCCTGATGATTTTTGCCAGGGTGGCAAAAGATAGACATCTAGGCCTGAGCCCTTTTATCCCCAGATGTGCCATTACTTCCTTCACAAAACCCCTCTGTGTTTTGGGCAGCTCATCTGCTTAGCAGATGTGCTGCTTCTATGACTCCCAAGGTTTTCCCCTAGAAAAAAAACTACAGATGTTCACTGAGGTACACCCTTCCAAAACAATATTTTAACTTCCCTGAAAGCTTCTAGGCTCTCTGATCAGCTCCTGCTGGGATCCTGAAATCTATTTTCAGTTCTAAGCAGGGACACAACAACACAACGATGAAGAGTGCTTTCAACCTAAGATGTTTTTGAACTCAGTAATTATTAGCTTAGGAAAGACAGAATGTATGACACAAGGAGTCAGATTACAGAATCAGATTTCTTTGATGCAAAAAGTGGGCTTGTTGAAGGCCACTGAGCTGCACTTTCCAGATAGTCCTCTTATGACTTATGATGATAAGTTTAGCAACCACTCAGAATTACAACAACGCTTTAAAAAGTGACTTATGATCAGTTCCTCCCATTTATAATCATTGTAGCATCCCCATGATCATATATTCAAAATTCAGGCGATTGGCATGTATTGCAGGCGATAGTTGAAGCACCCCAGGGCCATGTGATAATTATGTGTTACCTTCCCAAAAGGCTTCAGGCAAGCAAAATCAATGGGGGAAGGCCAGATTTGCTTAACAACCATGTGTTGGAAGAAATATCCATCTGGTTCTGTTCCACACTGGGAAAAAGACACTAGAAACATAGAGGTTGATTGGAAAGATGGTTTAATGATGAAGCAGAACCACATGGGTGCTTCTGGTGCAGCTGGATACATGGAGTTGAGAATGAGGGGTTTTTATAGCTTCTCTTGGGCTTTACACTTGAACTTCCTGTTCCTGTGCAAGAACATGTATTCTATTGGTTGTTGTAGGGGTCATAGCTGGCTCTGCAGGTTGTCTGAGCTAAGATTGATTGAAGTTTGGAGGGTGTTGCAGTGAAGGGGCTTTTGCTATTGTGGCTGGAGGCTAACCCTACCTTTGTTCAGATCTTGCTGCAGGGAGTCATGGATTACCAAATCTGCCTTTCTAAAAGCTTAGTATCTGCTTGGGGGCTCTGAGTTTCTATCTCCCTTAAGATTTCTATTTCTCTTTTCGAGGAAATATTTTGTTCTGCCTTTTTTAATATTGCTCAAACTATTTCATTCTTCTAGGAGAGGAGTGGGTGCTAACTTTATACACATGTGATTTACTTAACCACTGCAATAATTTGCTTAACAACCGTGGCAAAACAAGTTGTAAAACTGGGCACAACTCACTTGGCAACCACCTTGTTTAGCAACAGAAATTCTAGTTCCAATTGTAGTCATAAATGGAGGACTATACTATACATGGAGAAGCCAGTAAACCTTTCTGGTAGTAGCCAATGGCAAACCACTTCTCCAGCACTGCCACGAAAACTGCTTGGATTCAGCCAAACTAAGCTCAATATCATAGTTTCTTTACACTTTTATATTAAGAAATACACATATTCAACTTATATTGCAACTTTCTGGCAAGCAGTCCTTTAAAGAGGGATATTCTTATTACAGCTAAACTAGAAGTTTATTGAAGAAAGCTTAAATGTATCTGCCACTCATCTTGCTGTTCAAGGCAAACGTTAGGATCTAGCATTGCCTTGAACAGCAGCTTATAATATCATGAAAACAGAAATATAATCATTGTGCATTGATTGACTCTATTATGGTCTAACCTAAAGAGGCAACAAACTAATTTAAAATATTAAGCCAAAATGTTTTTTTCCAAAATTACTACTTCACTGTACAATGAAAATCTGGAAAGCTTTTTAGAGTTAGATGAGTTGGCAGGAGGGGATTACCACATATATAAAACAAATATATATATATATATATATATATATATATATATATATGTTTTTTTAAGCTTTCGCGGGAACTTACATGTGTGCTGTTTAGCTTCCTTTGGGTATTATCCCACGTCATTGTAGTGCTGTTAAAGTTGTAGCAACGTTTCAGCAGAATCCCATCTGCCATCATCAGGCCTCTGTATGGATGTGGGTCTCACAGCTCTTGGTTTCAAATTCGAGGCTGGTCCATTCTGATTGGCTAGGAGCCTGGGTCTGTGTTCATTGGACTTGGAGTTTGATTGATTGGTGTTTCTGGTTTCTTCTGTCTGTTTTGTGGCTTTGATTGGCTGGCAACACTCTGTTCTTGTGTTGGAGGCTTTCAGTGCAGCTTGTCTTCGTGTGAAATTAGAACATTACAGGAAAACCCCCAACAACTCAGAACAACTGAAACAATTAGTATATAACGTTTCCAACAGAGAACTCAACAAAACAGAAACAGATGTCCTATCCAAAGGATTCAATTATGCCATAGCACCCAAAAAAATCCCAACAGAATCCATCATATGTGCAGTAGAATCCAGCCTAACCAAATTAAATACAGATGAAGCTGACAGAATAAGACACCAGGTTACTCACATCTTATGCACAACGAAACTACCAAAAAATAATTTGCAAAAAGATGAATTCAGAGCATTACAAACCCTGAAAAATGATAACAGCATAATAATACTCCCAGCAGACAAAGGAAATGCCACAGTAGTAATGGACAGAAAAGACTATGAAACAAAACTGACAGACCTACTCCAAGACTCCACATACAAACCTATAAATACAGACCCAACCACATATCTAGAAAAATCAACCAAGAAGAAAATTATAACCAGCCACATAAGCAAAGAAATCCAACAGACGATCATCCCAAGAGAAAAATCTTCTAGATGCCCCAAATTATACGGCCTCCCAAAAATACACAAAGAAGGCATACCTCTCAGACCCATAGTCAGCTCCATAGGAGCACCATTACAAAACCTAGCTAAATACTTAGCAAAACAACTACAGCCCCATGCTGAAACCGCAGCTTCATATGTAAAAAACTCATACCACTTCTTAGAAATGATCAAAGATCTACACGTGGAACAAGAAGATCTGCTTGTAAGTTTCGACGTGGTTTCACTATTCACTCAAGTCCCAATAAAAGAAACTCTTGAAATCATCAAAAATAAATACCAACCAGCTAAAGACCTCATGGAACTAACAGAACACTGCCTAACCAACACATATTTCATATACAAAGGACAAAGATACAAGCAAATTGAAGGAGCCCCTATGGGATCACCACTGTCACCCGTCATTGCAAACCTGTTCATGGAAGAATTCGAATCCAGAGCCCTGGCTAATGCCACCCACAAACCCAAACTATGGCTAAGATACATCGATGACACATTTGTGATTTGGCCCCATGGAAAAGAAAACCTAAACAATTTCCTAACACACCTAAACAACACACACCCCAAAATCAAGTTCACCATGGAAACGGAAATAAACAAATAATTACCATTCCTAGATGTACTAATCTACAAAAGAACAGATGGCACACTGGGACACACCATATACCAAAAGAAAACACACACCAACCGCTACCTCAACGCC